>JAKSZU010000009.1:154309077-154572521 GCA_026018925.1 Tupaia tana
AATGCCTTTTGGTTTTGGGGGCTTTCTTGGTCGCCGTATGTGTGTGTGTGTGTGTGTGTGTGTGTATCGAGGGCGGGAGGTGGGTGTTGCAGGGCAAAGTGGAGTTGAGTGGCAGGCCTAGGCTGGAAGTGGAGCTTGGTCAGGATTTGGGGTCTGCGGGAGGGCAGGCTGGAGCCCGAGCAGAACTGGATACAGGAGAAGGGGGGAGAGAGAAGATAAAGGGAACTGGGAGCACTGGGTGTGGATGGGTGTTTCCCCTCTTAAAACTTTTTTTATTATGGAAAATTTCAAGCATGTCCTTTACTCAGACCCAATAATTATTAACACTCTGCCGTTCTTACTTCTTCTTCACTTCTGCCTAGTTCCCCCATACTTGATGATTATCATACCTTTAAAGACTTTTTAATGTGAACTGCATGTACTTTGAAATTCACAAATCTCTTACAGGCACCTCCTAAAAAAATGCCTGAACCTGCCTAGCCCAAACCCCTGTCGCAATACAGAATGTTTCTCTTTTTTTTTAAAAGAATTAATTTCTTTAACTTTATTTATTTATTTATTATTTTAATTTGACCAGAGAGGGACAGAGAGAGAGAGAGAGAGAGAGAAGGTGAGCTGCCAGGTCCAGACTTGAACCGTGGTTGGCCATGTGGGAGTCCAGCACCCTTAACCACCACGCCACCTACAGGCCCCCAATACAGAATGTTTCTGTCTCACCAGAAAGTTCCTTCATGTCCCCTCCCACTCAGTCTTCCCTTCATCCTGATTCTTTATCCCAGCAATGGCTGATGGGCCATCATTTTAGATTAGATCTGCCTTTTCTTGAGCTTCATATAAATGGACTCAGCGTGTGTACACCAGTGTCTGGCTTCATTACTCAGCATGATGTTTTCGATTACCCCATATTAGCGTGTTTATTGGTAGCTTGCTCCTTTTTGATGCTAAGTACTATTCCTTTGTAAGAACATACCTCTTGGGGGCCAGCAGGTGGTGTGGAAGTTAAGGCAGCTGGATTCCACCTGGCTGATTGAGTAGTTCAAGTCTCAGACCTAGTGGCTTGAAAATCACACCAGGTGAGTGTGCGTGAGTGCCCTAAGTCCCAAGAGAAGAATGGAGGAGAAATATTATGGCATGGCTATCCCGCCTAGTGAGTGATTTCTCACCATCCCCCTCCCCACCAGTGAGTGCACATACCCTATAACAAAAAAAAGAAAAAGATAATAGTTTAGTTATTCTATTGATGGACGTTTGGAGCTATTACAAATAAGGCTGCTATGAACATTTGTAAATCAGGTTTTTTGCAGACCAATGTTTTTCTTCCTCTCAGGTAAATACCTAGGAGCAGAAGGGCTGGCTCAGTGTCACTGTGGTCATGCACTGCTCAAGAGACGCTGAATCCCACGTGGCAACCTTGATTTGAATTCCTGGCCTGATCCACCTGAAACACGCAGGCAGGCACATGCGTAGCCAGGATCTGATGGGCTGGGCTGGAGGACGTGAGAAAGGGGATTATGGCATGGCCAGACCCTGTGGAGAGTGTGTGTCTGTCTGTTTCTCTCTCCCCTCTCCTCTCTTCCTCTGTCCCCTGACTCCGCCTCTCCACCATGCATACATACATACTCTGTCATAAACAGAATGAAATGTGGCCTGGAGCCAGGCAGTGGCACAGTGGAAACACAGACACACATGGGAAATGTCTTGGCTTCAAGTGCAGGGCGGTCCCCGAGCATGCCAGGTGCCTGCGCATACTCCCCACTTGGGCCTGCTGAGACTGCGGGTAGACCACATCGTGAAGACCTTGTTGGGGATGCTTCTTTGTCTGTTTCTGCTGTTCTCTGGGGGAAGAGAGAAAATACCTAGGAGTGGAATGGTTGGCTCAGAGGGTAGGTGTGCGTCCCCTAGAGGTGGAGGATGCTGTCTGCCTGAGTGCCTGAGTCCACAGCTGTGTCACCACCACCCACCCCGCAAGCAAGTTCATTGCAGGAGGGACGTGCAGGGGCTGTCTTTGATGGTGGCTAGCCAGGGGCACTGGGTGGGCTTCTGTGCTACTGGCAGGTAGGTGGGGGCACTGGGTGGACCCAGTCTGGGATTTAGGCCATCTTTAGTCCATGCTGGGGCCAGGGGACACTGCAAGAAAATGGGAAACTTGCGCTGGTTTGGGGGTACTTAAATATGATCCTCTTTCCCATCTGCTTGCTACCATGTACTTCTCATGTTCCTGAGATAGAGTTCCATCCATTCTGTCCGGATTACATAGCTACAGTCAGGGAGAGTCAGGGTGGGGTGCATTCATTCCATCTTACTTGGAACCAAAATTCAAAGTCATGCCAGTAAATTCTTTTTGCTTTTTATTTTTGGAGAGGATTTTGCTATAGAGTGTGTGTGCTCGCCAGAAAGAGACAGAAAGACAAAAAGCGAGAAATCACCCCCAGGGGGGATGGCCACGCCACAATCCCTTCTCCTCCATTCTCCTCTCAGGATCTTGGGCACGCACGCACATGCGCCCGGTGTCAGTTTAAGCCACTGTGTCCGGGACTCGAACTGCGGTCGACTATGTGAGAGTCCAGCAACGTAGCCATTACGCTATCTGCTGGCCCTGTAAATTCTTTTTTTAAAGAATTATTTTATTTCACTTTATTTATTTGCTTACTTATTTTAATTTGACTAGAGAGAGATAGAGTGAGTGAGTAAGAGCGAGAGAATGCAAGCTGCCAGGTCTGGGACTCGAATCGCAGTTGGACATGTGGGAGTCCAGCGCCCTCAACCACCAAGCCACCTGACAGTCCCATGCCAGTAAATTTTGAGATGTTTTGTCATGAGGGAGTAGTAACTAGAATGTAATAAAATATTTTTGCAACTTACTGATAAAGCTTGCTAATATTCCAAAATATCCTCATTGCCAACCACACGGTATCAAAGCAGTCTGTCAATACAAGATGACCTGTTAACATTGATAACAAAACGGGGACCAGCAGTTAGCGTAATGGCTGTGTCGCTGGACTCCCATGTAGTCGACCATGGTTCGCGTCCCAGACCCGGTGACTTAAAACTCACGCCAGGCGCATGTGCGTGTGTGCCCAAGATCCCGAGAGGAGAATGGAGGAGAAGGGATTGCGGCATGGCCATCCCCCCTGGGGGGTGATTTCTTGCTTTCTGTCTCTATGTCTCTCTCTGTCTCTGGCGAGCACACACGCCCTATAGCAAAAACCTCTAAAAAAGAAAATTGAGAACAAAAGAAGAAGAAATGGAAGAAAAGGAAATGAAAATTTTCTAAAAGTTTATTTCATGAGAGAGACAGAGGCCAAGAGACAGGCAGAGAGCGAGGGAGAGGAAATAGGACAGAAGGGAGAGAAAAACCCCTTCAACAGGGTTCCACGCTACTGTTCTCCCCCACGCCCAGCCTTTCCCAGCCAGCCAGGATCCGTGTGTATACGAAGACCCAGGAACCAAACCCCAGTCTTTCACATGGCTTCCAGAATCATGGAGCATTGCACTACCAACACACACTGTGGCTGGGCCTGGAAATGGAAATCGTTGATGTTGCAGAGGCGTTTAATTGGCCTCCAGCGTGTCCCACCAAATATTTTGGCTCATGAGCTGAGAGCAAAGACCATTTTGATGTTTAGATTTAGTGTTGCATTGTTATTAGATCTCACAAGGCTGAAGTTTCAAGACTTGTTTACTGTCTTTATTTAAAAATATATTCTCTGTCACGATAACAAGAATCCTGCATCTAAAGCACTTGTTGTCATTGTTTCTTTTTATTTTTGGCCAGAGAGTGCATTTGTTTGCCAGAGAAAGCAGGAGAGAGGGAAAGCACCTCCCAGTGGGGTGTGGTTATACCACAATCCCTTCTCCATTCTCCATCCTGGTGGGATTTGAACTTGCGCACCCACACACCTTGCGTGTTTTTCAAGCTGCTAGGGCCAGGATTCAAACTTCATCTTTGGCCATGTGGAATCTGGCTCCCTTAACTACTAGGCCATGGAGCCAGCCCCTAAGTCCTTGTTCTTAAGAAGCAAATAGAAGGACCAGCAGATGGTGTAATGATTACATGTAGTCGACCGCAGTTCAACTCCTGGACCCAGAGGCTTGAAACTCATGCCCGGCACATGTGCGTGCATGCCCAAGATCCCAAGAGGAGACTGGAGGAGAAGGGATTGCGGTGTGGCCATGCCCCTAGGGGGTGATTTCTTGCTCTCTGTCTCTCTGTCTCTCCAGTGAGTGTACATGCCCTATACCAAAAATCTCTCTCTCTCAAAAAAAGAAGCAGATAGAAAGGTAGGAAAGCCTGTGCCCGTTGAGGCATGCTTAATGCAAATCAGAAACCCTGCACATTTGTTTTCAAAGGAGCACCTAAGGAAAAGGACACTGGTACGTGAAATAAAGAAAAGGAAATTAGAAGGAGTTAGGACAAAGAAAGATAGCCCTGCATCCAGCAATGAGTCACCACCCCCACCCCCAAATGAACTTCATTTCCTCTGCAAACTGTGGGAACTGACACCACTGAGGAAGCATAGGGCACAGAATGGGCAAACTCTGTAGTCCTAAAGGAGTCCCAGTGCTTAATGATGGCCTGCAGTGAGAAGCTTAGTTAAGAAAGAGGGTATATGGGGACAAGCAGGTATCATGGTGGTTAAGGTGCTAGACAATCCCACATGGCTGACCATGGTTCGAGTCCTAGACCTGGTACCTTGCTTTCTCATGTTCCCTCTCTCTCTCTCTCAGTATGTCTCTCAGTGGTCAAAGTAAAATAAATGAATGAATAAATAAAGTAAAATAAAGTAAATAAGTCTTTTTTTTTAAAAAAGGAGATGTACATGTAGAAGCCATGGATCTATTAGTGTTGACTAACATTCTTTTTTTTTTTTTTTTTGGAGAGGTTTTTGCTATAGGGCATATATGCTCGCCAGAAAGACAGAGAGAGACAGAGACAGAAAGTGAGAAATCACCCCCCAGGGGGCTGCTAGTTCCAACTAACATTCATTTTAATAAGACCATTAGAGAGTACATTAAAATATGCAGGGACCATTGCCTACAATTTTATTATAACTGAAAGGCTCAGCAGTCCTATTCTCGGGGTTTACAGTGTATGGTATGCTCACCTCTGAAACTGAGCATCTTGAAGGTGATGTAGGACACAGATCTTTTTTTTTTTTTTTTGGAGAGGTTTTTTCGCTATAGGGTGCGTGCGCTCGCCAGACAGACAGAGAGAGACATAGAGACAGAAAGTGAGAAATCACCCCCCCAGGGGGGATGGTCACGCCGCAATCCCTTCTCCTCCATTCTCCTCTCGGGATCTTGGGCATGCACGCACACGCGCCCGGCGTGAGTTGTAAGCCACCGGGTCCGAGACGCGAACCGCGGTCGACTACGTGGGAGTCCAGCGACATAGCCATTACGCTAACTGCTGGTTCCCCAGATCTTTTGATAGAAGAGGTTACCTGCTGATTAGAAAGGGTTTCAGAAAGGTATGTCTCAAAAATTGCCATAAAGACTCATGTCAAAGTGATTCCCTTATATGAGGCCAGCAGGTGGCATGGTAGTTAAGTTGCCAGGCTCCCATATGACCAACTATGGTGTGAGTCCCGGACTAGTGGCTTGAAAATCATGCTGAGCACACGTGCGTGCATGCCCAAAATCCCAGGAGGAGAATGGAAGAGAAAGGATTGTGGAGTGGCCATCCCCCTGGAGGGTGACTTCTCACTTTCTCTCTCACTGTCTCTCTCCGGCAAGTGCATGTGCTCTATGGCCAAAAAAAAAAAAAAAAAAAAAAAAAAAAAAAAAAAAAAAAAAAAAAAAACAAAAAACAAAAAACCTCTCCAAAAAAAATGTGTATACTACGAAGCAAAAGCTAGGAGACCAAGTAGTTTCCTGCTGTCCCCACACTTTGCCTGCTTCCTCCTACTTAAAACGCAATACCCCAAGCACCTAGTACCAATCCCATGTGCACTTAAACAGAATTTTCTGGCCTCCTGACACTGATTGGTAGGTTGACTTCTCCTTACAAGATTGGAGAATAAGATTTAAATGACACTTCACAGCATCCTTTCTATTGTCCTGACCCGAAGTATGTTGGAGATGAGCGGCAGTGGATGGCATAAGAGCCACATTATGATAGAATTTAGGCTGTAAATTTAGGCTGTACACCTTCTGTACAGCCTATCTGGCCTTTAAAAAAAGAAAAAGTTTTCAGCTTGCCAGTGTTACTGTAAATCCAATAAAATTCAGTCAGATTTTTTAAAAGTGTCTTTGGCAAGAAAATTATTCTTTAAAAAATATATTTATTTAATTCCATTTGTTATTATTATTTTTTGTTTTAATTTGCCCAGACAGAGACAGAGAGAGAGAGAGAAAGGGAAAGCGAGAAAGTAAACCACCAGGTCCGGGACTTGTACCGTGGTCAGCCATGTAGGAATCTCCTGGGAGTGGGATAGGCTTATGGGTAACTTGGAATATATGTAACGACTGGCATGAGCCAGTACGATCACAGAATTACTGTAGTGTAAATCATTCACCATCTAATCATTTTCATTGACTAATACTGTGCATCAGAAATCAGATACCTTTAAATCACATTAGGAAACTATAGTTTCAGCTATTAACTCTAAAACATTTAACAAAGGGCCAGTAGGTAGCATGGTGGTTAAGGCACTGGATCTCACATGGCTGACTGTGTGGTTCGAGTCCCAGACCCAGCACCTTGAGAAACACACTGGGCTTTGTGCATGCATGCCCAAAATCCTGAGAGGAGAATAGAGAATTGTGGTGTGGCTATCCCTCTCCAGGTGGTAATTTCTCACTTTTCCTCTCTTTCTGTCTCTCCCATGAGTACATGTGCCATATGACAAAAAGTCTAAAATAAATAAAAAGAACAAACACAATGTTAACAATAGTGTTCAAAAGTTTTTTTAAGAATTATTTTATTTGACTTTATTTATTTATTTTAATTTGACCAAAGAGAGAGAGAGAGAATGAGAAAGCAAGCTGCCAGGTCCAAGACTTGAACCGCGGTCGGCCATGTAGGAGTCCAGCGCCCTTAACCACCACACCACCTGCTGGCCCCTCAAAAGTTTTTAATGAGCTAATATTTTATGTGTCTTTTGTCTTTCTCATTTTATATAAGCATGCTTTGAGGTAATTGTAATTGATTGTTAAATTGTTGGATTTTAAATTCACTTTCCTGCCAAGCCCAGATTTTAACTGGATTTGGCTTTGTGCAGGTCCTGATGTGGTATCACTTCTCAAAGACTGTTAAACCAGGTTGGGGGCACTGGTGGACCACGTGCCTCTGGATCAAGGCATCAAGGAAGGCCGTTCAGACCATACAGGCTTTTGCCCTGAGGCTGGCCTAGTGCTAGGAACCTGGGAGGTTACAGTTACTAGGAACACAGGGTACGTTTGGGAAGGAAAAATCTGAATTTTCTCTCTTCCTTTTTATCTGTAATCTGTTTGCTTAAGATTTAGTTTGATACACAAATTGTTTTGTCCCCAGGTAGCTCAGTTTTAGAAAGTGAGTCTGGAAAGTAGTAAGCCTTCTAGGGGCGTGGGGACCACAGGACTTGGGGTCAGAGAAATGGAGTCCCAGCCCTGTCATGCCCCAGTTGAGTGATCGTGGGTGAGTCTCTAGTAACTTCTTTGCACTTCATTTCCCCAGGGGCAGAGAGGAGCCAGGGTGTACCTTGCCTGCCCCTCAGAGTCTTCTCATATTCAGCTGAGGTGTCGGTGAAAGTGTTTTTGAAACTTCAAAGCAGGTGACTGATGCTTTTTAGTAATTGGTGGTCTCTTTGGGAACCTCTCCGTGCTTCATATATAATAAGAATTCTAGTCCAGTGTTTTGTCCCAGTTAGCATTATCACTAGGCTAAGTTAGCGCCTGGGATGTTCTGAAGAGAGGCCGTGTGAACACTGTTTTGGTGCAACTGCTGCACAGGAACTCGGTTTCCTGGCCTGACGAACAAGTCAGTATCAGGTGAATATTTCAACGAGGTTTGAGGCAGTTTTCCTGTTGAACATGAATTGCTCAGAATTCTTTTGAGCAGCCCCACTTTAATTGTCACTGAAAGGTGCCTGTCCCATTCGCAGTGGAGTCACAGAGGGGCTTCTTTACAGAGATGGTGAGGCCAGGACTGGTACCAGCATTGAACTTGGAAAAGGCACAGGAAGGAAGGAACTCATGGCACCAGATTGAAATTTAATCTACAGATTACTTCCCCAAATTCCAAGTGGCCTCTGAAAGTGTGCTATGTGACTTGGGGCCACTGTTGTGCGTCCTTGCCCTCTGCCCCTTCCCACTACTCTTTTCTTCTGGCTGCTTCCTTTCCTTTATTAACTACTGATGGCAGTCCCCGTGCCTCAGAATTAGCAAGCATCTCTACTGTCACCTTGTCATGGCATCGTTATGAAACATGTAACTTTAATTTGGGTGGGAAATAGGGTGCAGGAAACATACCGGCAGAATGTCTAATTTGCCCAGCTGCAATGTTATTTTGCACTCTGGGAAACATCTGCAGAGAGCAGGACCATCCATTTGAGATAAACTGACCAGGCTGGGTGGGGCAGTGTTCACTCTGCGTGTAGATATGTCCCTTCATTAGCAGTAGCCTCTAGAAGGTGAATTGGAATGCGGTAGAATCCTATTTAAAACCTTCATGATTATTTAAAGATAGTTTCAGGTCCACCCAGCTGCAGTGGCATGGGTAATAGGGCACCTGCGTGACGGTGGAACCACAGGAGAGGCTCTGGTTGACCTGAACATGCTGCGCGTGCCTGCAGGAGTGCTGGTGATCCCAGCTGGCCCAGAGGCCGGGGGGAAGATGGCAGTTCCTCTGTGTGTGGTGTGTGTGTGCGCACACGCATGTGTATGTGCACACATATCTCAATAAAGAAATACACATATATGTAAAGACACATAATGTTTATATATAAAATATATATCAATGCCCCACTTAAAAATACTATTATTAAAATTATTATAGAGTATATACAGAATTATATGTAAATGTATTAAAAATTATATATATAATCTTTTTAGATGAGGTATAATTTTTTTTCATTTTTTGAGAAGGTTTTTGCTATAGGGTGCATGCGCTCGCCAGACAGAGAGGGGCAGAGAAACAGAAAGCGAGAAATCACCCCCAAGAGGGGGATGGTCATGCCGCAATCCCTTCTCCTCCATTCTCCTCTCGGGATCTTGGGCACACACGCACATGCGCCTGGAGTGAGTTTAAGCCACCAGGTCTGGGACTCGAACCGTGGTCAACTATGTGGGAGTCTAGCAACATAGCCATTACACTAACTGCTGGTCCCCAGGTGAGGTATAAATTTTTTAGGTGAGACATTGGTCATTTTTTTTGCCCTTTGAGTGCTCATATTTTAGTGATATAGCCTGAAATATCTGAGGATCAAGTCATATGATATCTGGGATTTACTTCAAGTTCATATGGGTGAGGGTGATGTGGATGGCAGTAGAGATGAAACTGGGCCGGCCTTGAGCTGACAATCATTGACGTCGGGGGTTGGAGGTTTCATTATGCTATTCTATCCATCCATCTGTCTGTCTATGTATCTCTATATGGTTGGTGGGAAAGTCATGATGCATTTTTCTATGACTTAATATTTGTAATTATTTTTTAAAGAATTATTTTACTTTATTTATTTAATTGATTAATTTATTTCAATTGACCAGAGAGGGACAGAGAGAGAGAGAGACATAGAAAGTGAGAAAGGAAGCTGCCAGGTCTGGACTTGAACTGCAGTCAGCCATGTGGACATCCAGTGCCCTTAGCCGCCACGCCACCTGCCGGCCCCTAATATTTGTAATTCTCCATAATAAAAATTTTAAAAAAACTCCCTACCATATGTTTCCTATTCTTCAAGGTAGAGTCCGCCCATCTTAACATGACCTTGAGACCACTTTACCACCTGGTGCCTACTAACCCTTCCAGGTTCATCTCCTGGGCTGTCCTGGCCCCACAAGGTGATTTGCAGTGGGCCCTAACCCTTATACCCCATCTTGCCTCTGGCCCTTTGCACTTACTGTCTTCTCATCGTACTGTACTTTTTCTTCCCTTTCTATCCACCTGTCCTCACCCTGATTTGCCTGCCTAACTCCATGGGTCTTCAGGTCACAGACAGCATGACTGTCTTCAAGCCTTCCCTCACTGTCCTCTCTCCAAGTGTGAGTTAGGTACCCCTCTAGGGGTGCCTCTATCTCTGTGTTTTCCTCACTTGAGCCCTCCTTTCAGTGATTCTAGCCATCTATTTCTTTCCGGTTACCTGCATTATATTGTGTGGTGTGTGTTTAAGAAAGGGATTATGCCCTGTTGACACTTCTGTCCCTGGTACCCAGCACAATGCCTGGTGTATAGCAAGCAGTCCATACATTAGATGCCCAGCCCAGGCTTGGTGACACTTGGCCTCAAGTCTCCCAGTGTCTCTACATAGTGCCAGTGATGCCTGGTGCTGATGCGGCTTCTGCCTGCCTTGTTTCTTCACACTTCTGTTAAATGTGACTGTTCCATTTTGTTGGGCTTTTCAGTGACTTCCTGTGAGTCACAGCAGTGCACCCATAAGTTTGGACACTGTATTCCCATATCTCTACCGCACAGGGTAGGAAAGCTCCTATAAAACCTGATGCTTTTACAAAATGATGAGTTCTGAAATGGTGCCCAGTACTAGAAGGCAAGAAAAAAATTTTTGAGAAATTTTTGCTATAGGGTGCATGCACTTGCCAGAGAGACAGAGACAGAAAATGAGAAATCATCCCCCAGGGGGAGGGCCACACCGCAATCCCTTCTCCATTCTCCTCTCAGGATTGTGGGTACACACGCACACGAGCCCAGTGGGAATTTTAAGCTACCAGGTCCAGAACTCAAACTGCAGTCAACTATGCGGGAGTCCAGCAATGTAACCATTATGCCATCTGCTGGTTGCACTAGTTGGCAAATGTAAACATACTCATTATTGATGAAATAAGTTGTTGTTCCATTTTGAGTAGGGCTCTACTATAGGGCACAAACTCCAAGGGGCCTTTTATAATGTCAAGTCAATGGTAGACATACGAGCCTGGAACTATGGCAGGAATGTTTGTTGCAGTAGTTTGAAACAGGATAAAGAAACAGTGAATAAAATATCCATGAAAATCTTCTAGTTGTCATATAACAGAATACTACGCAGAAGTGAAAATGCATGAACTGCAGCTAGACATAGACATTGGTTGAATCACACCAAAAAGTAGCATGTCAAAGGATATATAATACAGTACTATTTATATCAAGTACAAAAATATGTTTAGGAATCCATACATACATATGACAGATGACATGCCTATACATGTCTCTACATTTTGTCCTAGTCTGTTCAGGCTGCTATGACAGAATACCTTAGCCTGGGTGGCTTTTAAACAGCAGAAATTTATTTCTCATAGTTCTGGAGGCTGGGAAGTCCAAGGTCAAGGTACCAGCAGATTTAGTGTCTGGCAAGAGCCTGCTTCCTAGTGTACAGACATGGCCTTTCCTCTGTGTTCTCACATGGCAGAAGGGGTGAGGTAGCTTTCTGAGGCTTCTTTTGTAAGGGAACTAATCCTATTCATGAGGGTTCCACCCACTTGAACTAATCACATCCCAAAGGCTTCATGTACCATCACATTGGGAGTTAGGTTTCAGCATCTGAGTTGGTGGGAGAGGGACACATTCAGTCTATAACATGTGTGCACACGCACACACAGGGAATTGATACATACAGAGGTCAGGATATTGGTTCTGTCTGGGCAGGAGGGAGGAGATGTGATTGGGAAGGGCACGTAGAGCTCTGAGTTCAGATGATGCTCTGAGACTTGGGCTGCATGGTAAGTCCATGCTTTGTCATTTTGTTGTATTTTTTTTTTTTTTTGGAGAGGTTTTTCGCTATAGGGCGCGTGAGCTCGCCAGACAGACAGAGAGAGACATAGAGACAGAAAGCGAGAAATCACCCACTAGAGGGGATGGTCACGCCGCAATCCCTTCTCCTCCATTCTCCTCTCGGGATCCTGGGCATGCACGCACACGTGCCCGGCGTGAGTTGTAAGCCACCGGGTCCGAGACGCGAACCGCGGTCGACTACGTGGGAGTCCAGCGACATAGCCATTACGCTAACTGCTGGTTCCCTGTCATTTTGTTGTATTTTGTATTTCATATAAAGCTAAATATTCTTTGTATATATGATTATTTTGTAACAAAAAAACATTAAAAATTAGTCCATCGGGAAGTTCTAAATAACGCTACATTCCCAACACTCAAGTAGGAAGAGCTTTGTTTGTTTAATGTTTTTCTTTATTCATGATAGAGTGCATGTGTGTGCATGTGAGAGTGAGACAGACAGTGCGGGATGGAGGGGTATGTGTTTCGGGCTTACCGGGCTGGGTATTCGAACAGTTGTTGCCATGTCGGATTTGGCTATTCTCAAGCAGCACATTGCCACTGTGCCACAAAGCTAGTAAAGAAAAAACAGTTGATTTTGTTCTTACTGCTTTTCTTCCATAATTTATGGGGTAATTTTTTTTTTTTTTTTTTTTTTTTTTTTTTTTTTTTTTTTTGCCATAGCATGCATGCACTCACCAAAGGGAAACAGAGAGAGAGAGTGAGAGGAAAATTGAGAAATCACCCCCTAGGGGGGATGGCCACACCATAGTCCTGTCTCCTCCATTCTCATTGGGATTTTTCACGCACACACGCCCAGCATGATTTTCAAGCTTACAGGTCCAGGACTCAAACTGCAATCAGACATGTGGGAGCCCTGGTCATAGGGTAATTTTAAGCAAACCATTTCTTTTATTTTGTCTAAGAGAGGGATGGCTGGCTCTCCTTTTGTCCGCCATTGTGTGTACAGGCCACTCAGTTCTTTGCCGTGTCTTCTCACGAGACTTTTAGAATCAAGCGATTTCTGGCCAAGACACAGAAGCAAAATCGTCCTATTCCCCAGTGGATTAGACTAGTAATGAAATCAGGTACATCTCCAAGAGGAGACACTGGAGAAGAACCACACAGGGTCTCTAAGGAACTGGACAGGAGATGGCCCACATGTTTATGCTGTACCGCGGTCACTATGGTCTTCCCACATCAAGCTGAAAATGGTCACCACTGGTAGCATGGTGGTTAAGGATGCTGGATTCCCACATAGCCGACCACAGTTTGAGTCCTGGACCTGGTGGCTTGTTTTCTTGCTTTCCCTTTCTCTCTCTCTGTCTCTGTCTGGTCAAATTAAAATAATAATAATAATAACAAATGGAAATAAATGAATAATTCTTTTTTTAAAAAAAGAAAAACAAGAAAATGGTCTCCACTTTCTGAACACTTGGGGGTGTTTTATTGGAAAAAAATGAGATTTCACTTTGTTTCCATGTTCTGCATTGGCAGGTTAGTTCAGTAATAAATATGTGAGACCTTTTGTTTGAAGGGAAAAAAAGAGGTGATGGCTTAAATACAAATTGCCACAGCTTCCATTGACAGTCACCAGTGAATAGATTAAGTAAACAGATCATCTCTCCCCACCTGTCCTCTCATTGTCCGTCCCAGATGTTGCTGTGGTGGACATGAGCGATGTCTCCAGACAGCCTTCCCTCTTCTACCATCTTGGAGTCCGTGAAAGCTTTGACATGGCCAATAACGTGATCCTGTACCACGACACGGATGCGGATACTGCTCTTTCATTGAAGGTAGAGTGCATCGTTCATTCTCCTGAATGCTTCGCTCTGGGAAAGCACAATTATGTGTTCAGCTGAAGTGTGACTGTAGTATAGGAGGTTGGAGGGAAACAGTGAAGATTTGCTCATGCGGTTCCTTCCTTTCCACCCCAGGTTCTGGCTCCCACAGATCACTTCCTGGCCACCGTGTGAGCACCTGTGCTTAGCCCCATGTTTGCAGGCAGCTTGAGCATTTCCAGGCTTGTTAGAGAAGCAAAGGCAAAACTCCTGCTGGTTTCTATTGGAGCAAGCGCACCACTCTGAATCTCTTCTTGGGCACTTTGTTCCAAACCTACATATTATAAAAAATCAGTTTTCAACTTGGATAACACATAAAGACTTTTAATAATTATCCATATAGGTAGAACAGGTTAGCATAGACATACATAGTCAGTCTTTGATCTGTCATTTGCTCCCAGTCTGAAAGCAAAGCCAAACTGAAAGCTTGTGTGTTCCTGCACAACTCAGTAATTATGGAGTATTCCTAAAACATATCTTGCAAATTTGATACAAGCTTTTTTGGATACCTTGGTACTTTTTAAAATGCTTGTATTTGTAAAATGTAAATGTCTAACAGTTGTTCCAAGATTCAGCTAATAGTAATATTTTTGACTAATACTATGTTAAATCATTTTAGGACTACTGGGTTAGTTTGCTTACAGCAATGCTTCTCAGCCATGACTGTATTTTAGAATCACCTGGACAGCTTGCAAATATCCCAGTACCTAGGCTACACCCCAGACCAATTATGGAACAACCCCTGGGGGTGGGGCCCAGGCATGGGATTTTTTTAATCTCCCAAATGTGCAACCAGGGGTGAGAACCAGTAGCTTAGAGAGTGAGCCTTCACAGACATTATTTCTAAATGTCTACCTTCCTCGGTATTAAAAATCACTAGTAAATAATGATGTAGCTTAAAGCTCAAGTTAAACATGTTTGTTTGTGTTTCTTGAGATTTAATATTAACCAGATTTTCCGGGTTCTGTAATGATTCAAGATTATTTTATGATAGAAATACCACCTGCTTCAGATGTGTAACCTATATGTCTTAAGCAACATATGCTCCTTACATAGATGTGTGCTCTCTAATTATAGCACAGTATTGTATTTTAAGAAGTCATTCATAGGATAGTGGAAGAAGAAACTGCTTTATTAATGTACTTTATATTGTAGAATAGTTTCCCAAAAGTATAAACCAATTTAAATTACTTTAGATAGTCAGATGTTGATTTTTTTTCTTTTCCTTATTTTCACTAAGGCACACTTAGAAATACTTAGAATTTAGAAAATGTGAAACTGTAGATTACTAACCTATATTTTTTAGAATTCTCTAATTTATTTATTCATTCATTTTGTTTTATTTTTATTATTTTTTTTGGAGAGCCTTTTGCTATAGGGCGTATGTGCTCGTCAGAGAGACAGAGAGACAGAAAGTAAGAAATCACCCCCCAGGGGGGATGGCCACACTGCAATCCCTTCTTCTCCATTCTCCTCTCAGGATCTTGGGCACACACGCACACGCACCTGGCGTGAGTTTAAGCCACTGGGTCCAGAACTCGAACCGCAGTCAACTACATGGGAGTCCAGCGACTAGCCATTACACTAACTGCTGGTCTCTTTATTTTTATTTTTTTAAATTGTTATTTCATTTTATTTGTCATTATTATTCTATTTTTAAATTTTTTTTTTTTACAATTAAAGTATGAATGTATTTTGGTGCAAAACCTTTTTGAAATTCATACATAGTTTTTCCACTATACATATTTCCATGAGCTTTTTTTTCGGAAACTTTTTAAATTAATTTACATTCATTCCCTGAGCACTAACCTATATTTTTATGAGAAATGTAGAATTAGGATGTATTTTTTTTTTCCAATTCAATCCAATTTTTTCTTAACTGTGCTTTAAGGAAGCCCTCTGGAATGTCCCATAACCTAGATTAAGTTTTAATTTTTAATAATACAAAAAAAGTCCTATGATGGAAATGAGTAGTCACTTATATCAAACACCAGGAGGAGCAGTGTACACTTACTACCGCAAAATAGAAATCTCAGAATATATAAAGCATGTCTTATAAGGTACTGTTTAATTATATTTTAGAAATGTTGGCTGTTGTCAAGGGCTGCATAACCGTCATGC
Source organism: Tupaia tana (assembly GCA_026018925.1). Lineage (NCBI taxonomy): Eukaryota > Metazoa > Chordata > Mammalia > Scandentia > Tupaiidae > Tupaia > Tupaia tana. The sequence continues at coordinate 154,324,936 of JAKSZU010000009.1, forward strand.
TGAGTTGACTAAATTGCTCTTACTGGATTTGAACCTTCTTAGACAGTTCTAGTGGGGTGGCAGGAATCCTACCAGAAGCACCCCTTCTGGAGCAAGGCTGGCTGTGGCGAGGCCTGCAGCCTTAACATTGAAGGGCTCACAAAAGGGACCAGAGGCTAGCAAGGTGCTTCTTAGGGCCTTTTTCCCCTTGCTGACATTCTTATCTGGGAAGACAAGAGGCAGGGCACTCAGCACCCCAGTCTCACATCTCAAGATACCTTTGGGCAAAACTATTGCCCTTGCTGTGGAAAGTTTCTTTTTTCTTTTCTTTTATTTATTTTTGGAGAGGTTTTTGCTATAGGGCGCGTGCGCCAGAAAGCGAGAGACAGAGACAGAAAGCGAGAAATCACCCCCCGGGGGGATGGCTACGCCGCAATCTCTTTTCCTCCATTCTCCTCTCTGGATCTTGGGCATGCACGCACACGTGCCCGGCTGTGGGAAGTTTCTTATATGCAGAAATATTCCCCAGTAGTTCCTAAGCTCATCAATTATGGGAAATTTTCCTTGGGATGAGAATTTTCCCATTCTCAGAGGTCCATCATGTTTGGAGCGTCTTGAACAGGAGGTTTCGAGTGATTAACTCTTGATGTTAGAGGAGTGGTACTGGATGCTGGGGGAGGGGTGCTGGCTAATGCTTATGGAAATGAACTTTTTTTTGGGGGGGTGGAAAAGCTATATTCATTTTTTCTTTTTCTTTTCAGGATATAGTAACTCAAAAGAACACAGTGAGTATTATATTTTCAGATTTTTAACCTTGCAAAAGAAAATTGTTAAAATGTTTGCCTGGAAATCGCAAGGTAGTGATGTAAATTTTAATGGTGCTCGATGGTTATACTTCTGAGGAGGGCACCTATACACGCCCCTATCCCTCAACTCTCCACCTAGCTTAGGCTCTACTCAGCCACTGAGGCTGCGAGGCAGAAGGCAAGGTTAGGCCAGTATAGGTATGGTCTTAGTTACTCACTAAGGCTTTGAACTTGGAACCATCTGGATATTTCCTCCAGAGTTATATCTGTGTGCTCGTGGACCACTAAGAATTGTTTTCCTGGAGCTAGTATCTCCCACACTTCCCCACCAAAGTTGCCCTAACAATGGAGGAATGTCAACTCGTACTCTACTTAATACGAGAGCCTAGACTGAAGTTCCCTGATGCAAGCTGAAAAGAAGTGGGACAGAATTCCACTTCCTTCCATCCTCTATATATACCAAAGTCTCTTGACTTGACTTAAAAATTCTTGCAATTACATCAGTTTATTGCCAGGTTGATTTGAATAATATAATGAAGCCACCACCCTACAAACATGTAAATAAGATCACATTCTTGAAAATCGTGCCTCAGAAAGTTTCTCCCCCACCTTTGAATGCTCCCCAGGCTGCCCATCTCCCAGACCTATGGCACCATGGTTTAAGAAACCATGACTTAGCCTCAGGACGGGTCCTTGGTCTCTCTCTGTTGGGCCTCACCCTACTTTCTACTAGCCCTTCTGGAAAGGAAAGGCCTCCTGCCTCTTTTCCTGCCCCAGTTGGACTTCTTAGAGGGAGAGGGAGGGGGGAGAAAAGGGCTCAGGAGGCAGAGCTCTCTCCAGAGTGCCCTCTGCAGGGAATCAGGGGGCATTGCTGACTTTAGCCCTCCACAGAAGGCCTCACCAGCAGCTGAGGCCTGGGATTCCTCACAGAGGACCCCCACAGAGTTCACCACCTGAGGCAGAAACCTTGACCCTCCTTCCACAGCCTGAAGATGAAGTTTCAGAAACTGAGTGGTGTAGTTTATGTGATTACCACTGGACTATGGGTTTAACAAGTTGACCTGTAAAATAAGGTATCAGGGTTGCTTCAGGTTCATCTCAGAAGAGAAATGGGATGATGTGCGACTTCATTTTGTCCTATTTGTGTACTGACATTGTCCACTTATGGGAGCCTTTTCTGTTCTTTCAGAGTGAGAGAGAGGGAAACTAAGAAAGCAAGTCACCAGGTCTGGGACTCAAACTGCAGTCGGCCATGTGGGGGTCCAACACCCCAACCACCATGCCTCCTGCTGGCCTGAAACACTTATTTCTTAAAATAACAAGAGTTATATCAAGGCAAGGAGCAATGGAGACAACTCATTTTCCTGTCCTTACTGTTGGCCATATCCACACTTAGAAATATTCTTGTTTTGGGACCAGCAGTTAGCGTAATGGCTATGTCGCTGGATTCCCACGTAGTCGACCGAGGTTCACGTCCTGGACCTGGTGGCTTAAAACTCATGCCAGGTGCGTGTGTGTGTGTGCCCAAGATCCCGAGAGGAGAATGGAGGAGAAGGGATTGTGGCGTGGCCATCCCCCCTGGGGGGTGATTTCTCGCTTTCTGTCTCTCTGTCTCTGTCTTTCTGGCTACCGCATGCGCCCTATAGCAAAAACCTCTCCAAAAAAAAAAAAAAAAAGAAAGAAATATTCTTGTTTTCTGGGAGGCTCAGTGCCGTTCTGTTCTGATTTCACTACCTTCTCTTCTAGTACAATCTTCCTCTTTAACACTCAGGAATTTCTTAGCTTTCTTAGTAATTCTAAGCGTACTTTGGCACCATCATTCCTAGGTGTTTTGTTTGCTTGTTAGGACCAAACTTATTCTAAAGGATTTGGAAACTAATCTCTCTGCTGAATTTGGCATGACATTAGAATTTGGTACCCAGAATTGCTTGTCATGCTCTGTAAAGTGTGAAAATTTAGACATTCAGAAGGGAAAAAAAGGACCCAAGGTGACCTGAAGGACAGAAAATAGCACCTGAAAAGAAAGATGGAAAGAAAATCAACCTCAGGAGGTACCATTAATGGTCATCTTCAAATAGTATCCTCTGTCTGAAAATAAGGAGAAGTTACTTCTCCCATTCCAGATGGGCTGAAAGTAGGGCAAACAGAACGCAAGCTTAGGTCAGCAGAACGAACATCCTGCCACTAATGGGGATTAAATGTTAACATAGAATATCGAACCCAACTGGGTAACTTTCAAGGTGCGTTTGCTCAGTTGTCCCTGTATGTGGATCGGGCTAACGCTGGAATCAGATGCTTGGATCGGGTAACCCAAAAGGTTCTGAGAGAGAATCTGATGGAAGAATGGGTTTGTGATCATTTTGGAAGATTAAAAAAAATCATACAATGTAGTCGTAGTTTGTAAGCAATAAAGTCTTATGAGTCAGGGCTACAGATGTCATCTGTTGAATATGTCACTTTATGAATGTGTGAAAACCAAGATGCTTTGAGATCTCTGTCTACAGGGAGTCATCTGATCTTTCTAAAATTGTGCCTGATAACATATTGAATTCAGCTTCATTCAGCAGAGAGGTAGGCCCGATTGTCTCCATGACTATAAGCATTTGCTTTGTGGAAGCTGTAAAGGATGGAAGACGGTGATCTCTGGGCTTCTGGCTAGACCACCTGCAGCCATTCTGGTCTCCTTTGTTCCGTGTAAACATGGTGTTACCTTTTGTGCTCACCTGTGTGTTTCAGATGATATTTGTATTTTTGTGCTTCAGGTTTGTTTTTTTTTTTAATGTTTGATTTAGATATAATTTACATACCATAAGATTCACCTACTTAAAGCAGAATTCAATAACTTTTAGTAAATTACAGAACTGTGCAGCCATCACCACAATCCAGTTTTAGAGCATTTTCATCACCCTCCCCCAAATCAACCGTTTGCAGATAATCCCTGTTTCCAGCCACAGCCCCAAGCAATTACTAATCTGATTTTATAGATTTGCCTTTTCAGAACTTTTCATATGAACAGAATCATACACTATGTGGTCTTATGCATCTGCATTCTTTCACTTATGTGAAGTTTTAGAAGTTCATCTTTGATGTAGCATGTATCAGTAGTTCTTTCATGTGTATTACTGACATTCTACTGTATGGCTAGTCCACATTTTATTTACCCCTTCCTCAGCTGATGGGTATTTTGAGTTGTTTCCACATTGGGGCTATTATGAATAACACTGGTATGAACATTCAAGTAGAAGTCTTTCTGTGGCCATATGTTTTCAAATCGCTTGGGTAGGTACCTCGAAATGGAATTGCTGGGTCATATGGTAAATATATGCTTAACATCTTTTTTTTTTTTAAAGGCTCTTGCCATAGGGTGCATGTGCTTGCTGGAAAGACAAAGAAAGACAGTTAAAAGGAAAATGAGAAATCAACCCCTAAGGGAGATGGTCACACTGCAGTCTCTTCTCCTCCATTCTCCTCTTTGGATTTTTGGCATGCACACACACATATGCCCAGTGTGAGTTTCAAACCACCAGGTCCGGGACTCAAATCACGGTTGGCCATGTGGGAATCTAGTGCCTCTACCACCATGCCACCCACTGGCCTCTATGTTTAACTTCTTAAGAAACTGCCAAAATGTTTCCAAAGTGGTTGTACTACTTTGCATTTCCACCAGCAATGAGAGAGCTAGCTTCTAGCTTCTCCTCACCAATACTTGGTTTTGTCTTTTTCTCATAGATGTTCTAGTGAGTATGAAGTGATAAATATCACAGAGTGGTTTTGATTTGTATTTCCCTAATGATGTCAAGCTAATGTTCTCATTAGCTATTCATAGTCTTTGGTGAAATGTCTACTCAAATCTTTTGTCCAGTTTTAGTTGGGTTGTTTTCTTATTATATGGAGTTGTAAGAGTTCCTTACATACTCTGAAAGGAAAGAGCTTATCAGAGGCTTTATCAGTCCTTTCTTTTGGTGTTATATTTAGGCACTCTCAGCGTAAGCCAATATCATAAAATGCTACTCGTGTGTTTTTTGTTTAATTTTTTATAGTTTTAGCTCATACATCTGGGTCTCTGATCCATTTTAAGTTAAGTTTTGTGTCTGGCATGGAGTAGGTGTCCAACTTCATTCTTTTGCATATGCATATCCAGTTGTCCCAGCACTATTTCTTGAAAAAGACAATCCCCCTCATTGAGTTGTTTTGGCATCCTTGTCGAAAAGAATTGATTAGATATATAAGGTTTTAGTTGGGACTCTCAGTTCTATTCCATTCATCTATGCATTCAGAATGAAACCTTGCATATGTAGCCAATTGTTTTTGCCAAGGATGACAAGTGGGTTATGATACCTGAAGGAGCTCCCAGCAGGTGGGAAAGCAGATCCTTTCTTGAAGGGTGACTCTGGGTAGCACAACTGAGTGTCTACAACATTATAATAATTTCATCTGAAAAACATACGATTTATATATACCCCAAGACTAAGAGCTATCTATCTAAGGTCGATAGGCACAGAACTCATTTTTCCCCTTGAATTGGATAATTACCAGAAAGCTATGTATAGCCTCACCAGGGAGGAACCATAGAGAACATCTACCTTCCACTGGGAGAAAATAAGGTGTTCCACCCAACACTTGTAGAAAAATTGCTGAAAGTACACTGGATCCTATTTTCATTTGTCATGTCCTGAAGCCAGAGTTCACTGTTGTTGTTTTTTAAAAAGCAGAGTTAAGTTTCCAAGCTAGGGTCACATTATTTAAAAACACCTTATTAAAAAACATGTTATTAAAAAGACTAATCTGGTTTTTGACTTCTGGACTAGGTGATTTTTTTTTTTCTGGAAAGTCAGTGAGTTTTAAGAGAAACTCATTGTTCCCATTGAAACGGTTATCTTTATAATCTTAATAAATTAGAAATTCTTTGAGAAAAAGACATGGGCAATATTACGGGCTTTGTCTTCAATCTTAAAAGCCTATTCCCTTGTTTATGAGCATATTTAGGTCTTGAGTTCAGAGGACTAGAATTTCCACTGGTCTCAAGCAAGTGGTGGTGCAATGGTAACACCAATGGACCCACAAGAGAAAACTCCTGGGTTCGTGTCCTGAGACCCCCCTGAGCATGCTGAAGCATGTGCTCACAATCCAGCCTGGTAAGACTGGGAGTGGATGTGGATTATGGCATGAAGACCCCATGGGGAGTACCTGTCTCTCTCTCTCTCTCTAAAAAAAAAAATTATTTAATTATTTTCTTGTTCTTTCCCTCTTGTCTTCTCCAGTTCTGTTTGTTATGGCTTGGGCTCCTACATAATCAAAGATGATATAAATTGTTTCAGGACACTTTGGTTAATAGACAATTAAGCTTCATGTCTCCTTTCTGTAGCCTTTGAGTTTTCTAGTTTGAAATCAAGATTTATGCAACTTTTATTATCAAAGATGATTTCTTTTTATTTTAAAATAAAACATCGACAAAATAAATTTCAGTTGCAATACTACACTTTTGCAAAAGATTGTAAACATTTTGTACACTAGTCAGATTTTTCTTTGAGGCAAAGCGTGCTTTTGATGACAGATAAATTAACAAATACAAACTATTGTGAACTATTTCAGACAGTACCAAAAAAAGGTTTTGATTTGTTTTTCTCTTATAAACAAAAGTTTATCACTTATAATTTTTTCTTTCTTTTAAAATTTTTTCTCACACCCATCATCAACCACCCACTCTCTACCAACCACTTTCACCCCTGTGACTAGCAGACTGATCCTCTCTACCATCACAGCTTCAGATCTCTTAACCTGTGCCGTAAAGTGCAGACACTCAGTACAAATTGAATGGGGATATACAATGTGTATCTTTTAAAGTCTGGTTCACTTCACTCAGCATTAAATCTTCTATAGTCATCCATTTTGCACCAAACAATAGGATCTCATTGTTTCTTATAGCTGTGTAGTATTCCATAGTGTATATCTATCTATCTATCTATCTATCTATCTATCTATCTATCATCTATCTATGTGATGTGTGTGTACCATAGTTTTTCAACCCAATCACCAGTTTTTGGTTCCATGCTGTAGCAATTATAAATACTGCTGCAATAAAAATGGATGTGCAGATTATTTTAAACAGTAAGGCTATATCCCACAGTAGGGAGAATTTTATTTTAGACACTGAACATGAATCATGTAAAAATTTCTGTACTTTGAGTATTTTTTTTTTGAGAGGTTTTTGTTACAGGGCGTGTGCGCTCGCCAGACAGGCAGAGACAGAAAGCGAGAAATCACCCCCCCAGGGGGGATGTCCACGCCACAATCCCTTCTCCTCCATTCTCCTCTCAGGATCTTGGGCACACACGCACATGCGCCCGGCGTGAGTTTAAGCCGCCGGGTCCGGACTCGAACTGCGGTTGACTATGTGGGAGTCCAGCGACATAGCCATTACACTAACTGCTGGTCCCTTGAATATTTATTTAATTTGTATGCCTATTTTTTATTATTTCTATCTCATCTTACATTCTCTATTGAAGTCTTTTTGTCTTTTTTTTTTTTTTTTTACATGCCTGTGGTCTTGCTCATCATTCTTTTAAATTGGAGTACTCTGGAAATGCAAACCATAAAACTTTTCTCTGTGCCTTTTGACTATCACAGGAGTGAGGTCAAAGGTCATAATGCCAAGTGCTGCCTGCAAACTGAACAATCTTTGATACCTAGGAAACCCATCTATTTTCTTTAATTTGTGGTATAATTCCTGCACAATAAAGTTCACCATTCACCCATCTGTTTGTGTTAGGTACTTTATACAACTTTATTTGTTTAAGGATGTTTCATAATTAAAGTGAAGTGACAGTTAATGATGAGAGTCCTGCTAAGGGAGAGGATGGGTCTGAGATTTTTCTGTCTCTGGTCATCTGTGGGCAAATTGGTTAACCTTGCTGGGTCTTGGTTTCCTCCTTTGTAGAATGAGTTGATTAATGAGGTGACTTCCGAGATTTGAGTCAGCTCTAAAATAATTTTGTGACTTTGTGATGGCCATTCAATGTTTAAGCAAAGTAAATCAACTGTCTCAGCTCGGTCAGCATACTGCATGGCGTGTTTCCAGCAGGGATATCTTCATTTACCCCTTAAGTAGCATGATAGCCTCATTCGCCGGTAGAAATTGCTATACAGCTTTTGTGTATTTGTCCCTCTTATGACCAGATAAATATAGAAAAGTAGCAATGTAGAGTGCTATTTGCATTGATCTCTTTTTTTTTTTTTTGAGAGGTTTTCACTATAGGCCGTGTGCGCTCACCAGACAGAGAGAGACATAGAGACAGAAAGCGAGAAATCACCCCAGGGGGGATGGTCACGCTGCAGTCCCTTCTCCTCCATTCTCCTCTTGGGATCTTGGGCACGCACGCACACACGCCCGGCGTGAGTTTTAAGCCACCGGGTCCGGGACGCGAACCGCGGTCGACTACGTGGGAGTCCAGCGACATAGCCATTACGCTAACTGCTGGTTCCCTGCATTGATTTTTTTAAGAAAACCTGCATTTTTCTAGAAATGCATGTGTGCTGATTTTAAACGTTCTCCTCCAACTAGACAAAGAATTGTATCTGTTGAGTTTAAGCCTTGCAATCATTTTCAGTGTAGTGTCAACTTGGACTTTCTTCCTTAATATATTGACTTTGTCATACATAGTCACATTAAATAATTTAAAAAATAATTTCCCCATGTTTGTTCATTTGTCCCCTTAAATATTCTTGGGAACAATCTTCTGTATTTTTTGTCAGTGTCCGTTTTCACTAAAGATTTGCAATCCATTTGCATTACAAGTTACAACTCCCAAGTAGCACACACCGCCAGCAATTGAAATGTGCGTTCTTCTGCAAGTCCTCAGAAATTAGTTCATCTTGGGTCATATTAAACCGCCTTTCATCTGCCTTAGATCCTTTTTTCCCCTTCTTCAGACCATTTGTTGACTGATTAAATGTTTGTATCATTATACAAACTATTCTGTGGAAGGGTTGAGCTAAAAGTCTCATTATGGAGTTGAGGATAAACTGTTACATATCATATTTGCTACAAATGTTTAATTTATAAACCCTGTGCTGCTGTTGACCAACTTTGCCACCTGCTGCTTGCCATAAATAAAAATAAGTGCTGGTGTAATGAGGCCCCCGGTTGTGTTTTCATCAAGGCATTCTTGGACATTAGGCCACCTTGCATGGGACACCTGAGGAGAAGCCAGCTAAGGGAGCAGATCCTAGGTGTCCTTGGTTGGTGGCCATGATTGCACCCAGCAGAAAATTGAGTTGAGGCCCTGACATGCTCTGGTTTCCTGCACTGTCCTGAACAATATAGGCAGCTGTTGGTGAGTGGAAAATACATTGTTATTCATAGAATTTATACCTGAAACCCAGTGAATAAACTCTGATGTGTTAGGGTCGCAGCTGTCATGTTCTGTGTGAAGCATCTGCTAAAGTGTGAGTAGGGCTTCTTAGCCATTTGGGAGCCATGGGACTTTTTTATTATCAGTCTAAGGAATCTATGGACCCCTTCTCAAAATATATTTTTAAGTGCTTAAGTAAATACAAACACTTGCCAAAGAGACCAAGCATATTGAAATATAGCTATCTATCTATCTATCTATCTATCTAAATATATTATTTTAAAGCAAGATTTTTGCTATAGGGTGCATGTGCTCACTGGAGAGACAGAGACAGAGAGAAAGTGAGAAATATTCCCCCCCCCCGGTGGGGGATGACGATGCCACAATCCCTTCTTCTCCATTCTTCTTTTGGGATTTTGGGCATGAATGCACAGGTGCCCAGCATGAATTTTAAGTTGCCAGGTCTGGTGTTTGAATCGCAGTTGACTATGTGGGAGTCCAATGATATAACCATTGCGCCATCTGCTGGTCCCAGATGTTTTTACATTTAAAAAAAGTTAAATGTTTTTACATTAAAAAACATGTCATTGTTTTTTAATTCAAGTTCACAGACTCCTGAGAATTAATGGACCCTCAATTCAAAACTCCTACTCTGTCTAGAACTATTGCACATAGCTCATATTTATTGGGTGTCTACTATGTGTGAAGCATTTTACAGAAGTGGCCATATTTGGCCCTGTATTGCCTGATGAGGTTGACATGATTATTGTCTTCATTTTCAAGATGAGAAAACAGATCTAGATACATAAGTACATTTTCCAGGGTCATCCATCTAGGATGACGTGGACCTGGGTTTTAATCCTTGGACCTCTGAATTCTTCAGCACATTGCTGTTCTCAAGTTGAAATTTTACTAATTTCCTGTTTAGTACCGAAACAGTATTTCTTGTTCACCTAATTTTGCAAATGTGAAGAAACAAAACCTTACCCAGTTCTATTGAGAGGAGGAGGAAGTTTGCATGCCCTCGTACACACTGGAGGGAGTATAGATTGCTCCATAGTTTTTGACAGCAGCTTGGCTGCACATAGCAAAACCCTTAAACTTGCTCTAGCAATTTCACTCCTGGGAAACTTTCTTTAGGAAAAGACCATAGTGTACTGATGGCATCTGCAATATTTATCTCAGTGATACTTACAGTAAGGAAAATTTCAAAAACTGAAAGTTAAACAATAGAAGAATGGTTAAGTATGCTATAGACTTACCAGATGGTATATTAGGCAGGCATTAAAAATTATGGTATTTAAGACTGTACAGCAGGTGGCATGGTGGTTAAGGTGCTGGACTCCCACATGGCCTTCCACGGTCCAAGTCTTAGACCTGGCAGCTTGCTTTCGTGCTTTCTCTCTCTCTCTCTCTCTCTCTCTCTCTCTCTCTCTCTCTCTCTCTCTCTCTCTTTCTCTCTGTAGTGAGTACGTATGCTCTGTAGCAAATTTTAAAATAATAATAGTAATAAAATTAAATAATTTTTAAAAAAAAGACTGTACCATTAACTTTGTTATGAGAGCTTATAGAAAAGGGCCTGTAATTTAACTCAGTGATGATGTAGGACTGACTGTTCATGGTGGTGGTATCTGTAGATAGTAATAACTGGGGAAAATTCCAATTGTGAGGTAAAGAACTAAAATCTTTGGAGGATAGATTTCTTCAGTTCTTATCCCCACCATGTCAGAGAGAAGGGGCTTTAACTCTGACCTCACTTACTATATCAGAAAATCATCCTTTTGGAGGTATTTTGAGAGTGTTTCACATAAAAAGGTTTACATGCCATCGTTTGCATTACTGGTTCTAATGCCTCTTTATGTAGGAAACTAAGCTGCCTTTGTTAAATTTGTTTTAATGAGCTGAATTCTTGAGATGTTTCCATTTATAAATGTAACAATTCGAAATAGCTGATCCTAGTTATTGAACATGTGTTATGCCAATCATTGCTTTTCTTTTCAATTTCTGGTCTCTCCACCAACAAGGGTCTGAATGCGTGCCATCATTTGAAGATGTTTGGGCCTGTTCTTCCTCTGTAAGAACAAGATACTGTACTCAAAAGTGTGTGCTTTCATTTGGAAGTTTATGAATTCCTTTTTCAAATGTAGTCATTAGTCCTAGTTTCTTTCTGTCAAATTTCTTAAACTTCCATGGGCCTTCTGAAAGATTTTCTCTAAGGAAGTATTTTTACCTTCCCAAGTCTCCAGATTCCTGCTGCTCCTCAATCCTGTTCATTAAAACTCACTCAGCTGGTTTCAGAGTTCATGTGTTTCTTCCCTTTGTCCTCGTTTTTCTCTAACTGTGACTAAACATTTGCTCCAAGGGTCGGATCCTTGCCTAACTGTGGGGAAGCCTTTATCGGTTTCTGCTGTGTCTGCCTACTTCTTTTTTCTTTTTTTAAAAAATTTCCAGAGGGGGGAGCCAGCAGTTGGCGTAATGGCTATGTCGCTGGACTCCCACGTAGTCGACCGTGGTTCGCATCCCGGACCTGGTGGCTTAAAACTCACGCCGGGCACGTGTGCGTGCGTGCCCAAGACCCCGAGAGGAGAATGGAGGAGAAGGGATTGCGGCGTGACCATCCCCCCGGGGGGTGATTTCTCGCTTTCTGTCTCTATGTCTCTCTCTCTGTCTGTCTGGCGAGCGCACGCGCCCTGTAGCGAAAACCTCTCCAAAAAAAAAAAAAAAAAAAAAAAAATTTCAGAGGGTGCATATGCTTGCCAGAGAGAGAGAAAGCACCCCTCTCCTGCTGCCCAGGGGAGCATGGTCATGCCACAATCCTCTTTCCTCTGTTTCTCTATCCCATTAAGATTCTGGGCACACATGTACGTGCACCCGGCATGTTTCCGAAGCCTCTGTGGCCAGGATTCGAGCTGCAGTGGGCCATGTGGGATTCAGCACCAAATGAGCAGCACTCCACTGCCATGCAGGCCTGCCCCGCTCTGCCTTCTCGAATAAGAACCTGTGATGTACATAGCACATGTCTGTCAAATCCAGTTTTTCATACCTCATTATTTAGGACCTGACCAGGATTGGGGGCAAATTACTCTTGTGCTATAAGGGAAAACTGGATTTTCTAAAGGAATAATATAAATAAGATGTCAGCAGAAATAGTTTCTGAAACAATTTTAAGATGTCAAACAGTGCTATACAAATTCAATTCTTACAGCTTCTATTAATCCACCTGTTACAGAGGCTCAGGGTTTTAGTTGTGATGTTTATAAATACTTTTGTTATACAACCACTCCTCCTTTAACGACTTACCTGTTTAACAACTGCTCAGACTTAGGACTGGTTCTCCAGTGCAAGGAATCTCATTTCTTAGTCTGGGCCCGGTTCCCACAGTCGGTTCGTATTCACTACGTGAGTCGTTCACAGTCACGCAAGACTACATATTTCATTTATGAACTTATACTTTATTGTGCACCCATAGTAGTGTTCAGAATAAATAAAAATAAACAATTATGTCCGATTTTTATTATTGTGTTGTGGTGTATTTTTTTGCTTTCTGGCACTTATCTAATGTATGCTTTTTGTATAAATAGAATTACATTATCCTAGCTTACCAAGCATTTCATTTAATGACCTAATGGTAGGAACAAAACTGTATGGAAATGTGTGTAATTTTGTCTGTTTGATTTTTTTTTTTTTTAGGGCATGTACACTAGCCAGGGAGACAGTGAGACAGAGAGAGAGAAAGTGAGGCATCACTCCCCCAGGGGTCATGGCCATTCTGCAGTCCTATCTCCTCCAGTCTCCTCTTGGGATTTTGGTTATGCACACACATGTGTCCAGTGTGTTTTTCAAGCCATCAAGTCTGGGACTTGATCTGTAGAATTGGCCCTATGGGATCCAGTACCTTAACCACAATGCCACCTGTTGGCCCTTAATTATGTTTTTTAAAGAAACTGAGAGAAGAAAAGAAGAAAAGAGAACAGGAGTGTGTATGTGTGTGCATGGTTGTACATGAGAGAACTTCAAAAACTGTGCAGAAAAATAGAATTAAAGTATTGGCTCACTGGAAAAGTCACGATGCATTTTTGCGTAGAAAAATAGAAAAAACACATCATGACTTTTCTGACGACCCCAATATAAGTTTATTTTTGTACAAAAAAGCTAGAAATTCATGCATAGTCTTTTTCATAACATGCACTTTCTGAAGCCCTGTGCGTGTACATACGTTGAGAGGGAAAGATTGTTATGTTCACCCTTTAATTCTCTGTTTCTGGTTCTTTTCATTTGTTCCTGTAGATTCAACTTACAATTTGATATTATTTTTTAATTCTGATATAGCTTTGTTCCCACCTTTATCTTTTTTGCTGTTGTTGTCAGATATATGAGGGGGCTTCAAGAAATTCATGGAAAAATATGTACGATGAAAAACTCCATGGATTTTGAGATTATTTTGATTAAAATAAACTTGTACTTTAGTTCTGGTTTTACATTAGCTTTTTGAAGTTCTTTCATATTAGATTTCAACATGTTATAAGCTTCAACATATTATATGTCATTTTCTACAGTTGTTTTTTTATATCAGTTAACAGAAGAAAGGAAAAGAAATTTATCATTATTCTGACTTTTATAATCACCTACATAACTACCTTTGCTAATGACGTTCTTTGTTTTGATCACATGGATGAGAATTATTGTCTGATATCTCTGCTTTCACTCTGAAGAACTTCCTTTAAAATTTTTATTAAATGTTTCTGCTAGCCCCAAATGATCTGTTTTTGTTTATCTGAAAAATGCCTTTATTTCATATTCAGTTTTGAAAGATAATTTTGATGGATATAAGATTCATGGCTGACCTTTTCTTCTTTTAGCTCTTTGAAGTGTCATTCCTGAGGCAACTGTTGGCATAGTGGCTAAGGTGGCTGGATCCTACATGGTTAACTGTGCAGTTCAAGTCCCAAAGCTGGTGGCTTGAAAAAATACACCAGGTGCATGTATGTGTGTGTCCAAAATCCTGAGAGGAGACTAGAAGAGAATGAAGGAGAAAGGATTGTGGCATGGCCTTCTCCTCTGGGGAGTGCTTTTCCACTTTGCCTATCTTTCTATCTTGGCCTCTTTCTCTCTACTGAGCGCACACTCTTTCTGGCAAAATTTAAAGAAAAGAAAATATTCCATGATCTTTATTGTCTCTGATAAAAAGTCAGATGTTAGTCTTATTAGAGTTTCTCTGACATGACAAGACATTTTTATCTTGATGCTTTAAAGATTTTCTCTTTGTCTTTTAAAATTTAGAGTAAGATATGTCTGGGTGAGGACCTTTTGCCTTTATCCTACTTTGAGTTCATTTAGTTTCTTGGATGTAGTTTTATTGTTTTTCATCAAATCTGAGAATTTTTCAGGAATTTTTTTTTGAGTATTTTTCTTCTCTCTCCTCTTCTTCTGGGACTTCTATTATGTGAATTGGTATATTTACTGCTGTCCCACTTTTTTTTTTTTTTTTTTTTTTTTTTTTTGCTACAGGGCGCAGGCACTTGCCAGAAAGACAGAGAGAGACAGAGACACAGAAAGCGAGAAATCACTCCCCAGGGGGGATGGCCACGCCGTTATCCCTTCTCCTCCATTCTCCTCTCAGGATCTTGGGCACACACGCACACGCGCCCGGCGTGAGTTTAAGCCACGGGGTCCTGGACTCGAACCGCGATCGAATACATAGGAGTCCAGTGACATAGCCATTACGCCAACTGCTGGTCCCAACTGTCCCACATTTTTTTAGGGCTCAGTTCACTTTTATTTTTTATAATCTGTTTTTCAGATCATGTAATCTCTATTGATGTGTCTTCAAATTTGCTGATTCTTTCTTCTGCCACTCCTATCTCCTGTTAAGCCTCTTCAGTGAACTTTTACTTTTGATTATTGTGCTTTTGAACTTTAAAATTCTTATTTGGCTCTTTTATTGTAACTCATCTTTATTGATATTCTCTATTTGAGACATTGTCATCATACCTTCCTTTAATTCTTTAAGCATGATTTCCTTTAGTTTCTAAAACATATTAATAATAGCTGCTCTCAAATCTTTATCTGTTCATTCAATATTTGAGTCCTTCCAAAGGCAATCACGGTTGCCTGCTGTTTTTCCTGTGTATGGATCACACTGTCCTGTTTCTTTGCATGTTTTGTATTTTTGTTGTTGAAAACTGGACATTTTAGGTGATGTATTTTGGACACTCTGGATGTTGATCTCCCTCCTGCCTCTGGGACATGTGGTTTTTGCTGTTTTCTTGTTTATTTGCTCCATGACTTGGCTAGACTAGTTAGAGAAGTCTGTTTCTCTGCAGTGTGCAGCCTCTGATGTCACATCTTAGAAGGCACAGTCTTGGGCATGTACACAGTTACTGTGACCATCCATCCCCACCCAGGGATCACAGTGGCTGCAGCTGAACTGTCTCTTTCTCTGAACTCCCTGTTAAGTTTCTGACTGTTCTTCCTGTATTATTTATGACACGCAGTTGTCTCTTTTGTTAGCTGATTATTCTATTATTTTTAATGATACCCTAATGTATGAATTGTTCTACAGTCTAATATAATCAAAGTCAGGCCCCTTTGCAAGAGTAGTCTTTAAGTCCAGTCCTTTAGGTTTGTTGTGACCTCAGGAAGGCTCCTCTTAGCTGTCTCTTCCCCTGGTTCTCTCAGTGAATCTTCTAGCTGATCTGGGCCAGCGGGTAGCATGGTGGTTGGGGCGCTAGACTCCCATATAGCTTACGTGTCCCGGACCTGGTGACCTGCTTTCCTACTTTCCCTCTCTCTCTGTCTCTCTCTGATCAAATTAAAATAAATGAATGAATAAATAAAATTAAATCATTTTAAAAAAACAACTTCTAGCTGATCTACTTTTCACTGATTGCTATCAAGGAACTACTAGCCTTCTTTTAATTGTCTTCCACCAAAATCTCCATTTTTTAAATGAATTTTATGGTGCCTATAGGCTTAAATGTCCCCATGTTGTGTCACACATAGTTAGACTTCTTATGGAGAGCTTCAGAGCTCTCTCATTATAGCCGGCCTTTCCCCTAGGCAGAGCCTGTACTGCTGTTCTTGAGCTGGCGGTGGAGGTAGTAGCCTGCTTCTCTTGGGGTGGCACCCTACTCTATGAGTAGGGCACTGGGTAGGGATGGCAGCCCCTGGGGCTTCTCAACTTGCCTCTCTTGGCATGAAACCATCACCCTATGAGTGATCTGGGGCAAGCACACTAAGGGCCCCATATTCATGGCCTGATTCACCTAGTATAGAACTTCTGCCCTACAAGTGAGGCTGGGAGGAGAAAGCACCCCTTGGTCCTCTCCACTGCACTTGCCAGGAACAAAGCTTCTATAACACCCAGCTGTAGTGGATGAGCATGCTGGTGGCCTGCTATTCCCAGAGAAAAACTGTTACTGTGACTGGAATAAGAGGGAGTCCCATCTTCTTGGCCATACCCCCACACGAGAGTAGAACTTCTGTCACTCTGGGCTGTCACTGCTGGAGCAGGTTATGGCTCAAATGCTACAGATATCACTGTTATTGCGATGATTTAGTAGAGATTCTAGAATCAAATATTTCTCCATTTGCTATATGGTTTTAGGACAATTTATAGACTCTTAAGAGTATTTTTAAACAGAAAGTCCACTGGTTATGGTTGATTTTCTGGGGACAGGGAATGTAGAAAGCACCTCATACTTCCAGTCCAGCTCAAATGTTTAAAATAGTGAACTAAATTTCCTCAAAGATATTTTACTTTCTAAACCTCACTGATCTGTAACCCATTTTTTCTTTCCCTTTTCAGTCCAAAATGGAGAGGTTTTTACTATACATTGACCAATTTCAGGTGAAAGAAAAAGCAGTTTAAGTTCTATATATATAAATGGCATTCAATCTACTTTAGCAAAATGGCCTTCTTGGCATGGATGAGGAGGATATTTGCCTCTAACCTACCAAAACTGCACTTTTCTGGGCAACTTGAATCTCTTTGAGAATGTCTTGTCTTTTTTTCTAAATTCATGATAGAACATATGTGTATGCATGGTGGGGGTATGAGCCCCCTCCACAGGCTCTGGTCATGCTGTGATCCCCTTCCTCTAGTTTTCCACTAGACTTTGGGCATTCGTGCATGTGCCTGGCAGGTCTCAGGCTGTCTGGGCCAGTGATTCAAACTGTGGTCACCGTGTGGGACACAGCTTCTCCACTGTACCACAGAGCTAGCTCTCTTTGAGAATTTGCAAGTATTACAGGGAGGAAAGAGTCTTTGGTCCTCCGGAGTAGCCAATTCCTAGTGATTGTGAAGAAGCAGATATTGGGCCAGCTCCGTAGCACAGCCGTGACATGCTGCTCAAGCAGCGCTCTCAGGTGTTTACGCACTGTCTGTGGCTGCTCTCGTGCTACAGCAGCAGAGTCTAGTCATTGTAACAGAGGCTGTGCAGCCTGCGAAGCCTGAAATATTGGCCATCTGGCCCCTTTACAGGAAGCATTTGCTGACCCACTCCCAAATGTATTTTAGTGGAGCAGCGCAGGTATTTTTTTAGCAAAATATTTTAGGGTCCAGAATGTGTCCCCAGCAGAGCTGTAGTTGCCTAACATGACACACAAGAGAGAGTTTCAGGGCAATCACTTGTATTTTAAGATAGAAATAAGAATGCCACCTGTGTTTGTGTAAGCAGATCTTTATTTTTTCCTCAAACAAGAAGCCATAACTTTATTCATGATAAAAACCTGGAACACTTCACGAATTTGTATGTCCTCCTTGCAGAGGGGCCATGCTAATCTTCTCCATATTGTTCCAGTTTTAGTATATGTGCTGCCGAAGTGAGTACTATGTAAGGAGAGCTTAGTCATAAGGAAAACATCTTAAACATGTATTTCCTATGTGTATTTGTAAGTAGTTCCCCAAGGTTGCAAGTTTTCCCAAGCCTTCTGTTTGACTTGAGATTGTGGCATTCTGACAGTTTTCTCTGTAATTAATGAGTTTCCTTTTAATTTAGAAGAAGCCTTAGCCCTTATTTGACTTTCCATTCTCGAAGGCAGTGTACTTTCCAAGGTTTTGCCTGTATTATGTCAAAATACTTAGATAACTTCATTAGTCCAATTTTAAAAATTAGCAGTTAGCTGGATTATTTCTGGCATCATATAAATTCTTTTTTTTTTTTTTTTTTGGTTTGGAGAGGTTTTTGCTATAGGGTGCATGCACTCGCCAGAAAGATAGAGAGAGACAGGGAGACAGAAAGCGAAAAATCACCCCCCAGGGGGGATGGCCATGCCACAGTCTCTTCTCCTCCATTCTCCTCTCGGGATCTTGGGCACGCAAGCACATGCGCCCGGCGTGAGTTTAAGCCACCGGGTCCGGGACTCGAACTACGGTCGACTACATGGGAGTCCAGTGACATAGCCATTACGCTAACTGCTGGTCCCCATATAAATTCTTTAAAGCTTGATGGTGATATAAGAATGGAAGATCTGAAATGTGAAGCTAGTCATTTTTTATGACAGCATAGACAAAAGATTGAGTATGACTTAAGAATGCCATGTAAGAATGTATTTTAATCTTCTAAGTATGCTAAACATTGAGCACTGATATAATTCTCTTTAAAGGTAATGTTTATGCTTTATTAAGGATCATAATTCGTAGTCAAACTGTAGATACAGTTTTACCTGGGTAATATTTGATGATACAAAAAAAAATTCAGCAGATTCTTGTTTTAAAATATCTCTGAGAATAGTCGTATTTAATAATGTATGCTTCTTGCAAAACAATTTTTTTCAACAAGGTTTTTTGTTTGTTTGTTTGCCACAGGGCACATGTGGTCACTAGAGAGCAGGAGAAAGCACCCCTGCTCCCCATAATGGGGTATGGTCATGCTGCAATCCCTTCTCCTCCATTTCTTCTTCCTGTCAGGATTTTAGGCACACACATGCGCCTGGTGTGTTTGTCAGGCTGCTGGGTCTGGGACTTAAACCGTGCGGTTGGCCATGCGGGATTCGGCTCCATTAACCACCAGGCCATGGGAACGGCCCAACAATGTGTTTTGAAATCATCTCTTTTTATAAGCGTGCTTATTTTATTTCTTTCATGAGGGAGCATAACAGAGAGTGAGAGAGAGAAAGACGGGTACTTTTGCTGGGGTCTCTTCATACCATGATTCCCTTCCCCCAGTCCTCCAGCTAGCCAGGAGCTTGGGTGTGCATCCAGCATGTTTCAGGTCAACTCCGGATCCAAGCTCATGGTCAGACATGTGACTTCTAGCCCTGTAGATCAGCATGCTACTGTCTGTGCCACCACAGCTGGGCCTCAACAAAGTTTATAATAGTTCACCTGTAGTTAAATGATCAAACAGTATGCTTTTTTCAGCTCTGCTGACAGAAGGAAAAGCAATATGCCACATTACATACCTTGGTTACCAGTGCTTTCAAGGTCAGTCTGGTTTGGGGGGCATGTAATGAATTGATGTGATTTCTAAGATTTAAAACCCTAAAATATCTGTCAATGAAGTTCAGAAACATATGCACACTTGAGCATTTGAAACCTATTTTTAAAAAATATATCTATGGAGTAGATATATTTTGAAGTAGAGCAGCTTCCTGTTTTGTGCCTACATATTCGTAGTCACATTGCACAAATTGTTCATACTCAGGCATTTTCTCCTTCCTATCCCACCTGCCAAAGCCACAGCTGTGCTTGCACATTAACTACTTTCTGAAATGTTTTTGTTTCTTTTTTTCCAGGCATCTAGTGGGAATTATTATTTCATCCCGTACATCGTGACGCCATGTGCTGATTATTTTTGCTGCGAAAGTGATGCCCAGAGGCGTGCCTCGGAGTACATGCAGCCCAACTGGGACACTGTCCTGGGCCCGCTGTGCGTGCCCCTGGTAGACAGGTTCATTAGCCTCCTCAAGGACATCCATGTGACCTCATGGTAATTCTCGTCGTCCAACAACAACCCTGGGAGCCCTGCCAACATTTCCCTTCACTTTCAGGGAGGTAGTATATCTTCAAATGACCAGAGTACCTGGAGAATGGGGAATTCCAACCAATCATTGAAAAATCATTCTAGAATCCATTATTGCCCTTCAGTACCTCACTAAGTTAAGCCACTGAGGTAGAGCTAGCAGAGATTGTAATTGGAGTTGGGAGGTCAGAATTGGTCTTCGCTCTGGTCCTGACTCCCTCTGTGACCTTGATATGTAAGTTTCTTCTCTGTAACTCTCCTCTCATCTTGAAAATAAAGAAGTTAAGTCAGTGATTTTTTTTTATTAAATGATCTCTTTCAACTCTGAGATTTGTGTTTCAAGATAATTTTGGAGTGCTGGCAGGTGGCATGGTAGTTAAGGTGCTGGACTCCCACATGGTTTGCCCTGTGGCATAAATCTAAAAAAAAAAAATTTTTTTAAATCATCTTTGGACATGACTTTGCACTCCTTCAGTTCTTGAGGTTCTTAAAATGCCACAGCTAGGTCATTCTGACCTTAAGGTCCTGTGATTTAAAAGTCTCCATGTGCTGGGTCAAGCTGCAGCTATCCTGCTATCAGGATGTATTTTGACCTTTGGGCTTTATGTGAGAGGTGGTTTGGAATACTCAGGGGGACAGGTTTGGATTGGAACCCCAGCTTAGGTGGTTCGTAGCTGCCTGAAACAAGTCAGCTCACTCTTTGAGTGTCAGTGCTTAAGAACTCATACCTTCAAATGTCCCTATTCTAAAAATTCAAGGCAGAAAACATCCTCTTAACCATAGGATCTGGGTACTTTGTTTGCAGTCAATTTAAAGGATTTATTCTTGTAAGTTGTGTCACAAGGAGTGGGATTTGTTCTTTCAAAACAAATGAAAATCTGAAGCACTGGCAGAACTGACTTGCAACAATACGTAAGGGACCTCACGTCATGCTTTGGCTCCCAGCGTGGCACCCTGAACTCCTGACTGTCTCTGTTGTGGTGTTGATAGGAGGTACACGCAGTCTGTTCTCCTCTCTTCCATCACCTCTTTTCTGGTTGCAGACTCTCTTTATAGGCTTGAGTGGGAAAAGAAAACTGGACACCTAGGTGTGTGTGGCCACAAAGAAAGTAAATGGGAGGCATTTTGTGGCACATTCCTGGGAAACCTTATGCACTCACACATTGTTAACTATGGTCTTACTGAAAAGCAAACATTGCAGTAAAGAAAGCTTCCCCAGTACTGTATTTTCAGTCTGACAGAAGGTAGGCTAGCTTGAATCTGCCGGATGAGCCAGGTCTTTGCAATAAACGGACACACATTTGTTTCTCATTTCATGTATGTATGAGGGGACTGCAAAAAGATTGTGAGAAACTAGAATTAAGGTATGGATTTATTTTGGTGCAAACAATTTGTGTAATCCATATATGGTTTTTTCATAATATGCTTGTTCCATGAACCTTTTTTTAGACCATAGATTATTTTATTTATTTTTTTTGGAGAGGTTTTTGCTATAGGGTGCATGCGCTTACCAGAAAGACAGAGACAGAGAGACAGAAAGTGAGAAATCACCCCCCAGGGGGAATGGCCATGCCGCAATCACTTCTTCTCCATTCTCCTCTCGGGATCTTGGGCATGCACGCACATGTGCCCGGCATGAGTTTAAGCCACCGGGTCTGGGACTCGAACTGCAGTCAATTATATGGGATTCCAGTGAAATAGCCATTATGCCAACTGCTGGCCCCAGATTAGTTTAATTTTTTTTCGTTTTGAATATGATTTTTAAAATTAATTAATTAATTTATTTATTTTCATTTATTTTTACATTTTTCACAAACATTTACTTTACTTATCAAAAAGTTTTAACTCATACTCCATAGTTCTTGACAGTTCATAAACAGTTTTCAAAATTTCAAGATACTGAATTTTAAAGATAATGTTCAAAATATTTCTTATAATTTTGTTTGTGACTCTATAACAACAGAAACAGTATGGTTTTCAATATTTTTGAGAAAATATTTACATGTCAGCTACTCAAATTGTTGAAAAGCAAATGCCCAGCATACTAGTCACACAAAAACCTTCTCAATTCAGCCCTGTCCAAGTGTATTCTGTGATATACCATCTGCTAGCAAAGATCAGTCTCTTTTTCTGGTGTGGTTGCTCTTTTGCAATCTCTACTGATTACAATGCTGGGCTGGAAAAGTCCAGGTTATTTTATGCTATAAATTCTTTCATATATCTTCTCTAATCCTCTCTGCCAGGCAGAGCTATTTATGGTGCCAGGCCATCTTTCTAAGAGCTTCTGTTGGCTTACTTGAGATCCACCTTAGTTGCATAGTTTTCTGATTAATCTTCAGATATGGCATTCCAATCAAAGCCCTGTCCAATAATGAATATTTCCTATTTCTGAATCAGTGCAACAAGCATAATTGAACTTATGCAAATAACCCTTCTCCCACAAAATAAGAATATTCCCAAATATTTTCCAATTACAGAGGGATCAGGAAGGAAGAAAAGTTTGTTTCCGTTTAAAGAAACAAACAAGAAAAATATTTTAACATATTGCTAAACCTATCATAAAATAACCTGGACTTTTCCAGCCCAGCATTGTAATCAGTAGAGATTGCAAAAGAGCAGCCACACCAGAAAATTATCTTGAGAAAGACTTTGAAGGAAGAAAAAGAGACTGATCTTTGCTAGCAGATGGTATATCACATCTAAATTGGGAAAACAAAGCATAGTAAAAAAAAAAAATCAGTAATGTTTTACTCAAAAGTCATAAAATTCTATTTCGCCAGTTCAGTCTTATGTTCAAACTCTCTTCTGTTGAAAATGCAGTGTTGCTGTGGTCCAATCTTTCCATTTAAATATTAGAAGTTAACATTCTACATTGTTATTGATATTTCTTGTCCCTAGCATTAAATTAGTCATTTTCTTGGTTGCCTTTTGTTCTCTTATTTCTGTATGTGTCTTTATTTTACTGGTTGAGCACTCCTTTCAGAACTACTTGAAGAGTGGGTCTGCTACTGGCAAATTCTTTCAGGTCTTGTTTATCTGAGAATGTTTTTATTCTTCCTTTCCATATGAAAGATAATCTTGCTGTGTATAGTATTCTTGGTTGAAACTGTTTTTCACTTAACACCTTGAATATATTTTCCCATTCCTTCCTTGCTCGCATTGTTTCTGATGAGAGGTCTGAGGTTAGCCTGATAGGATAACCTGTATAAGTAACCTGATGTTTCTCTCTTGCCAATTTTAGTATCTTGTCTTTGTAGAATTGACCAGTCTGGCTATGATGTGCCTTGGAGAAGATCTTCTTGGGTTGATTCTATTAGGGGTCCTTTGTATATCTTGGGTCTGGATATTTGAATGCCTCTCTAGATTTGGAAAGTTTTCTTCCAAGATTTCATGGAATAGATTATCAATGCCTTTATTAGTTTCCTCACCTTCTGTGATACCAATTATCCAAATATTTGGGCGCTTAATGCTGTCTAGTATTTCTCGTATAGTATTCTCATTTCTTTGTATGTTATTTTCTCAGTTTTTTGGTTGTTTTTTCTAGATCAGAGGTTTTACCTTCAACATACGAGATTCAATTTTCTGCATGGACTAATCTGCTTTAAATACTTTAGAGAGATGTTTTGATTTCCTGAAGGGCAGCCTTCATCTCTAATAGCTCCATTTGATTCTTTTTCATGATGTGTATTTCCTCTTTCAGATCATGAAAGAACTTCAACACCTCCTGAAACTCGTTGTCTCTTTTCTCCTACATCTTCTTGCATCTCATTTAGTTTTGTCAATATGAATATTCTGAAGTCTTTATCAGACATTTCCAATAATTCTACTGTACTGAGTTATTGTTCTTTTCCCTTACGGAAGAGACATTTTCTTGGTTTCTTATGTTTCTTGTACCTCTGTGGTTGTTTCTGGTCATTCTGTGACAAAATCTCTCCTCCACAGTGCTTAGCAATGTGGAATAAACAGTAAGATTAGGAGTTCAGATTTATAGAAAGAAATTTCTTCGTTAAAGCAGGAGATTCAATAAGCATTGAGGAATTCAGTGAATCTAAAAAGATTCAGATGCTTGGCTACTGTACACCTAGGCCTATGTAGACATTAAGTGTCTGGAGAGTGAGGCTTAGAGTAAGAAAGTAAGATTAAAAAATATAAGCAAAAAGGGAAAAAAATAGGAAAATACTACCCAAAAAAAAGTAAAAAATGAACACACCAGGACACACCTCAGCTTTAAAATGGCTTCTGAAATTAACAAGTGAAAGAAAAGGCCCAAGCTGAGCAGAGGTGCTTGAACAATTAAAAAAAAAAATTTAAAAATTTGAAGGGAGAGAGAGCATGAGACAGACAGAAAGGGAGAGAGAGCATGAGACAGACAGACAGACAGACAAGTAGAGACAGAGAAAAGACAGAGGTTGTCCTACCTTGTCTGAATTATTTTGGGAGTCTGGGATATGGGTTTAGAGCATGGCTTCCCTGAACACACCAGGACATACCTCCCAGATGAGTTTATTTTTAACACCCGTCATGACATAAATTCATATGAATAGGTTCCAGAAGCTCAGGCTCCTTTCCATTGGTTCTCACAAAGTGTGCTTCTCTGGGTGGAGCAGGCTGGTGCTTCAGTTGAACCCAGGTACCTTTCTCTTTGGCTTCCTTCTTTTTCTGGTCATTTTCCTTCATACATTTTAGGCTCTTAGAATGCTTAATATGCTCAAAACGCACATTAATTCTCTCTTAACCTGATTGTTTACAACAATGCCAACAGCATGCTGGGTAACATTGTAGACTCTTCCAGTGTTGCCATGGTAACATTTGTGGGGCATTCCTTTTTGAACAGCACCCATTCTCTTGATGTCTACAATATCACCTTTCTTGTAGATTCACATGTATGCTGCCAAAGGAACCACTCCATGTTATCTAAAAGGCCTAGAGAACATATATCGGGTGCCTCTCCTCTTTCCCCTTGTGTTCGCCATTTTGGTTAATTACTGGTAGATGGTGGTTCTGGCCAAAAGGGTTCCATGAACCTTTTGAAGACCCCCTTGAATTTGGGAAACTGCTCTTTTGATTTGGTTAAACTTCAAAGGGCTAGAAATACCTATTGACAGAATCTGCCCTATGAGCTGGCAGGTGTCTGGCAATGGTTGGGGAGAGGGTGAATGGTGCTTGTGGTCTCAAAGTCTATAACAGGGATGGCGAGTGAGTTTTAGCTCTAGTACCAACTCTGATGGATTTATAAAATCTACTTTGAATCTTGTGCTAAAAAAAGGCTTTGAAGCCTTTTCCAAATTCACATTGATTAGCAACATCTTCCCTAGTTACCAAAGGCAGTGACGGCTGCACGTTTATTATATATCCAATGTCCCCAAGCCATACTCAAGTCAGTGTTTTATTTATTTAAAAGTTACCATTCTTATTAGGTTTCTTAGTTTATTAAAACTATTTTTCAGAATTACCCTTGAAGACACAACTGAAGTATAACTTTTTACTTGTCAGGCTAAACTAATAACTTTCATAGCTTTGGTGCCTTTACAGTTTACCACATGGGCAATGGCTGTCACCCAATTTAATGACTCAGTCTATTTATGACAGAATTTTAAACACTGGCAGAATCTGCTAATTCGTTCATCCTTGTGGTATTAGCAATTTACAAATAAGGAAATAAATTAAAACAATGCACTGATATTTTTTAAAGAATTACTTTATTTAACTTTATTTATTTTATTATAATTTGACCAGGTAGGGACAGAGAGAGAGAGAGAGAGCGACAGAGAGAGATGGAAAGTGAGAAAGCAAGCTGCCAGGTCCGGGACTCAAACCATGGTCGGCCATGTGGGAGTCCAGTGCCCTTAACCACCATGCCACCTGCTGGCCCTTGCACTGATATTTTTATATCAGAACACTTTGTGTGTCATCACTTCATTCTTTAAACGTTAATTGAGGTCTGATGAGCATTGAAAGCCAGGACATGTACTGTACGCACATTTATTTGGGTGTAGTTTTATAATTATTAAAAGTAAGTATCATTTTCTATTCTGTCTCATGTGTTATTTGTCTTTCTCTGGAGTCTATTCTTTAATTTTGCTTACTCTGTATTTTTTTTTTTTTTGAGAGAGATTTATTTTGCTATAGGGCGCATTTGCTCACCAGAAAGACAGAGAAAGACAAAGAGACAGAAAGCGAGAAATCACTCCCCAGGGGGATGGCCACGCCACAATCCCTTCTCCTCCATTCTCCTCTTGGGATATTGGGCACACATGCACACGTGCCTGGTGCGAGTTTAAGCCACCAGGTCTGGGACTCAAACCACAGTTGACTACATGGGAGTCCAGCAACATAGCCATTACATCAACTGCTGGTTCCGCTTATTCTGTTTTTAATGAAAGCCTAATTTTACTCTCTACAGTTAGATCACTTCAGCTTCTTAATAGATTCGACAGTATTACTGCTTGCAAATGCCTAGTCACCATTAAAAAATTATTTAGAAAATAGAAAAGATCATTGATTTAAATGATCGGCCTCTGGACGCTAAATTAAGTCATTTTTCAAGATTTTAAAACCAAGTACCAAATACAAGAGGTCTTCAAAAGGTTTATGGAAAAAATGTGTATCTTGGAAAAAACTATGCATAGATTTAACATAAAAAATAGGCACCAAAATAAACTCACACTTTTTAAAATGTTTTTATACAGCCCCCATTATTATCTAGATGTCTACATAAAGGAAATGTCATATTTAACGTTAGAAACATTCTGGCAGTCAAATCTGACATGGAGAGCCAGGGAGTGAGTGACAGGCAGGGCTGTCCATGAGCTTCCAGGCACCGTCTCTGCCTCCTCTCAGATTATACACAGACGTGACACTAGTTTCTAGCTCAAGAGAGGGAGCCTTCGCAACTATGGGACACCTGAGAGAGAAATTTATTTCAGAGAAGGTTTTATCTCTGTTTCATGGCTTTTAAGGTTCTGTTTGGTTTTGTGATTATCTACTCTTAGTGGGGAAAATAAATATGCAAGCAGTATTCTGCCCTCCATATGTTTAAAACAATCAGGAAGTGGACTGGAAACAAGTCTTGAGTGGGGTCAGCTTTGAAAATACTTTCCAAGTTGTAATGAACAGATTTTTATTGATCATTTATTGATTAGATTCCACGAACTGTGAATAATAAGTAGAAAGTGTCTTCTGTTTGGTGGGGCAGGGAGGCTCAGGTATGGGCCGAGGTCTCCGTGGCTTAGCCGAAGTCCCGTCAACGGAAACCATGTTTGGGCGCAAATGATAAGGGTCCTGGATGCATGTATACGTGACTAGAAGTGTCTGTGTTTCCCTCTCAGTGTTTACTACAAAGAAACCTTGTTGAATGACATCCGGAAAGCCAGAGAGAAATACCAGGGTGACGAACTGGCGAAGGAGCTGGCTCGGATCAAACTCCGCATGGATAATACCGAGGTTCTGACCTCAGACATCATCATTAATTTGCTCCTGTCCTACCGTGATATCCAGGTACGAGTTATGCCTAGCTGTGGCTAACACGGGCCAAGGTCTTCCTCGGCGTGAGAAGCTCCTCATGGGAAATCCTCGTAGACTAAGTGCACGGGGAAGTATCTGTCTTGCTGACAAGTAGGTATAGGGCTAGGTCATAGGTCACCAGCTTATCTGTGCAGTAGAAATGTTGGAGAAGATTTTGTCATATTAGGACTGATGTGACCATTCCATTCCAAGATCTCATATACATGACTACTTAGTATAAGGAGCTAAGAATTTAACAATCCGTATATATTTTCTACTAGGCATGGTTCCAAGTCCTTTGCTAATGCTAGTTAATGCAATCCTCTACAAAACCTATGGGGTATGTATACTCTGATTATTCCCATTTTACAAATGAAGCCCAGAGAAGTTACATAAGTTGTCTAAGGTCACACAGCAATTGGTGAGGTCAGGATTCAAACTGAGGCCAACTGGCTCTGTTGTCGTTGTTCTTAACTCCTCTGCTATGCCGTTTTGTTTAGGCCTTTGTCGCTTCCTGTTTTGTTCCCCATCACTCTTGAGTGCCAGGGTGAGCAGGAGTAGCAGAGGCATGTCCAGGACCCAGCACGTGGGATGCAGATGTTTATTCTGAGCGAAGTCGATCACAAAGGAACTCTTGCTCCTGGTGATAACAGATTTTACTAGATGCTACAAAGGGATTGTAATGATTATCTCATGCCCCATGGGACAAGAGAATGGGAATGGCCTTTCTGGGAGTCTGTCTTCCCTTGAGCTGCCTTCACGTGTACCTTTTCTGATCATCAATTGGTTGGGATTCTGAGGCACAAGGGTGAGCCTAGAATGCACTGCCTTCCTGGGGCAGCATCAAGGTATAGAGCCATAAGACAGGCATGCGGTTGCAGCAGGCAGCCCTCCTCTGCTGACTACGCCTGCCTGTCAGCGAGCTGGCCAGTACTGGTCATTCTGAGCTTGGCAAAAGGGTGACAGGTGGTGCTGCTAAGAGGGGACCCAGCTGAGACAAACATGGTAGCAGTTTTTTCCTGGGTGATTATGCAGAGTTGAGAGCAGCAGTTCTCAACTCAGGGACTTCTGGCAGTGTCTAGAGACATTTTGGGCTTGTCAAAACTGAGGGCGGTGGTGCCGCGGCATCTCGTGGGTCATGGCGAGGGATGCTGATCTAACAGAGCACCAGACAGTCCCCCGGCAGAGAATTACTGGGCTCAAAATGTCACTAGTGCTGAGGCTGAGAGATCCCTGTTTAGATTATTTTGATTGATTCTGCCAAAATAGGAAGGACTGCGATGCTTTCTCCCTTTACGTGGGAAGTTGAATGTAAGTTTTCTTGTGCGTGTGTGTGTCTGGGTCATTTTAACACACAGCCCAGGTGGTGGTGTGAACGCTCCCACACTAAAAACATGGTAGCTTCTTCCTGGCTGCTTGGCTCTTTCTTTCATTACCTCCCACCCGTTATTTTATCTTATTTTTTGAGGGGTTTATGCCTTAAGGGTACATACACTCACTGGAGAGAGAGAAACAGACACAGTGAGAGGGAAAGTGAGAACTCACCCTCCAGGGGGTATGGCCATGCCACAGTCCCTTCTCCTCCTCTCCTTCCAATATCTTGGCCACGCATGCCCAGTATGCCCAACGTGATCCCACCCCTTTTTTAAAGACAGAGTCTCACTGTTGCAATCCTCCTGGGTCAGCTTCCTAAGCAGCTGGGACTATAGGTGTTCACCATGCCCAACTTTTGGACTAGGCTGGGAATCAAACCCAGACCTCCCATGTGGCCCCAGCCTGCCAAGTAGCCTTGTCAAGCAGTGTACATATCCAGAGTTGGGCCTTGTCTTTGGATTGAAATCTTTTTCTCTTGATCCTCTTTGCCTGTTAATAACAGAGATCCCTTCTCTGTTCTCTCTCATCCATCTTGTTTTCTTTTTGGGGGGTTGAGAGATTTTTGCTATAGGGTGCATGCACTCACTGGAGAAACAGAGACAGAAAGTGAGAAATCACCCCTCCAGGGTGATGGCCACATCACAGGCCCTTCTCCTCCAATCTCCTCTCAGGATTTTGGGCAAGCACACACACGCACCCAGTGTGAGTTTCAAGTCACTGGGTCTGGGACTCTAACTACCATTGACTACATGGGAGTCCAGTGACTTAACCATTATACCATCTGCTAGTATAATTTTTATCTGTTTTCTGATTTTCTTTCTGTTCTCTGAGAGACAACAAGTAAGTTCACCAAGTGCTCTCTGATAGGAAAGGCCTGTCCTTAAGTGCTGAGGCTGTCTTGTGTTGATGACTAATCAGAAAATCCGGGAAAAGCTGTGTTTCATTTCTTTCTCACCATGAGACTTCTTGCCAACAGGACTACGATGCAATGGTGAAGCTGGTAGAAACACTGGAGATGCTGCCTACGTGTGATTTGGCCGATCAGCACAATATTAAATTCCACTATGCATTTGCACTGAATAGGTAAGAATAACAACATACGTACAGGACTTTGAAACATGCCACTTGTTGAATTCTGCCTCCTCCTTTCATTCACTCATCAGGTATGAGCTAGGTCACATATTAGATGCTAAGTCATGAAAGTGGGCAAGGCACAGTGTTCGTCTCCAGGGACTTCATCTTTAGAAGATATAGTCTACTGGGTTGTCAGGAAAGTCATGACACATTTTTGCATAGAAAAATCATAGAAAAATATGTCATGACTTTCCCGATGACCTAATAGCTGTGGGATCAGACACGTAAATAAATCCTAAGAGTTCAGGATGGGGACCAGCAATTGGCGTAATGGCTATGTCGCTGGACTCCCATGTAGTCAGCTGCGGTTCAAGTCCTGGACCCAGTGGCTTCAAACTCATGCTGGGTGCTTGTGCAT
Organism: Tupaia tana; assembly: GCA_026018925.1. Lineage (NCBI taxonomy): Eukaryota > Metazoa > Chordata > Mammalia > Scandentia > Tupaiidae > Tupaia > Tupaia tana. The sequence goes on from JAKSZU010000009.1 coordinate 154,355,405, forward strand.
GTGTACCCAAGATCCCAGGAGGAGAATGGAGGAGAAGGGATTGCAGTGTGGCCATCCCCCCCAGGGGATGATTTCTCACTTTCTGTCTCTGTCTCTCTCTGTCTTTCTGGTGAGCACATACACCCTATGGCAAAAACCTATCAAAAAAAATAAAAAGAATTAAATGAGCTATTGGGGCCAGCAGGTGTCATGGTGGTTAAGGGCGCTGAACTGACACATGGCCAACTGTGGTTCGAGTCCTGGACCTGGTGGCTTGTTCTCTCTCTCTCTCTCTCTCCCTTTCTCTCTCTCTCTCTTTCCCACACTGGTCAAATTTTTAAAAAATAAATAAATAACAAATAAATTAATCAAATAATTGTATAAAAGAATTAAATGAGTTATTACTTCTAAGGTTCTAGGGAGAATGCCTTGCACACTGCAAATGCTATAAAATACTAGTTTGTTAAATAAAAAGAGGACTTGAGGCCAGCCGGTGATGTGATGGTTAAGATGCTGGACTCCCACATGGCCAACCGTAGTTCAAGTCCCAGACCTGTTGGCTTGAAAATCACACTGGTACATGTACATGTGTGCTCCAAATCTCAGGAGGCGAATGGAAGAGCAGGGGTTGCAGCATGGCCATCATCTGTGTGTGTGTGTGTGGGGGGATTTCTCACTTTCCCTCTGTCTCTGGGCTCCCCTATCAGGTCATCCCCAGGAAGGTGGTACAGGCTTGTCATGTCTGCAGTAGCCATCAGCTTCCTTTAAAAAAAAAAATCTCTTCTGTGTATGTGCTCTATTCATTCTTGCCATCTTAGTTTATATAAATGCCCTCCTTTATTACTTGTTTGTCAAAATTAGAAAAATGATGGCATCTCCCCACTTTTATAGTGTGTTGTCTTCATGGACCTAAAAGCATGTTGTCCAGGAAGGATACATATTTGTCATTGTCTTCCGCATATGAAGAGAGCAGTCTGCCAGCTGAGCAGGAATCGTGTCATCCGAACCCTTTATGTTATAGATGAGGAAGAAGGAAAGAAACTCAATGGCCCAAAATACCACTTGTTTTCAAGTGATTGCGTGAAGACCCAGTCCCTTTCCCTCTCGAGGCCTTGCCTTCTGTTAGAGCCTTGGGTCTCCTCTCAGCCAGATGTGAAGAAAAGGGAGAGCGTGGTGAATTACAGGGGCGTCTGTGTACTTTTCCTTTCTTTGTTTCTTCCCTGAGTGGAACTTGCTCTCGTTCGCTCTTGCCTGGTGTGTTTAGGAAGGTTTCTGGACGTGAACCCAGGACCTTCCCATGCATGTCGGCTTCACAGAGCATCGCACGACTGCCACACCACTATCTGGCCCTATGCTTATGTGCTTTTTAACAGCGTTCTTGAGATATATTAATACTTTCATACCATATGGTTCGCAGCGGTTTGTAGCACGTTCAGTCATGCACTCATCACTGCAATGCATCTTAGACCATTTCATCATCTCCCAAAACCTATACCCACTACTCGTCACCCCCCTTCCTGCCTGCCCCCAACCTCTGGCCCCATCTCCAAGCATTCACAAATCTGTTCTGATCATCTGTTCATAGTTATTTCCTATTTCCTCACCTTATTCTATTTTTTTTTAGAGAGAGAGATTTTTGCTATAGGGCATGTGTGCTCACCAGAGAGAGAGAGACAGAAAGTGAGAAATCACCCTCCAGGGGGCATGGCCATGCCACAATTCCTTATCTTCTGTTCTCCTCTTGGGATTTTGGGCACACATGCACACACACTCAGTGTGTTTAACCTCCAGGTCTGGGACTCGAACTACTGTTGACTACATGGGAGTCCAGTGATATAACCATTATACCATCTGCTGGTCCTGTCCCTCACCTTATTCTAGCCCCTGGAAACTACTAGTCTCTTTTCCATCTCTATGGCTTTGCCTATTCTGGACATTTATTGTAAATGGATTCATGGCCGTAGGTGGTCTTTTGTGGTCTTTTCTTTCCCTTAGAATCATGTTTTCAACATGAATCCGTGTTGCGGCACATGTTAGTACTTCATTCCTTTTTATTGCTGCATTGCATTCCATTGTATGGATCGGCCACACTTTATCAGTTCATCAATTGATGGCCATTTGGGTATTTCCACTTTTTGCCTGTACCAGGGACGTGTGTGAGCCTGCTCAGGAAATGGTGGCCACTACCTCCTTGAACATTTCATTCGCCAGAATTCAGTCTCATGGCCCAATCTAACTGCAAGGGACATTGGGAAATGTCGTCTGGCTGAGTGCCCAGGGTAAAAAAGGAAACGGGGTTTGGTGAACCTGCTGTAACTCTCAAGTGAGGAGTAGAATTTCACTGGGTCCATCAGTGTGGAGATCCCTGGTAGCAGATCCCAGAATGGGACCGCGAGCTGAGGCAGGCGTACTCTTCATCTCCTGCTGTTCCTCCTGTTGGCCGGGGTGGGAAAGCCAGCCTAGAAAACACCCCGCTCCGTCTCAAGGCCTGCCTCAAGGCCTGCGGGGCCACCGCGAAGCGCAGTCTTCACAGATACTGCTATGTGATCCCAGGACACTGGGAAAGGGCAGGACAAAGGGGGCTAGTTGGATGGTTTAATAGTGGCTCTGCACTGATACATAACGAGGTCCTATTTGCAGAGTAGGAAAGCAGCCATTGCGCCTTGTGTGTTTCTTTGGCCCTGGGCATTGTTGGCACTAAAACACAAGTTGCCTTTAATCATTCCTTCTCTTTATGTAAATGCAAGGCACCTGGCCAGAGTAAGGCACCTGCTTCCTTGGGGGCATATGTGTATCTGTCAGGGTCCAGTCAGGAGGCAGAAGCCAATAGATATGTAGAAGACATGTAATACTGGGAATTGGTTGCACAGAGCCCAGAAATTAGCATTGGCAGGAAGCTGCTACTGTGCCTTGGCTAGAGGGACCCAGGAAAGAGGTGATGTTACCAGAACCCAGGCGCCAGGCTCCTCTGGATCTCTTAAGAGCCAGCCCAGTGGGAGCTAGGTCTGCAGAAACATGCAGCTGTCACTAGAGCCACCCCATAAACCACAGAGAGAGAACAGACCCTGACCTCCTCTTCCTGCCTCGTTACTCATCCACCCGGGCTGCCCACTGGCTGCTGTCAGCTGGTAACCCACTGCCTGGAGGAGGCACACCCCACTCCTGACCCCCACCCCTGCAATACAAACCAGAGCAGGGGGGAGACAAGGCAGGTGTCTGAGGCCAAACAGATCAATGGTTGGCCCTGCAGGACAGTAACTCTCAGAAACATGGCCCAGTTTCTATGTATGTATTTTTTAAGCCAACCGCATTAAGATACCTATACGAAAAATGTAAAAGTGTAAACACACAATTTGATGAGTTTGACCAAGCAAATATACCCATGTAACTATCACCACACTCAAAATATAGAATATTGATCCTAGAAAGTTTCTCTTTGCTCCTTCCTAATCACTTCCCTCCACCATCCAGCCCCAGTTGTTAATTTCAATTGCTCTGTACTGATCATTTCTTTAGCAGTGTCCAATCTGATGTTATGCCTACTCAGTCATTTTAAAAATATATTTTCCAGTTCTAAGTCCTCCATTTACTTTTGTTTTAGAGTTTCCATTTCTCTCATGAAATACCTTCTCTCTCTCTCTCTCTCTCTCTCTCTCTCTCACACACACACACTCACATTATATAGAAACAATATATTGGATCGTCAGAAAAGTCATGCCTATTTTTCTATGTTTTTCTATGCAAAAATGTGTCATGACTTTCCTGACAACCCAATCTTTTTTTAAAAAAAAATTTTAATTGCCAGAGGGCATGGACACTTGCTAGAGAGAGAGTAAGTGCAAGCAAGAGAATGACAGCACCCCCCCCAACACAATCCTTTTTCCTCAAGTTTTCCATTCCATCAGGATTTGAGGAGTCCAAGCACACATAAGCTATCATGTTTTTTCTTTTTAAGAATTATTTTTATTTAACTTTTTAAAATGTGTCTATTTAATTTGACCAGAGAGGGACAGAATGAGAGAGAGAGAGAGGGAAAGTGAGAAAGCAAGCCACCAGGTCTGGGACTCGAACCATGGTTGGCCACCTGGGAGTCTAGCACCCTGAACCACCATGCCACTACTGGCCCCCATAGCTAGCATGTTTCTCAAGACCCTAGGACTGGAATTCAAGCCATAGTCAACCATGCAGGATCCAGCTAGTCCAGTGCTTAACTCTGCCCCACCGAGCCAGTCAAGAAACAATATATTGATAATAGCTGTTTCAAAGCTCAGGTGAGCCTGTAGTACAGTGGTTAAGCATTGTGCAGAGGAAGCTGTCAACATGTGGGAGAAGAGCATTCCTGGTAGAGGGGTCAGCATGTGGAACAACAAGGAGGCTATGTGGCTGGAGCGGTGTAGGTGCTGGGGCAGTGGATAGTAAGAGATGAAGTTGGAGAGGTAACTGGGAGCCAGATTTTATTTTTATGCCAGAGGGCACATATGTATGAATGAGAGAGAGAGAGCCCCAGTGGGGGCTCATACAGTCCTTTTTCCTAAAATTCTCCATCCCATCAGAATCCTGGGCATGTACATCTGGCGTCTTATTCAATCCGTCAGGCTGAGACTCGAACTCTGGCCCTGTAGGATCTGGATTCCTCTGTGTAGTGCTTAACTGCTATAAGGCTGGCCTGGGGGAGTCAGATCTTATAGAGCCTTGCAGGCCATTAGAAAACATTGGCGTTTGTTCCGAGACAGAGCCACTTGAGGGTTTTGAGTGTGACATGACCTCACAGTGCAGCAGGATCACTCTGACTCCAGTGCTGAGAATAGACTGTGGAGGGATGCAAGAGGAAGTAGGAAATGATGGTGGCTCAGACCAGGATGGCAACTGTGGGGGTCATGAGGAGTGGGTAATTTTGGATATGTGAAATAAACGCAGACAGAATATACTGGCTGAATAAAGGGTATGAGAGGAATCAGGCCTGACTCTAATGTTTTTAGCCTGAATAATGGAAAAATGGGCTGGCCATTAAACAAGATGGAAAAGACTGAGAAGAGCAGGTTTAATGGGATGATCGAGAGTTTGATCTTGGACACGTTAAGTTTGAGGTCATAGACATGCCAAGGAGATGCCGAGAATGCAGGTGGGTATGTGCGTCTGGAGTTTAGGGGAGAGATCTGGGCCAGAGACAGATATTTGGAAGCTATCAGAATATAAATGGTTTGAAAAATCATGGCACTGGATGGTATCACCAGGGATTAGAGTAGATACCACTAAAGAGGAAATGTCCAAGGGCTGGGCCTAGGGACTTTCCAGTCTTAAAAGATCAGAGAGCTGGGAGGACAGAAGAGGGCATAGTGGCTAAGGCACTGGACTTCCATATGGCTGACCACGGTTTGAAACTAAGACCCAGCAGCTTGAAACTCATACCAGGTGCAAGTGCGTGCATGCCTAAAATCATGAGAGAATAGAAGAGAAGGGGTTGCAAGGTGGCCATCCCCCCTCAGGGCTGATTTCTCACTTTCTCTCTGTCTCTCTGGTGAGCACACATGCCCTACAGCAAAATCTCTCTCTCAAAATCTCTATATATCAGAGAGCTGAAAAGAAACCAGAAAATTAGACTCAAGTAGGAGGACAATGAGGCAAGTGTGGTGTCGTGCAAATTGGATAAAGAAGGTAGGCAAGGGGACCAGCAGTTAGCGTAATGGCTATGTCGCTGAACTCCCATGTAGCCAACTGTGGTTCGAGTCCTGGACCTGGTGGTTTAAACTCACACCGGGTGCATGTGCGTGTGTGTCCAAAATCCCAAGAGGAGAATGGAGGAGAAGGGATTGTGGCGTGGCCATCCCCCCTGGGAGTGATTTCTTGCTTTCTGTCTCTCTGTCTCTCTGGCTAACACATGCACCCTATAGCAAAAAAACTCTCAAAAAAAAAAAAAGAAGAAGAAAGTAAGCAAGGAAGGAGGAGTGTGCTATGGTTAAACGGGACAAAGACAGAATTGATCAGCGGATTTCGCAGTGATGAATCAGAACGTGCAGGCTAGGAAGCACTGGTGACTGGCTCTCCTCCCCAGAGATTCAGATTTCATTGTTCTGGGGTGCAGCTGGGACCCCAGGGTTTTTAAATTTCCCCAGGTGATTCTAATATGCAGCCAAGATTTCAGACCCACTGGTTTTTTTCCTCTTAATTGTGAAATGACCTTCTTGCCAGAAACAGATGCTGCTGGCTGATTAAACACAGGAGTTGTTATCTGTAGCTTGTTCTTGGATACCTTGGGATCTGAAAATGATAAGCAGATCTGAAAGCTGATTATTAACTACTAAAGGGATTAGCTATTTAGCACCTGTCAAAGTGGCTTTTAAGCCGAAAATCTCTTTGCTTTTCATTTTTCCAAATGTTTGATTTTTGTTTTGTTTATACTCAAAAGACCTTTTGTTTTTATTAACAAGGGTAAGTTTCATGTTAATGAAAAAATGCAAGGGAAATCTTGATGAAACTGCTTGAGAAAAAAAAAAAAAAAAAACCAAAAACTAAAACCAAACAAACAAACCTTAACTCACATCAATAATTAAGTATTTAAGCGAATTAAGTACATTCTTTTCAAAATCCCGAGTATTTTGCATCTCAAAAGTTGGCTAATAAGAGATGTAGAAATTTTGGCCTTCATTGAAGTTTTAATCTTGTTCATATTCTCATCACGGACCCTAGGAATTGTTTAAGTACTTTAGTAAATTTGAGTTGGGGGGTTATCTGTTGGCTATTAAAAATTAAAGGGTATTGGGGCCAGCAGGCTGCGTAGTGATTAAGGTGCTGGACTCCCAAATGGTCAACTTCAGTTCGAGGCCCAGATTTGGAGGCTTCAAACTCATACCATACCAGGCATGTATGCGTGCATGCCCAAAATCCTGAGAGGAGAATGGAAGAGAAGGGATTGTGGCATGGCCACACTGGCCCCCTCCCCCGCTGGGGATGATTTCTCATTTTCTGTCCTTTTTTTTTTTAGAAAACCATGTTAAATTATGTTCCAGCATTGTAGCATCACATTTAAAGTGCGATACATGAAATTAAGAGATTATGGAAGGATTATTAGATTTTTTTTTCTTTTAATTATTTATTTATTTTCATTTCATTTTCTTCCATACATTCAATCACATTATTATTTGTCTTACAAAATGGGTATTTCAACAGGTGAACATTTCTCCCTAGTACTGTTGATAAAACTACGAAATATCTCAATAACTGATCACCAAAATTCACAAGGAACTCAAGCAGCTGTTCCGGAAAAAGACAATCAATCCTATCAAAAGGTGGGAGAATGAGTTGAAAAAACCACTCTCTAAAGATTATTAGATTTTTAAGAAGAATTATTTTATTTTACTTTATTTATCTGTTTATTTTAATTTGACCAGAGAGGGACAGAGTGAGAGAAAGAGAGAGAGAGGGAAAGTGAGAAAGCGAGTCACCAGTTCTGGAACTTGAACTGCGGTCAGCCATGTGGGAGTCCAGCACCTTTAACCACTGGGCCACCTGCTGGCCCCATGGTTAATAGACTTTAAAAAAAAAATAAACAAGGTCTAGGGAGCACGGCTAAAGTAGGGCAAATTATTGAGACATCAGATGGCAAAATTATGCTTATCATGACACAAATTACATCTTCTAGCTCGTAGTGAGGCTTTATCACTTTGTTCCACTTCTCAGGTATCTCTTTACAAATGACTAAGACACATCAGTACCCAATAAAAATTCATGCCATGGTGAAATTAGCCTCAGTATCTTCCCCAACTTCTGTGTCCAATGATGAACAGCCACATTCTTGGTACTGTGTTTTTCTTGCCTGAAATATCCTTGCTATTCCTTCAAAAACCAGATTCAAGCGGCTTGTTCCTGCAAAGAAAAACAACTAGGCAGGGCCAGCAGGTGGCGTGGTGGTTGAGGTGTTAGACTCCCACATGGCTGATACTGGTTTAAACCCCTGGACCTGGCGGTTGCTTTCTCACTTTCTCTCCCTCTCTGTGTGTCTCTGTCTCTCTCTGGTGAGTGCAAGTGCCCTATAGCAAATTTTTAAAAAATAATAATTAAATAATTCTTTTAAAAAAAAAGAAAAAGAAAAACAACTAGACAAAAATTTTCTGATCAGGAATTCTATTCTTTCTGTATTGTTCTTAGCACATTAGTTTACTCCTGAATTGCTTACTGGCCAAGTAATTGGAAAAGGATAATCAGTTTACGAAAAAGTTTCAAATCAATGGTTGTCTTTTATTATTATCTTTAAAATATCATATAATAGCTTTAGAAATCGTCCAGCTTGGTACTGTAGCTGGAGAATTCTTAAATCTTACTCATCAGCCTGCTGAATTGTTCCCTTTCCAGAGACGTAGATACCATCCAAGAATTTCCTTATATCCTGTTTTTAACTATCATGGCTTGCTGTATTAAAGCAGCTAAGTTTGAAACAAGTTCAATATCATTGCCTTCAAGGATCAACTCATCTTTCTTGGCTTGAGATACTGAACAAGTAACATCTGGACGCACCACACCATCTGGATATATTTTTCCCCGAGAAACTTCAGATTTCAGCAAGAAACCCATTCTTCTGAATAACAAGAATAACACAGACCTCATCTTGTAACAGAAGCCCAATGAACCACCCTGGATCATGTTCTGTACTGACTACAGATAGTACGAACTATATAGCCTGTTCCTTTCTGTTTCCCCACCATTTGTCAATCTGCAGCATCTTCTTTTTCTTTCTAAGGAGGCTGGGCTCTACATTGATGTGATTGAAGTCCCTCTGCAGGGTTCCTCTGGGGCCCTTCACCATAACTGTGTGTGTGTCCCTTCAGAGTGATGTCGACATTGTCAGCGGTCTGATGGCTGCAAATGGTCTTCATCCTGAGCTGCCAGTGTTCCCAGAGCCAACGGCTTCAGATTCCTAGGGTCTACCCCTCGCTTTCTTTCTGTCTCTCTCTGTCTCTACAGCAAAAATCTCTATTAAAAACTATATAAGGTGGGAACCAGCAGTTAGCATAATGGCTATGTCACTGGACTCCACGTAATCGACCACAGTTCGCGTCCCGGACCCAGTGGCTTAAAACTCACGCCAGGCGCGTGTGCGTGCGTGCCCAAGATCCCGAGAGGAGAATGGAGGAGAAGGGATTGCAGCATGACCATCCCCCCTGGGGGGTGATTTCTCGCTTTCTGTCTCTATGCCTCTCTCTGTCTGTCTGGCGAGCGCACGCGCCCTATAGTGAAAATCTCTCCAAAAAAAAAAAAAAAAAAACATATAACATATAAGGTTATCATGAGTAGGTTGGCAGTAGGAAACTGGCTTGTAGGCTGGTTACATTGGATTGTATATGACAAAGAGAGGGAAGGTCAAATATATGAGAATAAAGTAGAGAATGGTAAAAGCCAGAGTCAAAATACAGGCTTAATTAATACATGCTTCCAGAAAGGTACCAACTGTCTAGATTAGTCATTTTCAGATTAGATTTCCTAGGAAAATTAAGTCCTAATGACAGATAGCATCCAATATGTGAAGTGAATGAACTCTCATGCGTCCAGAATGGGGCTAACCATGTACCATCACTTGAAGAATTCAGAAAAAAAGTCACTCAGATAACAAAATAATTTTCTCTAGGGCTTAACTCTGTCATGGAATGCCTGTTGAGGAAGACAGTTTTAGGTAGTGATCTTCAGTCATTTTTCAGAAAAATCTTCAGTCTGTTCTCAGAAAAGAAAGTATAAAAGAACCTATTGAAAAATTATCAAGAAGTTGGGACCAGTGGTTGGTATAATGGCTATGTCACTGAATTCCCATGTAGCCAACCACGGTTTGAGTCCTGGACCCGGTGGCTTAAACTCATGCCAGGCGCGTGTGCATGCGTGCCCAAGATCCTGAGAGGAGAATGGAGGAGAAGGGATTGTGGTGTGGCCATCCCCCCGGGGGGGGGGGGTGATTTCTCACTTTCTGTCTCTCTTTCTCTCTCTGTCTTTCTGGCGAGCGTACACACCCTATAGCAAAAACCTCCCCAGACCCAAAAAAAAAAATTATCAAGAAATTAAAAAGAATAATCTTTTAAAAAGTAATCTCTTAGCCAAATGAGATATAGCGATTGAATGTTTAAAAAAGAATAAGAATAAAAAAAAATTTAAAAATGAAAGAAAAAAATAAAAGTATTCACTTTATTCATTTATTAGAGTAGATATTTTAACTATCTTTTTTCTTTATTTCTGATAAAGCGTGTGCATTTGTATGCAAATGAGTGTGTATGTGTGTAAGAGATGTGCACCCTCCCCAGGACCTGCCATGCCATGCTTGCTTTCCTCCAGTGCTCTACCCCTGTTGGATCTTGGACACTCGTGTGTGCCTGGTGTGTTTCAGTCTGGCAGGGTCAGAAATCAAACCCCAATTGCCATGTGGGATCTGGCTTCTCTTGAACAGCTTGTTACTGTTACACCATGGAGTGGGCCCAGTTATTAGCAAAATGTACACAGGGCTATCCTGCGTAAGTCCCAGCAGTGGTTTCCTAAACAGTTTAACGTGTATCCTTCCAGACTTGCGTCTGTGTACATAAACATATATGTAAACAGTGCTTATTTTGAAGAACGGGATCATGTTTTTCATTTAGTTCAACAAGTTCTTTCCCATAAAATATTACGCATTTTCCTTTATAAAATTACATATGGATCGATTTGGTTATTACAAAATAGATTCACCATTCTTCTGCTCATGGACATTTGAATCATCTCCAAGTCCTCTCCATTATAAGCAATGCCATGACAAACATTTCTGTTTGAAAATTTCTTGTAAAGTATTTCTGTATTATAGGTTCTAGAAGTAGAATTGTTGAGGCAGAATGAGTATCTTATATTTTTAATTTTTCTTTAAATTTTTTCTAGAGTGTGCATGTGCTCACTGGAAAGGGACAGAGATGGGGGAGCAAATAGCACCCACCATGGGGCATGGACATGCTGCAGACCCTTCTCTAATATTTCTCTGTTCTGTTGGGATTTGGGGCACACATGTACATGCGCCCAGCATGTTTCTCAAGCTTCCAGGTCCAGGACTTGAACCGTGTGGTTGGCCATGAGGGACCCAGCATCTTTACCACCAAACCACAACTGGCCAATACATTTTTAGTTTTTATTATGTAAATTTTTTATGTTTGAAATATATAGGGACCAGCAGATGGCATAATGGTTACATCATCTCTGGACTCCCACATGGACGACTGTGATTTGAGTCCCAGATCCAGAGACTTGAAACTCACACTGGGAGACTGTATGTGCATGCCTGCCCAGAAATCCCTAGAGGAGAATGGAGAAGGGGACTATGGTGTGGCCATTCCCCCTGGGGGGTGATTCTTGCTTTCTGTCTCTCTGTCTCTGGTGAGCACATGTGCCCTATAGTAAAAATCTCTCTTAAAAAAATCTATATGTAATAAATTTCAATAGTAGGAATAAGATAATACTATTATTCAGGGTTCTCCAGAGAAATTAAGCAATAGGATATATAGAGATATGTGAGAATCAATTCATGTGATTGCATAGGCTGAGAGGTCCCATGATATGTTGTCTGCAAGCTAGAGGACCAGGGAAGACGATGGTATAATTTGGTCAGAATCCAGAAGCCTGAGAACCAGGGGAGCTGAGGTGTGACTTCCAGTCTGAAGACAAAGGCCTGAGAACCAGGGATACTGCTGGCGTAAGTCCTGGAATCTGAAGGTCCAACAACCAGAGGTTCTGATGTCCAAGGGCAGGCAAAAGATGGATGTCCCAGCTCAAAAAGAGAAAGAGAAAGTTCACTCTTCCTTGGCCTTTTTGTTCTGTTCAGACTCTCAGCAATTGGATAATCCCCAACTACATTAATGAGGGTGGGTCTTTTCTACTCAGTCTACTGATTCAAATGGTAATCTCATCTGGAAACGCCCTCAGAGAAACAGTCATAAATAACATTTTACCAGCTATCTGGGCATCCACTAGCCCAGTCAAGTTGACACATTAAATTAACCATCACAATAATGAAACCCCATGTACCCTTTATTTACTTCTGTAATTATTGTAGCATGGCCAGTTTTTTTCCCTTTTACCCCCACCCACTCCTTCAAACTTCAATGCTGGATTTATTATAAGGCAAAAATAGACCATTTTTTCCGTAGATATTTCAGTATATGTCTTTAAAAGTTGAGAATTTTTTTATAAAACATCATGATTATATTATCATACTTAAAAATAATAATTCCTCAATGTCAGCATCCAAATTTTCCCAATTGTCTCATATTTTTATAGTGTGTTTGTTTAAATCATAATCCAAAGTCTATACATTGAATTTAGTTGATATGACTTTTTTTTTGAGAGATTTTCACTATAGGGCGCATGCGCTCGCCAGACAGACAGAGACATAGAGACAGAAAGCGAGAAATCACCCCCCAGGGGGGATGGTCATGCTGCAATCCCTTCTCCTCCATTCTCCTCTTGGGATCTTGGGCACGCACGCAAACGCGCCCGGCGTGAGTTTTAAGCCACTGGATCCGGGATGCGAACCGTGGTTGACTACGTGGGAGTCCAGCGACATAGCCATTACGCTAACTGCTGGTTCCCGATATGACTCTTAAGTAGCTATTATTATTTAGATTTCTTCTCTTGTTTTTTCTTTTTCTTGATTTACTTGCTGAAGATAGGATCAAGTAGGGACTGAGTATAATTGAGATTTACAGGTATGGATCTTACACAATTACTGCATTAGAAAAAGATGAAATGTTATTTAGAATATTTTTCCTGCTAAGCCAATGCCCTTGCACCCAGTCTTCCAGCAGAATGAGTACATATACACTCCTGTCTTGATTCATACATGTGTGATCTTATATCTTGTTCAGAAGAAACAGTGAAGGTGACCGAGAGAAGGCTCTCCAGGTCATGCTCCAGGTTCTGCAGAACTGTGACCACCCAGCCCCTGACATGTTCTGCCTGTGTGGGAGGATCTACAAGGACATCTTCTTGGATTCGGACTGCAACGATGATGCCAGCCGAGACAGAGCCATTGAGTGGTAAGCCCTCAGCTCTCATCAATCACGCATGATCTCAGTAAAACACAGGATCGCATAGGCTAAGGATCCAGGTCTTTCCCAGTGTGTATGTGTGTGCCTGTGTACTGACAGTTGGGGAAAACCACAGTAAGTGTGGTCTGGGAATTTCCAGATTCCCTTTTCTGAGAGAAAACCACGAGAAACAGGGTTTTCTGCTGGTCACACTCTTCCCCCAAATTTACTTATTTCTGAGGCAAGGAGAAGGCTCGGCATGTTTCTTTCCGGCTACCCTTCCAGAAGCTTGCCCACCACCCCCAGGGTATTATCTTTTAGAAACTTTTCCAGATGGTGGGGAAATAGATATAACAGACATGAATCCCTGCCCTCATAGACCTGGCATTGCAGGTGAGGGGAGTCAGACAAGCCAATAAAATAAAATGTATAGCATGTCCACTGATGTCAAGGGCCATGGGAGAAAGTTAAGCATGGAGGAGGGAAATGGAGAGCCAGGAGGGACTGTCTGCAATTTTAAATAGGGTTATCAGTGAGGGAGAATAAAGATGTGAAGGTGGTAAGGGGTGAGCTTCACAGATTGCTAAGGAAGTATTCCAGGTGGAGGGAGTGGCTAGGTCAGAAACCTGAGGAGGATGTGTGCTGCGCATGCTCAGGGATGGTAAGGAGGTAGTGGCACCACGTGGCATTTATCCCCCAGACAGCCAGCTCCCATTTCCAGCCCTTCTGTGAGTTTTTCCTCGTTGCTTGCCAATCCTTTCCTATCACTGCCACCCCCCGTCACTGCCATTTTCACTTTCTTTTATTTATTTTTATTTTTTTAGAGAGCTTTTTGCTATAGAGTGTGTGCGCTCACCAGAAAGACATAGAGAGACAGAGAGACAGAAAGCGAGAAATCACCCCCCGGGGATGGCCATGCCGCAATCCCTTCTCCTCCATTCTCCTCTCGGGATCTTGGGTAAGCACACACGCCCCTGGCGTTGAGGGGGGTCTGGGACTTGAACCGCGGTCAACTACATGAGAGTCTAGCAACATAGCCATTATGCTAACTGCTGGTCCCTCATTTTTACTTTCTTGCCAGGAATATTCAAACAGTATTCCAAGTAGGCTCCCTGCTTGGTGTCTCTACAATCCATCCTTCCTAGATTTACAGATAAATCCACTTAAAGCTCAAAAACCCACTATGACTCCCTATTCCCTGGTATATAAAACTTCATAGACCAAGAGGCTGGCAGGTGGTATACTGGTTAAGGCGCTGGATTCCCATATGGTTAACCATAGTTCAAGTCCCAGACCTTGATGCTTGCTTTCCCAGTTTCCCTCTCTCTTTGTCTTTCTCTGGCCAAATTAAATAAAATCATAATACTAAATAAATAAAATAAATAATTACTTAAAAAAATGAAAACTTCACAGGCCAGACAGTGATGTAACAGTAAAATGGCGATGCTGTGCAAGGCTGACCTATGTGGGAACTTCTGCTTGTGTGTCCAGAGACTTCCCTGAGTATTCTTGGCATGGAGACCCTGTTGGGGGTGCCATTTCTCCGTTTCTCTTTCAGCATTTCTCACTCATGGAAGAAATAAATGACTAAACTTTTTTTAAAAAATTCAAACTTGGGTGCTCACTTTGGCAGCACATATACTAAAATTGGAAAAATATAGAGAAGATTAGCATGGCCCCTGCATAAGGATGACACACAAATTTGTGAAGTGTTCTGCATTTTTCATCAAATCTTTCTCCACTTTGCTTTGATTTTGCAGTAGTGTTTTGACTCTAGACTGTGAGGGCCAAGTATTTCATTTTTTTTTTTCCCTTTGGAGAAGTTTTTGCTATAGGGCATGTGCTCTCGCCAGAAAGACAGAGAGAGACAGAAAGCAAGAAATCACCCCCCAAGGGGGATGGCCACGCCACAATCCCTTCTCCTCCATTCTCCTCTCAGGGTCTTGGGCATGCACGCACATGCGCCTGGCCTGAGTTTAAGCCACCGGGGACTCCAATCACGGTCTCCAATCACGGTCGACGACATGGGAGTCCAGTGACATAGCCATTACGCCAACTGCTGGTCCCGGGCCAAGTATTTCACCTGCATACAGGGGTTTGATTGTACAAATATATCTACTGCATTCATGTCTCCATCTATAGCTGAAGATCAGTTGTTTTTGCACTTGGAACAGAAATACCTGATCTTGGCTGCTTTATCTGCTTCCAAGACATTGATCTCATTCATATTCCCCTCCACAAAGTTAGCAAACTATCATGTTGTTATACAAAAACAAAAACAAAAGCCGAGAGAAGTTTTAAAATAGTACTAGGTTGGGAAGATTTGTTGTGTGTTTGGTAAAAGTGGTTACAGGTTCTCAGATGAGGTTATTGTACAAGGGCTGGAATCAGGCAGAGGGGCTGGGGAGAAGGGGGAAGCTCAAGGAGTGAGTTTAAAAAGTGGAAAGGAATGTTCCAATGAGGTGGTTTCTGAGGAAGTCACAGTCTGAGAGCCAGAGAAGTCAGTAACAGGTGAATGAATCAGATTACCAGAGAAGGAGATAGATGCGTGTAAGCTCTGGATTGCTGGTAGACATTAAATATGCACAACATCTCATAACTGCCTGGGTATTTTGGGGGGGGAGGGGGAGGTTTTTGCTATAGGGTGCATGCACTCACCAGAAAGACAGAGAGACAGAAAGCGAGAAATCACCCACCAGGGGGGATGGCCACGCCGCAATCCCTTCTCCTCCATTCTTCTCTTGGGATCTTGGGCACGCACTCACACGCACCTGGCGTGAGTTTAAGCCGCCAGGTCTGGGACTCGAACCACAGTCGACTACATGGGAGTCCAGTGACATAGCCATTATGTTAACTGCTGGTCCCCTGCCTGGGTATTTTTAAATTATAAATGCAGGATTTTATATTGGGGTGAACAAATTATCTAGCACATGGTACTGGGGTTTAAAAAAAAAACAAATTTCAGAGTTTCATTATTATTATTATTATTATTTTTTTAAATAAAAGGGCACCTCATTTCCAGTGTATGGCCCTCCTTATAAAATATGGTTTTTTCGCCCACTGAAATTGTTGACTTTCAAATGTGGCTGCATGGGGTTGAGAAAATAGATGTAGGATTTTCTTGGTGTCCGTATTCTTTATAACACCGAGTTCCTTTAGAATAGCCAAGAAATGGTCAAGATTATTTGGGGGTATTTTTTACTAGGGGTTTTAAGAACATACTGTAACATCTTGGAGTATTTCTAGTTCAGGGAATGTGGAAAGCTTTGCAGTTGTGGTGTTTTGTTGTAGATTAGTAATCCATAAGGGAAACCTAGACTGTATGCCTAAATACAAACCCAGTGAAGTTTTTCTTTTTTGTATGTCGTTGGGAGAGTGAAGTTTTCTATAGCAAAGCACATGGCCTCCGATTTCAAGATGCCTTTATTAGGATCTGTATTAGCCCTTAATTCTGTTGAAATATTTCTCCCTCTTCCTTTCAAATAATAAGTTCCAAAATATAGTCTATTGTATTTTCCATCACTAAAAAGTTTGTTCTTTTCTCACTACGGGCAGTTCACACAAAGCAAAAATACTAAACAGTTGGTTTTAGTGTGTTGTATAACTTTGCTGTATATCAAACTAATTTTTACAAGTTTTCATTCTAAACTTCAAATCATGTAGTTAATAATTTGCCTATTTATGACTTAATTGAGATTCTTTTATTTTCTGGAGAGGTTTTTGTGTGTGTGTGTGTGTGCTATAGGGCACGTGCACTCCCCAGAAAGACAGAGAGACAGAAAGTAACAAATCACCCCCCAGGGGGGATGGCCACACCACAATCCCTTCTCCTCCATTCTCCTCTCAGGATCTTGGGCACACAAGCATATGCGCCCGGTTTGAGTTTAAGCCACTGGGTCTGGGACTCGAAATGAGGTCTACTACATGGGAGTCCAGTGACATAGCCATTACGCCAACTGCTGGTCCCAATTGTGATTCTTTTATTAATAAAAGCTAATGGGAAAAGGTCCTTTATTAAGCTGAAAAACTAGTCCTACATTTAATTTTTCTGCAGTATATAAAGAAGTATTATACCAGAGTATTAAAATACATATACATATGTATCCTTCTAAAGGATAAATTTATCAATACATTTTAGGATGTCATCATTTTGATGTGAATCATGTAAATGTTGATAATATGCTGTGTATTATACATTGAATGTTTCAAGAGATTCACTTAATTGTCTTTTTGCCCACCTATATTATGTAGTCTATTTGCAATTTTTGGGGGGAGGTTTTTGCTATAGGGCTCGTGCGCTCGCCAGAAAGATGGAGAGAGACAGAGAGACAGAAAGCGAGAAATCACTCCCAGGGGAGATGGCCATGCCACAACCCCTTCTCCTCTCAGGATCTTGGGCACGCACGCACATGCGCCCAACGTGAGTTTAAGCCACCGGGTCTGGGACTTGAAACACAGTCGACTACATGGGAGTTCAGCGACATAGCCATTACGCTAACTGCTGGTCCCACAATTGTTTTTTTAAAATGACATTATAAGAATAGTTTATGTAGAAAAACATTAGTGGATATTGTCTCCCCACTTATATTTATGGGTGTTAGTTCAACTGCTTTGCTAGTTGCAAAGCTGTATTATCAGAGTAAAAATGTCTTTATAAACTGTATGGAAACTAAAAATTAGAAATAAAACCATTTTCTTATTTAAAAAAATTCAAACTTGGCTGGCAGGTGGCATGGTGGTTAAAGGTGCTGGACTCCTTGGGAACCAGCAGTTAGCGTAATGGCTATGTCGCTGGACTCCCACGTGGTCGACCGCGGTTCGCGTCTCGGACCCGGTGGCTTACAACTCACGCCGGGCGCATGTGCGTGCGTGCCCAAGATCCCGAGAGGAGAATGGAGGAGAAGGGATTGCGGCGTGACCATCCCCCCTGGGGGGTGATTTCTCGCTTTCTGTCTCTATGTCTCTCTCTGTCTGTCTGGCGAGCGCACGCGCCCTATAGCGAAAAACCTCTCCAAAAAAAAAAAAAAAAAAAAGGTGCTGGACTCCTATATGGCTGACTGCAGTTTGAGTCCCAGACCTGGCAGCTTGCTTTCTCTCTCTCTCTCTTTCTTTCTCTCCATTTCTGGTCAAATTAAAATAAATGAATACATAAATAAAGTTAAATAAAATAATTATTTTTAGAAATTTTTAAAATTTAAAATTAATTAATTTACATTCATTCCCTGAGTATTGTCACAGCATAGAAAATGTGATTTCCCATCCAGAATATACTGCATAGTGGCTTAATCATACATGTTATCGTTGATAATTTTCTATTTCTAGTTTCATATATGGGGTTTTTTGCCCCTATTTCTCACCTTCTGCCATTTTCCAGCCTCCTCCCACACTGTCTCTGGTGTCTACGGTTGTTTTCCATTCCTTTTTTTTCACATATTTTATTGATTCACAAAATTTATTAAATAATCTAACTACTTTCAATAGCAAATTTAGCTGATATATCCATATCTGAGTAGACTGAATATACTATAAGGTAGTACCTAGCTGAGGCTATAAAGCTTACTACGGCCATTAAATAGATATTTTTAAATATTTTTTTATAATTTTTAAGAATTATTTAATTAAATTAATTTATTTATTCATTTGTTTACTTCAGTTTGATCAGAGAGGGACACAGTGAGAGAGAGAGAGAGAGAAGGTGAGAAAGCAAGCTGCCAGATCCAGGATTCGAACCACGGTCAGCCATGTGAGAATCAACGCCTTTAACCACCACACCACCTGTATATTTTTTTAATTTCAAGAAAAGCAGTTTTAACTTTAATAAATCAAAGAAATGCTAAGGAACTTTGCTTAAAACTTAAAGCCAGGAAACAGGTTAGGATTCTGTTCAAATAGTAGGTACATGAACCTATTGGCAGCTCAAGACAAGACAAAAATCCTTAAAATTGGAAAACAAAGCCTAGAAGAAAATCAGCAATGTTTTTTTTTTTTTTCCATTTTTTTCTTTATTTTTAATTTCATTTTCTTTTATACAGTCAATCACATGCCTGGTATGTTTTTTGAGTTACTGGGTCTGGGACTTGAACTACAGATTCAGCTATATGGGATGCAGCATCTTAACTACCAGACCACCTGCTGGCCCTCTGGGAAAAAAAAATTTAAGAATTATTTTTTATTTAACTTTCTTTCTTCCTTCCTTTCTTTCTTTTAATTTGACTGGAGAAGGACAGAGTGAGAGTGAGAGAGAGAGAGAGAGAGGGAAGGAAAGTGAGAAAGGAAGCAGCCAGGTTTGGGACTCGGACCTTGGTAGGCCATGTGGGAGTCCAGTACCCTCAACCTCCACACCACCTGCCAGCCCCTGAAAATATTTTTTTAAATAGTATTCTCTATTTTGTATCTTGATCCTTATCCTAGTGTAATAGATCCTTGTGCCTTCTTCCACTTTATTCTACTTACACCTATTTAGGATCCAAGATTCTGGTAATACTGCTTCATGCATGAAAAAAAAATGATTCCATTTTGTGCTTTAAGCAAGCAAACAAACAAATGGCTTGCAGAGAAGCAGCCTATAATCGATGCATTTCTGTGTAATAAAAAATACTCCATGTACAACTGGAGTCTAACTTTTAAAATGAGATTTGGACATCAAATTGTCATCTTTGAGGGATAGAATTGTAATCGATTTAAATTTTGCATGCTTCAATATGATTTCCCTATTTTATACCATTATTATAGCTTTTACAATAGAATATAAACCTTGTGAAGAAAAATTTTAAACTCCCTAGTGTATGTGACTGTGTTGCTATTATGGCATTTCTAAAGAAGTTATTTGAGAGCTGCACGTAGCTGTTCATAAAAGTGGTGGGAGCTATAATAGAAAACAATAAAATTAAAGTAGTAAAAAATTTCATGGGAAGCCTGGCTTATACCATTATTACACATTTTTGGTTCTAATGTAAGAAGATGACATAATGAAAACGCAGTGGTTCTGTAATTACAGGTATCGCAAAGGGTTTGAACTCCAGTCATCTCTTTATTCTGGAATTAACCTTGCAGTTTTGCTGATAGTTGCTGGACAGCAATTTGAAACTTCCATGGAACTAAGGAAGATAGGTAAAGCTCTTTATTGTTGCAGATGTTGATGCTTTGATTATAAGTTTAGCATTCATAATTATATTCAAATAGCTAGCATTATATTTCAAAAGGCTTTAAGCTGGTACTTTTTTATAGCACACCCGAGACATCTGTCCAAATAAAATACTCTCTTGTCCCGTATCTAAAGGCTTATGTGATGTGATAGAAACTAAGAATATTTTTCATGACTATGTGAAATTCAAATTCTTAAGGTGTGCGGCTGAATAGTTTGTTGGGAAGAAAAGGGAGCTTGGAGAAAATGAACAATTACTGGGATGTGGGTCAGTTCTTCAACGTCAGCATGTTGGCCAATGATGTCGGGAAGGCTGTCCAAGCAGCAGAGAGGTTATTCAAACTGAAACCTCCAGTCTGGTGAGTTGTATGGTGTGTTGTCATCACCTGCCTCAATATCTGACCATGTTTGTCTCCTGCAGGAAAAAAAGAAAAGGTGGAAATGCAAAAACAAATAACAATTGCTTTGTTTTTCCTTCTGACTTCTTCATTAAAGCAATGTTAGGCCAACTGCAATAGTGTAGCAGCAACACATTGCTCCAGATGCTGAAGCCACGTGGGAAGGGCCCAGGTTCACATACCAGACACAGGAGTATGTGCCTGTGATCCTGGCTGTCTGAGGCTGGGAGTGGATTGCGTCATAAAGACCCTGTTAGGGGTTAGACCCTCTTTCTCTCTTGTTTTCCTCGTGGAAGAGATAGGTAGTAGGTAGCTAGCAGGTAAACTTAGGGCAGACATAGAACCTCTGAGGGTTCAGTTATTCTTTTTTGTAAAGGGAGAGAAAGACAAACATATACACACACAATGTATTCCTACTTGCTCTCTCCCTGAGATTAGAGTCTCAGTCCTATGAATTTCCTTAGATTGTCTAGGTCCTCAAGAGCAAACCACTCTGCTACTAGTACGTATTATGTATTTGGGTGATAGCACATAGTAAAGCTGAAAAAGCATACCAAGATGCAGCCAGCTTTAGACTCCCGCATGGCTAGCCACAGTTCAAGTCCCAGACCTGGCTGTTTGCTTTTCACTTTGCCTCTCTCTCTCTCTCTCTCTCTCTCTTTCTCTCTCTCTCTCTCTCGTGAGCGCATGCGCACTGTAGCAAATTAAATGATAACACTACTAAAGAATAAAATTTTAAAATGAAAAAAGCATACCAAGAAAATGATATTTATCACACATGAAAACTGGAACTGAAAGACCAATAATAGGGTGCAGAAAATAAAATGGTGGCACAGCAACAGCCCTAGGTTAGCCCAATTACAACAGCTATTTAAATGTGCAGGAAAGAGGACTTGAAAACATGGAAGAGTGATCACAGTTTATCATAGAGTAAAAAAAGCCAGCTGCAGGATATATTTTTCTGTATCAGAGGTTCTTAAACTTTGTCACGTATTAGAATCACCTGTTGAGAGTAGTCATTGGAGAGCCGCAGCCATGGCTCTGCGGTACCCCCGGCCATGGGCCTCAACAAGGGCCACAAAGTGACCAAGAATGTGAGCAAGCCAAGGCACGGCTGCCACCACGGGCGCCTCACCAAGCACACCAAGTTTGTGCACGACATGATCCTGAAGGTGTGTGGCATTGCCCTCTATGATCAGTGCAGCATGGAACTGCTCACAGTGTCCAAGGACAAGCGCACCCTCAAGTTCATCAAGAAGCGGGTGGGGACACACATCCGCGCCAAGAGGAAGCGCGAGGAGCTGAGCGACGTCCTGGCCGCCATGCGGAAAGCGGCTGCCGAGAACAACTGAGCCATCCCCGTGCCAATAAAGCTGACTTAACCGCCCCCCCCCCAAAAAAAAAATCACCTGTTGGTGAGAATACAAATTACAGGCCAGCCTGTGCATGGTGGATAAGGCAGCTGGATCTTACATGGTTGATTGTGCGTTTCAAATCCAGGACCCGACAGCTTGACAAATACACAGGGTACATGTGCATGCATGCGTCCCTAAAATCCCTCCTTCCCTCTTTGTCTCTCTGTCCCTCTCTCTCCCTCTTCAGTATATCCTATTACAAAAACCTAAGAAAAAAAGTTCAGCTCGCTTGAAGACAGCCAAGGTGTGGTCAGGGTCAAGACTTGGGGGTGGGAAGGAAGTAATCGTGACTAGACGAAGGCAACATGTGAGGTCTTTGTAACTGCATCCATGTCGCATCTTGGTTGTGATATTATGCTATGGTGTAGCAGGATGTTGCCAATGGGCGAAACTAGACCAAAAATATATGGGTCTCACTGTATTCTTTCTTGTATCTTCATAAACAAAGCTAAATCTAAAATTACACCTCAAAATAAAACGTTTAACAAAAAAGAAAAAGACAATGAGTTTGAAATTCTGTCCTTTTCTAATTGCTTGGAATTTTCACCTATTGCTCTTTTTATTTAAAACTATCACATGCTTGCCAGGCCCTGCACTTTGGCTCCTGTGTGCCAAAACCGAGGTTTGACCCAATGTTGGTAAACAGCTGCGGCGTATGATTTCGTTGGGCTGGCTCATTTTGCTTACTCTTTGGGCTCCTTTCAATAAACTGTGTGGCTGCCTAATGATTGGGACTGAAGTACTCATGGTATAATAGGAATTTTGAGTAAATAAAGCTTGGAGAAATTTCTTTTAATGGGAGTAGAATTAAATCAACTTTCTTTAAGAATAGAATTGATTGGTGTTTTTAATTCTGCCAGGTACCTGCGATCATTAGTTCAGAACTTACTATTAATTCGGCGCTTCAAGAAACCCGTTATTGAACATTCACCCAGGCAAGAACGCCTGAACTTCTGGTTGGATATAATTTTTGAGGCAACAAATGAAGTTACCAATGGACTCAGATTTCCAGTAAGATATGCTAAATTTACTTCTTTAATATAAAAAAAGAAACTATGACTTGATGTTGTCTAATTATTACAAACTCTCAAAGAAAGCAAGCCATAGAGTAATTTAAAATGCTAGGATAACCATCCATCCTGTCTGGCTATGTTGGCCATATCCTTTAAAATAGTGGTTGTTAACTGGCACTGATTTTGCTCCCCCCATGGGACATTTGGCAATGTGTGGAGATATTTTTGATTTTCATAACCATGGAAGAAGGTGTTGCTCCCAGAAGCCAGTAGGGAAGAGACCAGAGATGTTGTTGAACATCACACACTGCACAGGACATCTCTCTATGGTGAGGAAAGAGGTGACCCCAAACATCAACAGTGCTAAGGTGGAGAAACTCCCCTCTAAAATTTTATAGTACTGAGCCAGCAGGTGGTGTGGTGGTTAAGGCACAGGACTCCCACATGGCTGACCATGGTTTGACCCCCTGACCCGGCACCTTTGAAAATCATGCCAGGCACCTATGAGTGTGCCCAAAACCCCAGGAAGAGACTGAAGGAGAAGACGTTGTGGCATGACCACCCCCTTGGGGGTGTGAGTTCTCACTTTCCCTCTCTCTGGTGAGGATATGTGCCCCATGACAAAAACCTAAAAAAAAAAAAAAATTTGATGTAGTACTAACAGTGAAAAGTCGAAATCCAAAGCTGTTTTCTATTAAGTTTGGTTTGACACCAGTGCCACTAATTAATATTTAAAATTTTATTGAGAAACCAAAATTGCTTTTAGCTTTTTGTTGAGTTTTCATTTTAATATCTTTTTTTTTACCATCTGAAAGAATCTTGAGTATCTTAAGTGTCCTGGAAATTGGACCTCAGATAATTGTGTTTCATATTTATGCCATCAGATTTGATAAGTATGCAGCTTTCTAGAATTTCATTCAACAACCAATGAAAGACTGAGTTGTTTGAAATGAATATGATACTCATTTTGTTCCTGGGTGTATATATATATATATATATATATATATATATATATATATATATAATTTTAAGAGGTTTTCGCTATAGGGCGCGTGCGCTTGCCAGACAGACAGAGAGACATAGAGACATAGAGAGACAGCAAGAAATCACCCCCCAGGGGGGATGGTCACGCCACAATCCCTTCTCCTCCATTCTCCTCTCGGGATCTTGGGCACGCACGCACACGCACCCGGCGTGAGTTTTAAGCCACCGGGTCCGGGACACGAACCGCGGTCGACTACTTGGGAGTCCAGCGACGTAGCCATTACGCTAACTGCTGGTTCCCCTGGGTCAATATATTTTTAAATTTTCTTTTAATTATGAACTATTTTAAACACACCACACCAAAAAGTAGAAAAAAAATAATGGGACAGACACTCATTTAATCTCTACTCAGGTTTAACAGTCTTCACGTGTTGCTTTATTCATTTTGGAGATTTTTTCCCTCTTTTCTCTCTATCTTTCTTCTCTCCTTTCCACTTCTCTTCCCTAACAGAATGACACCTTACAGCTGGAATGGCACCTCACTTTTCATCTTCTTGCATCTTTACGTACTCGGTACCTGGGAACCATCTAGTCTACTTCATTATTTCTCTCAAAAACTAACTTCCCTCATTCTCAGTCACTTCCTCAAGCAGGCCCTTCTTTTTTTGTTTGTTTCTTTGATAAAGATTTTTGCTATAAGGCACATTCACTCACTAGAGACACAGAGAGATAGAAAGTGAGAAATCACCACCGGGGGGATAACCACGCTGCAGTCCCTTCTCCTCCATTCTCCTCTTGCATTTTGGGTATGCTCCGAGCATGAGTTTCAAGCCAACAGGTCTGTGACATATGCCATAGTTGGCCATGTGGGAGTCCAGCACCTTAACCACTATGCCACCTGCCAGCCCCTGGCAGGCCCTTCTTTGGCCGTCCTGTGTAAAGAAGAGCATGCCCCCTTCACTTTCCTCTCTGTTCTGCCTTGTTTTCTTCAGAGTGCTGGATGATGTGAGATGGCGTATCCATTTCTGTTTGTTGTCCTTTCTGCCTCACTATAGTCCTCCTGTGAGCGGGACTTTTGCGCACTCTCACACCCCAGCTCCTAGAGCGGTGCTCAGCACAGAGCTGGTTCTCAATGACTGCTTGTTGAGTATAAATTGTCCTTCTCCGCTGGGCAGGGACCCCTGTGCTTTAGATCCCTGTGTGTTACAGGACTTTCTCGTTTTAGGTTCTGGTGATAGAGCCAACCAAAGTCTACCAGCCTTCTTACGTTTCTATAAACAATGAAGCGGAGGAGAGAATGGTTTCTTTATGGCATGTCTCACCCACAGAAGTGGTAAGGAAAACAATCACTAAGAACTCTCTTTTTTTGGTGTTATTTCATTGAAGATCCTATTTGGAAATAAGAGCATCTATATTGTAGTATTTGAAAGAACAGGAACCCACGTTTAATTTCTCGGCTATGGGACTATATAAGAGAATAATCACAAATGAAAGAAAACAAGTAGGTTTTTCCACTTGTGTGTGCGTGTGTGTTATCTGGGTATGTGTGGGCATGTGTGTATGTGTGTGCATGTATTGGGGCATGTTGGGCATATGTGGGTGTGCACATGTGTGTGTTATGTGGGCAAGCATGT
Source organism: Tupaia tana (assembly GCA_026018925.1). NCBI lineage: Eukaryota > Metazoa > Chordata > Mammalia > Scandentia > Tupaiidae > Tupaia > Tupaia tana. The sequence continues at coordinate 154,380,991 of JAKSZU010000009.1, forward strand.
ATTGGGTTGTCAGAAAAGTCATGACGCATTTTTGCACAGAAAAACATAGGAAAAAATATGTCATCACTTTTCCAACAACGCAATAAATATGGAAGCACATGCACACACACTCCCACACATGTGTACACACACACACACACACACACACACACAACAAATACAAGTTTTTGTTTTAAGTTAAACCATAAAGAAGTGAATAGGGAATAGATGGGAATTTCCTTCAGATTCCCCAAACCTGACCCCTGTGCCCATTCCTGTCCCCAGTGATTTGGTGGATATCTATTTATCTGTTCTTTAAACTCCCCTGTATATGTATAATATATGTGAATTATTATATTAGGTCATCAGGAAAGTCATGGTGTATTTTTCTATGCAAAGATGCATCGTGACTTTCCTGACGACCCAATATATATGTTGTGTGGGAGGTGGGGGGCATTTTAGATAAAGTGTGACCATCTGGCATCTATTTCTTGTTTCACGCCTTATTCTTTAAACTCAACCTTACATTATGGGCAGTTTTTTCACACAGTGCACACTGGTCCACTTGCTACTGCAGGTGTCACACCCCTGTGTTTCCATTGCCCGGTACAGATGAACCCTACTTTATTTCACCTCTTTCCTTGATGCGTAGTTAGCTCCCCCATTTTTCATTCTTACCAATGATGTACCGGCTGCCTCCTGGTGGCTCTACCCTCCTGTGCTCATGGAAGGGTTGCAGGAGCAGAGATTCCTAGAAATGGACTTGCTGCACTCGAGGGCACCTACATTTAAAAATCCAATAGTTACTGTCAAATTTATGCCATTCCAGGGCCTGCAGGTGATGTGGTGGTTAAGTTGCTGTACTCCCACATGACCTACCACGGTTTGAGTCCCAGAATTGGTGGCTTGAAAATCATGCTGGGTGTGCATGCATGTGTGCCCAAGATCCTGAGAGGAGAGTGAAGGAGAAGGAATTGTGGTGTGACCATCCCCCCTGGGGATGATTTCTCACTTTCCCTGTCTCCCTCTCTCTCTCTCTCTCCAGCAAGTGCAGCTTCCCTATGGCAAAAAAATCTTTAAAAAAATAATTATACCATTTCAATTTATTCTTACACCAACAATACAGGAGAGGAGAGATTTTAATTGCCTGTTAGAGATTACAGAAATGCTCGGCTGGGTCCTGTTTTGTTGTAATAGTGATATTTTCATCTCTATTTAAAGTACTTTATTGGTTTTTTTCTTTCATAAAGTTTGCGGTAGTAAAGGAACATGTCACCTTCGATGAGTGCATTAGAGAGATTTATTGGGTTGTCAGAAAGGTCATGATGCATTTTTGCACAGAAAAACAGAAAAAAATATGTCATGACTTCCAATGACCCAATATTTGCAGTGTACATGTTTTCATGGAGTGTAGGTAGAGTTCTGGCATTAACTTAGCAAAGAAGGCTTCTTTTTCTTCCTGAAAACAAAAATGTGAAAAATTATATTTGAGTCAAGTAAAAATAAGCAATATCTTTGTAAATAAAGTGCAACAATATAGAATAAGCAGGGGTTCATATTCATATTAGAAACTCCTGATCAGAAATGGTCATGATGTCTCAAGTGTAGGCCAATAACCTTGTTCAATATTTAACATCAGGGCAATCTTCTTTTTTTTTTTTTGGAGAGATTTTCGCTATAGGGCGCGTACACTTGCCAGACAGAGAGAGACATAGAGACAGAAAGCGAGAAATCCCCATCCCCCAGGGGGGATGGTCACGCCGCAATCCCTTCTCCTCCATTCTCCTCTCGGGATCTTGGGCACGCACGCACACGCGCCCGGCGTGAGTTTTAAGCCACCAGGTCCGGGACGCGAACCGCGGTCAACTACGTGGGAGTCCAGCGACATAGCCATTATGCTAACTGCTGGTTCCCAGGGCAATCTTCTTAACAGTGAAAATAGTATCAATGGGGCCAGCATTTAGCATGGTGGTTAAGGCACTGGACTCCTACATGGCCAACTGCTGTTCGAGTACCAGACCTGGTGGCTTGAAACTCATGCTGGGTGCATGTGCGTGCGTGTGTGTTCAAAATCCCAGGAAGAGAATGGAGGAGAAGAGATTGTGGCATGGCCATCTACCCAAAGGGTGATTTCCCACTCTCCCTCTGGCTGTCTCTATCTCTCTCTGGCAAGCGCACATGCCCTATGACAAAAACCTTAAAAAAAATAGTATTAACAGCCATTATGAGAACAGACTGATGTATATGCTTACACTTTTTCCTGCACTGTATACATTAAAGATTTGAGTGCAAAAGGGAAAAAAAATCAAGCCATAATAAAATGTATACATGTATTATATCTTATTTGAAGAATGCACTTTTCTTCTATTCAGTTAGCTCTTCTTTGATCTTTTATGAAATTGTAATTGAAGTACAAGTACATATGTGGGGTATACGTGTATGTGTGTATACACAGAAAAGTGTGGGGCCAGCAGATGGTATAGTATTTAAGGCACTGGATTCCCACATGGTCGATCACGGTTCGAGTCCGGGACACAACGTCTTAAAACTCATGCTGGGCGCATGTCTGTGAGTACCCAAAATCCTGAGAGGAGAATGGAAGAGAAGGGACTGTGGTGTGGCCATCTCCCCTGGGCAGTGAGTTCTCGCTTTCTGTCTCTGTATCTCTGGTGAGCACACACGCCCTATAACAAACATCTCTCAAAAAAAAAAAAAAGGAAGAAAGAAAAGTGCATTGATTAAATGTACAATCTGCTGAATTTTTACAAGCTGGACAACAATGCCTAAGTAGCCAACACAGATTGAGAAACAGAACATAAACAGACCCGCCCCCAGTCTTAGTTTATATTCCCATTGTGCTACTGCAGCATCCTGTTCTCAGTTCCGGAATTCTTATACTAGAAACCAAGCTTGCTCATTTTCTTTGTGTCATTGGCACCACTGTGATACAAGAGAATTTTCAAAATTCTGATCTGTGATCTGATCTGTGAGGTACAAGATACCTCATATTTTGACAAGCAGTTGCAGAAAAAAAAACAATGCTTTTAAAGTGACTCTGTGTTTTTAAAGCAGAACATTTTTTGTTTGTTTTTGTTTTTGTTTTTCGAGAGGCTTTTTTTTTTTCTACAGGGTGTGCGCACTCACCCAAGAGACAGAGAGCGAGAAATCATCCCCCCCAGGGGAGATGGCCACACCACCATCCCTTATCTTCCAGTCTCCTCTCTAGATTTTGGGCACACATGCACACGTGCCTGGCATGGGTTTTCAAGCTGCCAGGTCCAGGACTTGAACTATGGTCTACCACATGGGAGTCCAGCAGTGTATCCATTATGCCATCTACTGGTCCCAAAGCAACACGATTTTGACCTCATGGAATTCTACAAGCTTCGCCCACCTAATTTGAATCCTATAATGGTTGTGGCCCTTAGTGGAACTTTCCATTGGTACATATACTATCTCACTAGTTGGAAATGTTTTACTTTGTTTGTATATAGTCCATAATAAGACATGGAAAAGAACTATATAAGCAGCAAATGCTAGTTTTCCTTGACTGATGAAATGTTTTGCACAAGTGTGTGTAGTTGTCAGAAGGAATGTCTGGGAGAAATATAAATTGACTTTTACTTTGAGAGAAAGCCTTTGCTTTTGCCTTCATTTACAGTTTTGAAATTCTGTAGATTTTGAGAGCAAGCAGATTTCGAGAGCTAGCAGATTTTCTTAGAATGAGATGACATTTTTCTGTACTGTTGCGATTTTTTTGGATGGTAGGAAGAGAACACACAGATGCATGTGCACACCTACATGTAACATCACAGTACAACGAGGTTAACTGGTTTATTAGCCAAGGATTCAGAAAGTATTGGAAGTAAGAGTGATATAAATGTTGAATGTTGATAATGTTGAAGAATCAGCACTCGAGGGGACGTGGGCTACTTTGCAGTATTTACCGATTTCTGCGTGTGTAAGTAGTTGGAAAGTTTTCAAGCAGCCTGCTGCAGGTCACTGAATGTGGCATTAGGAAGAGACGGGCAGCTCTGGCTCTCCCAGGCCAATGCAGGCTGTATCCAGCATGCCAGTGCAGAGGTGGCACAGATCGGGAGGCTTCTGTCACTGCTACTCTTTCCTTTCCTTTCCTTTCCTTTCCTTTCCTTTCCTTTCCTTTCCTTTCCTTCTTTTCTTTTCTTTCTTTTCTTTTCTTTTCTTTTCTTTCTTTTCTTTTCTTTTCTTTTCTTTTCTTTTCTTTTCTTTTCTTTTCTTCTTTCTTTCTTTCTTTCTTTCTTTCTTTCTTTCTTTCTTTCTTTCTTTCCTTCCTTCCTTCCTTCCTTCCTTCCTTCCTTCCTTCCTTCCTTCCTTCTTTCCTTCCTCCCTCCCTCCCTCCCTCCCTCCCTCCCTCCCTCCTTCCCTCCCTCCAGAGGGCATATGTATGTGCTCTCCGTGGGTAGAGGGGCAGGGGAGGGGAGAAAGAAAGCACTACCCAATGGGGCCATAGTCACACTGCAATCCTTTTTCCTCTGTTTCTCCATACCATTAGGATTTGGGGCACACACACACACATACCTAGTGCATTTTCAAGCCATTGGGACTGGGAATCGAACTGAGGTCAGCCAGGTGGGATCCAGCTCTCACATGGATTTAACCACTGTGCTGCAGGGCCAGCCCTTTTCTGTCTCTTACTTTGGATGCTGGTTACAGTTGTGCTTATTTTGTACAGTTTTCCTGAGCTGATCACTCCTAATCCATGCCCTTTTCTGAATGAATGTTATGCTACAAAGTAAAAGTTGAAGGTTTTTGAAAAGCACTTGTCCTGGAGCTGCTGATATTCCTCAGCCATTCTTGATCTTGTGGCTTTTCAGAGAAACTCCAGTCTCTTTTACCAAGTGTTCTAGCTCCTCCTTATAAAGTTCTTCCCTCTCCCTTCCTCTTCTGAGTTGGAGATAACTAGTCTGTCTGCTCAGCAGCCCCTGAGCTGGCCCTGCAGGGGTGCACGTCTGCACTGTTGTTCTCGTTCTCATCTTTCTCCCTCCCTGGCATTCCTTCTTAATTCCTTCTTCTTGTTATCCATGTCCTAGCTTTCGCAGAAACACTTCTAACCACTTTCATTCCGGCTGCTGAATATCTATAGCTAACAGATAAGTGGTATCATGTACAAACGTATATCTCACAACTTGTTCTTGTTATTTATCTGATTTCAAAAGTCTCTCCTCAAATTCAGAAGCCCATCATGCTTCTGTATGTTCATATCTGTGGGAGCTACGAGAGAGTTACCCCCTCAACACCCCACATACCCTGAAATGCCTGTTAATTAAGATATAAAGGGGGAAAAGGGATATCTGTGTTGCTTATTTCTCACCTATTAAATCCTCCTTCCAAATCAAGAAGTTCCCTAAAGCTACCCTAGAGTAAACCTACCATCTTTAAAATCCATGTGACTGAGTTCTGGATGTGTGCGGCGTCTTGCAGGCAGTCGTGGGTCAGAAAAGGCTCTTTTGAATCTGCCCCAGTTCACATTTCTGCACCTGAATCCAGTGTTCTTTGCCACCATCCTCTCTGAGTGACTTGGGACATCACTTCTCCCATGACATGCATTCAGCCTTTCTATATGGTTAGGTCCAATTTGATGGCTTTCATATTTTCATACACTTTTATCTTTCGCAATCCCCCAGTGGCTTCCCATCTCATGCAGCTGTAGAGCTTAAGTCCTGATGGTGGCCTACGAGGCCCTGTGTAATGTGATCGACCTTCTCTCTCCCCCCTTAGTCATTTCCCTTAAGTCATACTCACCTCCTTTTTGGTCCCCAAACATGCCAAACACACTCCTGCCTCAGGGCCCTTGCCCTTGCTGTTCCCTCTACCTGGATCTCTTCCCTGGCTCACTCCTTCACTCCTTTTTGCTTTCTGCTCAGAAGTCACCAGAGAGGCCTTTCTGAAGCATCTAGCTTAGCCACATGACTCCTCCCGCCCCGCCCCACCATCATGTCCTTTCCTGCTTTATCTATCTTCATAGCACTTTTCACCCTCTACCATGCTACTCCTTTCCTATTAATGGATTGTTCATCTCCTCTCACTTCAATATAAGCCCCATGAGGGCAAGGACTTTGTCTTTCTCTGTTGTGTGTTCAATGTTGGTACCTCGCCTAGCGTATAGTAGGTGCTTAATTGACATATGTGACTAGATGGCTCTTCTCCAATTGGGAACCATCTTTCCAACTTTTCCTGTTGTCATTGCTCTAGGATAGCAGAAACCTGACTGCTCATGACAGTTCTCCCGAGCCGTGTCCTCAGCCACTTGCCTCTCATTTATGACACCCTTCAAGCAAGCCAAATGATATTCCTTTCTAAAATTATTTTCTACAGTTGCAATGTATTGGATTGTAGCCTATGACTTTCTAATGCTGGGATTTCCAATATTCCTTCTGAGGCCTGGCTTTATGCAATTTAAGAGCAGAGAATGGTGGCAGAGGGAAGAGACATAGGGTTAAATAAAAAAGGGCATCTTGATGTACACTAAAATCCCAGTTAGTTTTTCTATTAGTGGTAGGCTAGCTGCTAAACCAAACAAGTCCCCAAGTCTCAGCGTCATAGCACAATTAAAAGCTGTCTATGCTTCTTGTCATACCAGGTTTGCAGGGTGCCCATTCCATTTGGTAGTTGCTGGGAAAAGAGAAGGTGGAAGATTGATGTGGAGTGTTTTACAGATAGGTCTGCAACTGGCACATGGACACTCCTGCTCACATCCCATTGGTTAGAATTCCGGCATATGGCCCCACCAAACTGCAAGGGAATCTGGGAAATGTAGTTTAGCTATATGTGCAAAGAGAAAAGGAAATTAAGATGAGTAAACTCTGAATGGTGTCTGCCACAGTCTTGTTCAAGCATTTTTGCAAGTCACTCAACTTAGGTGGGCCATTGCCAGATTCATTTACCAGGTTGCCTGCTGTGTTGACAAGATGAAAGGCCACTCCCTGTGCATTATTATGTACTCATTTCTATTTCAACTTCAATTGTTATTTCAGATTTCTATCATTTGCTCTAACTTGGAATAGAGATACAAATAAATGTTTATAATACATTAGAGTGTGTTTCTGGTTACGTAAGTTATGTGAAATATTTTGCTCCAACCCCCAAATAGCTCTTGAAAGTAAAATAGCAAGAACAATTGACCATAAAAAGAAACCAAAAGAGATCTTTCCCTTGAAAAAAAAAAAATCAAGCTACTGACTTCTGTCTTTGAAACTTGCAGAGACAAATCCATGAATGGAATTTTACAGCCTCTTCCATTAAGGGAATAAGGTAAGAACATAAGAGGAAAATGTAATCATTGTTAAATACAAATGATGATGATAATGCTTTATGTATTTCCATGTTTCTACTTGCTATGGTTTGAATATGTCTCCCCAGAATTCATGTGTTCAGCCAATGTAATGAGATTAAGAGGGTGAAAACATAGTCTGATTATAGTGTCCTGTCAGAAGGTAGGGCCTTTGGGAAGAGATGAGTAATTGGGTGGTTAGGGCAAGGCCCCCATGATTGATTTTGATGTGTTTATAAAGAGGCAATGAGGCAGGCAGAGGCCACATGGATATAGACCGTGCTCTGCTCTACCTAAGATCCTGCCCTCTGCCATGTTATAGATTCACCAGAAGTTGGACCCTGGGCCCTGGACCCCCAGTGAGCTGAGTAAACCTACATCTCTTCATAAATCACTCAGTGTCAGGCGCTTCTGTTGGCAATGCCATAATGAACTAAGACACCACTTACTCATAATATGTGATCTTATTTTTAACAGAATCTGAAATGGACTATTTTCTGTTTCATTGCCCTGCCTAAGCTAGTTCATAATGTGTTGCTATTAAGAGCTTTTTGGTTTGTTATGCCAGAGGAACTTTTCTTGTATGTGTCAGATGAAATGCTCCCATCTCAAACTCTTTTTAAAAAGTTATATCTGTAGGAAGAGAAAAATGAAAAACGTCTCTTCTTTAAGTAAGAGGTTTTTTTTTTTAAGATTTTTTTTGAGAGGTTTTTGCTATAGGGCACATGCACTCGCTGGAAAAACAGAGACAGAGAGACAGAAAGCGAGAAATCACCCCTCCCCCAAGGGGGATAATCATGCCACACTCCCTTCTCCATTTTCCTCTCGGGATCTTGGGCACACATGAACACGTACCTGGCATGAGTTTAGGCCTCTGGGTCTGGGACTCAACCACAGTTGTGAGTCCAGCAATGTAACCATTATGCCGTCTGCTGGTCCCCAAGATTTCTTCCTTTTTTGGCCATAGGGCACATGCACTCACAGGAAAGAGACAGAAACAGAGAGAGGGAAAGTGAGAAATCATACCCCAGGGGTATGGCCATGTTGCAATCCCTTCCCCTCCATTTTCTTCTGAGGATTTTGGGCAAGCATGCACATGTGCCCAGTGTTTGTTTCAAGCTTCTGGGTCTGAGACTCAAACTGCGGAGTTGGCCATGTGGGCTCCAGTGCCTTAACCACCACGCCACCTGCTGGCCCTACTTTTGCAGTTTTATAACTTTATTTGAAAATCAGTGGTTAGTTCTCATCCACGTTGACTGTAGATTTTTGAAAGTGGTAACAGGTACATAGGTCACCAGAGTGTAGAGCTTGTTTGGTGAATCTTTATCCGTGTTATGTTTTCTGGACAGCCACACATGTGTATGGTATGGGGCACTCCTGATTTCTTTAGCCCACACAGCTTTGTGAAACCTGATATCAATGCACACATCTGGAGTCCCCATCTTCTTCATGGCAAATTCCCAGACCTTTTTGGGTACCTCAGGGGCACATTTCTTGAAGCCCATGCCATGGATGCACTTGTGTTGATGGTGTGTTTTGGGATCAGAATCTCATTAATGGCAGAAAGGCTCTTCTCGACCCTTGTTCGTGGGACTCGTTCTGCCCAGCCCAAGTTAGAAGGGAAGACTGCAAGGGATTGTGAGAGAAGGAAAGTAGCCTGAGTTAAAGGATTTTAAGTGCTCAGGGACCCTGAGAGGTGAAGCCAGAAGTTGTTTGGTAATGACATTTGAGCAGGATCTCCTGGCGAGAGTAATAGAGCCAGAGGGATTGTTATCCGGGAGGGTGTGAGGTGGCATGCTCTCAGGAGCTGGGTGGTGCTTGCTGTTTGGAACAGGCATGGTGACAGTTGGGGCTGAGCCGTGTATGGCCTTTCCCAAGCAGAGCTAACACACATCAGCTGCACCTGTCATCTTAGCAGCACGTCCCAGGGTAGGAGTGGCTCTGAAGTAGATTGTGAGTTCTAATCCCACTTCTGCTCTGTGAGACTGGGAAAGTCACTCAGCCTTTCTAGCTCTCTGTTTTTTCTCCTTTCATTTGAATGTGAGCCCCATGAAGGCAGGGACTATGTCTTTCTCTATTGTGTTTTCAGTATTGGTACCTTTCCTAGCCCATAGTGGGTACTTAATTGGCATATGTGAATAGATGGCTCTTCTCCCATTGGGAACCATCTTCCCAGTCTTTCCCTCTTGTCATTGTCCCAGGATGGCAGAAACTTGACTGCTTGTCGTGGCCATTCTCCTGAGCCATGTGCCTCTCATTTATGACTTTGCTCAGGCCAAGCAAATGGATTTTCCTTCTTAAATGTCTTTTCTACAGCTGTACTATGTTGTAGACTATGGCATTTCTAAAATTCAAAAAGTGTTGAACATTTTCCATAGTGTATTACTCGTGACTAGGTTGTAAAAGAACGCATATGGTCAAGAACCTGCCGTTTGGGCCAGCAAGTGGTATCAAGGTTAAGGCATTGGATCCCACATGGCCAACTGTGCAGTTCAAGTCCTAGACCCAGTGACTTGAAAATCATGCCAGGCACATGTGCATGCATGCTGAAAACCATGAGAGGAGAATGGGGGAGAAGGGGTTGCCATTCCCTCTGAGGGGTGATTTCGTACTTCCTTTCCCTCTCTCTCTGTCTCTGGTAAGCACACAAGCCCTATAGCAAACTAAAAATTTAAAAAGAAACTTTCTGTGTGTTCCTCTTTATAGAGATACCCCTAGATGACATTTCAACCATCAGTGGGGATTTGCAGAGGGCCTGGGATGAATCAGACATGAAGAGCAGTCTTTGAGGTTTCCCAAAGTTATCCAAGGAACTGCAGCAATTACAGATTTGTTTGCAAAAGTTGCTTCTGTGTAGTCTAGTTTTAATTATTTTTGAATCACCCCATATAACTATTCTTTCAACTCAGTATTTGTCATGAAATCCATAACATAAAGAGTGGTCAAAGAAGCTTTGGACCTCAGGAAGAGGTGACTTAGAAAGGGAAAAGATAAAGTGGCTTCCTTTGTCTGAACAGCTTAATTGTGGAAGAGAGTCTAGCCTTATTCTCTGTAGTGCCACTGGGCAGAGTGAGGGCCATTGCAGAAACTTTGGCCCAGTGCAAGTGACGGACTTTCCAATGGGAAAAGCTATCAGCAGATGGAGTGTGGGGATTTTCTGTTAGTGGATACGTCCAGACAAGCTGAATATTGCTTGTTTCAGGAGCTGTAGAGTCAGGTCTAGATACTGGGTAGCAAGAGATCAATAACATTGAAAGGCCTTTCTTGAGCTAAGATATCATGTTTACTTCTGTTCCCCCCTCCCCCCCGTTAGCTACAAATACTATGTCCTGCTATTTTCCAAATCTAGATATTGCTTTGATACCATAATAAATTGTGTCACCAATGCCTTGCCATCTTTACTGTGAGGTGATAAACTCCCTGAAGTTAGACACCATATTTTATTCCCTTTTCTGTTGCCCATATGCTTTGCCTCACACTGAGTATAGAGTAAATTCTTTTTTTTCCCTTTTTTTGGAGAGCTTTTTGCTATAGGGCATGTGCGCTTGCCAGACAGACAGAGAAAAACAGAGAGACAGAAAGCGAGAAATCACCCCCCAGGGAGGCTGGCCATGCCGCAATCCCTTCTCCTCCATTCTCCTCTCGGGATCTTGGGCACACACGCACACATGCCTGGCATGAGTTTAAGCCACCGGGTCCGGGACTCGAACCACAGCCGACTACGTGGGAGTCCAGCGACATAGCCATTACACTAACTGCTGGTCCCTAGAGTAAATTCTTGATACATAATTAATTAAAATCAGTTGATAAATACAATTATAAGCAAGGTAAATGTCCCCAGTACTTGAATTTTATAGACAATAAAAGACAAATTTGGGGAGTATTTGTTAAAATATTAATGAAATTTGTAAAATGGAAGAAAATATGCTACTAGATTTTTCTCAAAAGTTTAAAGTTGGTATCGTATTTAAATATAATCACAATCTTCTGTTTTGAAATTTTACAGCCTATCTAAGTTTGATGAACGGTGTTGTTTTCTTTATGTACATGATAATTCTGATGACTTTCAAATCTACTTTTCTACCGAAAACCAGTGTAGTAGGTGAGTACAGCTATTTCAAGCATTTGCAGTCTAATTATGGTGAATCGTTTTTAAAGGGCCTTTGTTGAAAAAAAAAAATATTTGCTATACTGTCTTTCTTGAAGACTTGGGTTATAATCTTCAGTTTTGAGTAGGAAAAATGCTGCCAAATATTAGTATTTGCTGAATACTCATTCAGTATCCAGTGCCTTTTTGGCCATACATTGAATTATTATGAATAAGACTACATTCTTATATATGCCTTTTGGTGAACATACACGTTGATTTCTGCTGAACATATATCTAAGAGTAGATCACTGGGCTCTAGAATAGTTTTTATATTCAGCATGATACCGCCAGTAGTTTTCTGAAGTGGTCATATCAGTTTACGCTCCCTGCAGCAATATATGAGAGTTCCAGTCACTCCATATCCTTAACAACGATTGATATCATCTTTTACATTTTAGTTATTCTGGTGACTGCATGTCATGTGTCTCCCGAGGAGCCTGACTGTTGTTTTCCTGCTTTTAAAGATTAGGAGAAGAGGGAACCAGCAGTTAGCGTAATGGCTATGTCGCTGGACTCCCACGTAGTCAACCGCGGTTCGCATCTCGGACCCGGTGGCTTACAACTCACGCCGGGCGCGTGTGCGTGCGTGCCCAAGATCCCGAGAGGAGAATGGAGGAGAAGGGATTGTGGCGTGACCATCCCCCCTGGGCGGTGATTTCTCGCTTTCTGTCTCTATGTCTCTCTCTGTCTGTCTGGCGAGCACACGTGCCCTATAGCAGGAAAAAAAAAAAAAAAAAAAAAAAAAAAAAACAGAAAAAAAAAAAAAAAGATTAGGAGAAGAAAAAGTGGAATGGGTTTGTTTGAGAAAAGAACATTTTAATGTTTTGTGGAAATTATCTTAAAGTGTACAGTATTCCTCTCTGCCATCTTTTTTTTTTTAAGTTTATTTGTTTCATGGGAGAGAGGCAGAGACACAGACCCCTGACAGGGTTTGCCACACTACAGTCCTCCCTCCAGCCTTCCAGTAAGCCAGGATCACAGGTATGCCAGGCATGCCTAGCACTTTCAAGACAACTCAGGATCCAAACCCCAGTATGGCTCCAGTATCATGCAGTGGCATCCTACCACCTGTGACACCATGGACGGTCCTCTCCCTACCATTTTTGAGAGGTTTTTGCTATAGGGTGCATGTGCTCGCCAGAAAGACAAATAGAGACAGAGAGACGGAAAGCAAGAAATTACCCCTCAGGGAGGATGGCCACGCCACAATCCCTTCTCCATTCTCCTTTCGGAATCTTAGGCACACACGCACACGTGCCTGGCGTGAATTTAAGCCACCGGGTCCGGGACTCAAACCACAGTCAACTACATGAGAGTCCAGCGACATAGCCATTATGCTAACTGCTTGTCCCTCCCTACCATCTTAAGAGAGAATTATGGGGGCCAGCAGGTGGCATGGTGCTTAAGGTGCTGGGTTTCCACATAGCTGACTGTGATTTGAGTTCTGGACCTGGTGGCTTACTTTTTCACTTTCCCTCTCTCTCTAGTCAAATTTTTAAAAATTATTTATTTAATTTTATGTATTATTATTTTTAAAATTGACCAGACACACACACACACACACAGAGGAAGTGAGAAAGCAAGACCACCAAGTCCAGGACTTGAACTGTGGTTGTCCATGTGGGAGTCCAGCACCTTAGCCACCACACCACCTGCTGGCCCTCTCTAGTCAATTTAAAAAATAATAATATTAATAATAAATAAAACGTTAAAAGATACTAAGAAGAAAAATAATTTTAAAAATAAGAGAATTCCAAATAAAATATTCTAATGAGTTGAGGTTGCTCGTTGGCAAATTAGCTACCTAAGTGTAGAAAGTGGCCAAGATGGTCCAGCGGTATTTGTGGGAAAGATTTATAGTAATACTTGATATTAAGCTAGGTCAGTAGAATAATGTGGCTGCCTTGTGCATTTCCTTCTCACCCCTCCCCTTTTACAAGACCTTATATCTCACTAAGGATTAAGATGTCTATGCCTTGAGGGGTGATGGTCCCCCTAGTCTTAGCATTGCTTAGATCACCTATGGGACACTGGTTTGAGAGCCAGACTTGAAGAGTAGTACAGGGACTTTTATATAATATATATATAAATTACGTCTTAGAGAAGTGATCCACGAGTTTTGGGGGAGACAGTGAGGGAAGGAACAAGAAGGAAAGACTTAATGATAATGTTATAAATATAAATAATTATAATGTTATAAAACTTAATGATAATGTTATATACATTTCTGTTGGACCGTAGTATAGAAAAAAAGGTTAATTCTAAGCAATCTGTGGGTAGAATCCATATGAAAGAAGTCATTAGTTCAATAAAAGTGAAACATTCCTTGTTAAATTCTCCAAAGAATGACCTGCCTTTGGGACATAACAAGTTCTCTGCTGCTATAGGTGTTCAAACATTGACTGGCCCCCAGTTGGAGGAGATACTGTATAGAAAGGATTCAAAAATCATGAGGATATTTAGACTAGTTTAGATAACCACTGAAGTACCATGTTGAATCCAGGAGTGGATTGATTGTTCCGTGACTTGTAGAAGTTTGGTTTGTATTTAAGTACAGTTTAATGAAATAGGGCAGGTTAAAGGGAGGGAACAAGAGAGATCATATATAGCAGCATCTATGTGACACTTGCTCTTCTAGATTTTGCTCTTTGGTCAAGGAGATGATAAGCAACACTGTGGGAAGTACAGTGGAGCTGGAAGGAGAGACGGATGGAGATACCTTAGAGGTGAGTCATGAGAAACCTAGAACATGCAAAAAAGTGATATATTTTGTCTTCTTTGTTAATTTTTTCCCCATGAGTGAGAGAGTTAGATGGAGAAAGGGAGAAAAGGAGAGAGAGAAGGGCACCTTCAACAGGTTCCTCATGACATGATTCACTCCTGGCTTCAGCGAGCCCCGAATCGTGGACACACATGTACCTGGCATGTTCAGGGAGTTCTCCAGATATGAATCCAGAACCTTCCACGTGAGTCAGCCTTGCAGAGTGTTGCATTATCACTGTATCACCATCTGAACCCTATCTATTTTGTCTTTGCTTAAAGAACATGTCCCATTTTTGTGTAAAAATCCTCTGAGTGTATTTTAAAATACTTATAAACCACCCTGACATCACTATACATGGCCCTCAGAGATTAAGCCTAATGTATCTATAGGGAAAAAAATCTCATTACTTTGGGACTGTCTCTGTCAGAATGTTTAAGAAAAATTTGGTCAGGGACTAAACTTAAAAATTTCCTTTTGTGTAAAACTTCAGTTAATTTACAATGGCTCTGAGACTGCAATAGAAATAGTTAGCCATTGGGGACCAGCAGGTGGCGTGGTGGTTAAGGTGCTGGACACTCCCAAATGGCCGATCACGGTTCAAGTCCTGGACCTGGTGGCTTGCTTTCTCACTTTCATTCTCTCTCTTTCTCTCTCTCTCTCTCTCTGTCTGCCTCTGATCAAATTAAAATAAATGAATGAATAAATAAGAATAAATAATTTAAAAAAAAAGAAATAGTTAGCCATCTGGAAATAGTCTTTTTCATTTATGCCTAAAATGACTTTAGTTATATCTACTTGCACATAGTATATTAAGTATAACAATTTTATTAAATGTAAATAAAATAAATATAACAATTTTTAAGGTTTTTGCCACAGAGTATGTGTGCTTGCTGGAGAGAGACAGTGAGAGGGAAAGTGAGAGATCACCTCCCAGGGAGGATGGCCATGCCACAATCCTTTCTCCTTCATTCTCTTCCTGGGATTTTGGGCACACACACACGTGCCTGGCATGATTTTCAAGCCACCAGGTCTGGGACTTGAACTGCGGTCAGCCATGTGAAAGTCCAGTGCCTTAACCACCACACTGCCTGCTGGCCCAATAAGTATAACAATTTTAACATCATGTTTAAGAAAACAGGATCATCATAAGCTTTTTTGGGCAACCCAACTCTAGTCTACAGTTACTACACTATTATACATTTATTTCATTAGATTTTTGCCATAGGACATGTGTACACACAGGAGAGAGACAGAGAGACAGTGACAGGGAGAATGAGAAATCCCTCCCCAGGGGGCATGGCCACACTGCAATCCTTTCTCTTCCATCCTCCTCCTGGGATTTTGGGCGCACATGTATACATGTACATGATTTTCAAACTTCTGCCAGGTCTGGGACTGGAACTGCAGTCAGCCATGTGGGAGTCCAGGGCCTTAACCACTATGCAACCTGCTGGCCCCCACTATGCAACCTGCTGGCCCCTATACATATATTTTAATCTTGTACAATTACTCGAATTTATTACTAATTTTGGTTCTCCCAGTGATTACAATTTAATGTACTTTTAAGTTAGACTGAAACAAATTCCTTGGTCTCTTTCAGAAAATATCAGGGACTAGATGGTGGCACACAGTAACATAACTAGACCTATATGGGATAGGTCATGGCTTTGCATCCCAGAACCTCCCTGAACATGCCAAGCACACACATGTGAGCCTATGACCTGAGCGGGCTGAGACTGGGGATGAATCGTGGCATAAAGACCCCACTGGGGGTGCCTGCCCACCTCATGAAAGAAAGAAAGAAACTCTTTTGAAGATTGTAAAAAGGAAGAAAATATCAAAGGGGTTCATTTGAATCATTTAATTGATCATTCACATTCTTAGCTTAGAATCAAAGTCTGTTATAGAAATAAACTGCATGATACACCCTGAAGGCAACAAATGTGGGGGACAGAGAAAAGTGTGAAATAAGCCTTTCATGGAGCAGGCTGGTTGCTGTTGAAATGAGACAGTGTCAGGTGCTCTTTTACAATCCAAACTGTTACCAAGCATCCCTAGAAGTAGATGGGAAGGGGGACACACAAACACACACACACAAACACATACACACACTGTTCTGTTCGAAGCTACACTTCTATAAGTAGACACAGTGGAGCATGAAAAAGAACAGAAATAGTCTGTTGCTGCCTCACTGCTTTAAATAAGTGTTGCAGTTATGTTTGTTTTAATCACTGGGAAGAGTCAGCTGGAATAAGCTATGTGCGACAGCTTTTGACAATCAGATTGGGTGAACAAAATAGCAATGTGAATCGTAAATTGAATTTTTGTGGAAAGTATTCAATGCTCAATCTATATGACTGAAAGTAGGGGGAAATCCCAGCATTTATACTTTGTATTAAGACTGTTTAATTGACCTTCAGTTCTTTCCTGGGCTATTGAAAGAGATCTGTTTCCTAACAAGTTAGGGGGGATTGTGTTGGAGTCCTTAACATGCTTAGAAACAGTTTTAAATTACAGCATTTAAGTGAGGAGAAATCTCTAAAAGGTGAGCTAATTAATTACATGTGAGTCATATTTTTAATTTTCTTGGATTTCATTTTATATAGTCATGTCTTCATTTCATAAAGTAATATGAATATATAAACAACTTAGAATTCTACCCCTTTAAATTCATTATTTATTTTTCCTCCCTCTTTTATGTATGTATGTACATACGTATGTATGTATTTTTTGTTTCACCATAGGGTGCGTGTGCTTTCGAGAGAAAGAGAGAGAGAGAATGAGAAATCCCTCCCCCTCCCCAGAGAATGGCCACACCACAATCTCTTCTCCTCTTGGGATTTTAGGCACACATGCGCATGCACCTGGAATGTGTTTTAAGCCGCTGAGTTTGGATTCAAACTGGATAGTTAGCCATGTGGGGCTCAGGTACCTTAACACCACCTGCTGGCCCCTAAGTTCCTGATTTAATGAAAACTACATAATCTGAGAACTCTGACTTGAATGACATTCAAATAACGTTATTTATAAACAATTGTTGGGCAACTTTTGGACTTTTAGGGGGCTTCTTCACTACTAGTTGTGTGCTTCATCTCCTTCTGTTCCCTTCTTAAGTATGAGTATGACCATGACGCAAATGGTGATAGAGTCATCTTGGGGAAAGGCACGTACGGGATTGTGTATGCCGGCCGAGATCTGAGCAATCAAGTGCGAATAGCCATCAAAGAAATCCCGGAGAGAGACAGCAGGCAAGTGGCACTGGTCCTTCCACATTCTTCAGTTGTCATCTCAACACCCACAATCCCATGTCTACCCTCCGTGGTGCAGAGCAGTTAAAGACGAAAGCATTATGTTATCATGAAACTTGTAACTGTCTTGTAATAGAGCGATCTGCTTTTGTTCTCATGTATTCTAAATAGAGAAAATGGAACAACTTCACTTAGAGGCATGTGGCTTACAGGTTTTTTCTGTAGGGTTTGTGCATTCACCAGACAGTGAATGGTGGGGGTGGAGTGAGAAATCACCCCACAGAGGGATGGCCACACTGCAATCTCTTCTCCTCCATTCTTCTCTCCAGATTTGGGGCATGCACGAACATGTGCCTGGTGTGTATTTCAAGCCTCTATGTCTGGGACTCGAACCATTCACTTGGCCATGTGGGATACAGTGCCTTAGCCACCACGCCACCTGCTAGCTACAGGATTATATTGGGTCATCAGAAAAGTCTTAATGCACTTTTGCATAGAAAAATACGTCATTACTTTTCTGATGACCCAATATAAGAAAATTGTAGTTGTATTTCCACTCACCAACTAGGTCTAAAGTTTTACATTTTTCCATGGATAGTTGTTTGCAAATATTTAAGAAAATGTGACTGAGCACTTTTAAGTCACAACTGAACATTGGCCATGATTTGTTTGGATGTATCATTACAGAACATACAGAAAATTAAAGGGCATTAAAATGGTATTTTTTGCAATACAGACTTTTTGAAAAACAAAAACGAAAACAAAAAAAAAAAAAACCACTCTGCCCTTCAACCTTACCCATGGATTGATTTGGGGCTCTCTTTGTGCTGTCAGTACTAATTTATTTCTTCGATATTTTTTAAGTTTATTATGAAATGTTCACTGCTTTTTGAATTTATACCTCACCTAATTCTAACCAAGAGCATTGCAGTGTTGACTGCCCAGCATTTCTGTAGAGATGCATTTCTATATACAACAATAATGGCCATAGCTTAAGGCTCATGGCCCACAGGCATGTCAGACCACATCTGCGGGGTTGCCACCAGTGCCAGGCGCTGATGGGTACGTGCAAACATCCTTCTAGGTAGGTGATCACTGATTTATTAGGGATGGGTTTCAAGTGATTTCTGCTTGCTGTAAGACCATTCATTCATTTGTTGATTTTCAGAGGAATAGCATGTTACAATATGTGAGTTGCAAGACCAAGCCTGAAATGAACTAGCCCAATTTCCTCATTTTACCAATAAGAAAACCAAGGCTGAGGAAGATTAAATGACTTCCCCATGGACTTGTAGAAACAAGCCTAGGATCTGGGTCTCTTGAGTTCCTATCTACTACTCTATGTCTTATTCTCCTGATGGACAAATGTCTCAGCTGGATACATCTGGGGAAATTGCTGGCATGTCCTACCTCCTTCAGTTGGTAGCAATAAATGTTCCAGCTTTTCATTGCTGATAGTAGTTCCTGGGGATTTAGAACAGAAGGGACCTGGAGACTTTTGTCCAGGCCCTAACTTTACAGACTGAACTGATAAAGGATGCCTTCTTTCCAGATTCTGGGCCAAACTAGGGACTGACTGAAAGGTTGCTGGGATATTATCCTAATCCCAGGGCAATAACAGTTTGGTGCGTACGCAGATGCTTCGCCTGTGAATCAGAGCGACAAGTTCCATAATAGAGGGACACATAGAGTGTGTTTAGAACGCCACGAGGGGTGACTTACTTTCGTCGGGTGAGTTGTAGCGAGTTTGAGAAAATAAATTATCTTTGAGCTGCTCTTTTAAGCATGAGTAGGAGTTTGTTTGGCAGAAAAGGAGGCCTATGCTGAGGGAAGAATAGTTATTAAAACACGGAGTATAGGGACCAGCAGATGGCTTAATGGTTATGTCACTGGACTCGCATATAGTCGACCACAGTTCAAGGCCCGGACCTGGTGGCTTAAAATCAATGCTAGGTATATGTGTGTGTCTGCCCCAAATTCTGAGAGGAGACTAGAGAAGGGATTGCATTGTGGCCATCTCCCCGAGGGGTGATTTCTCGCCTTCTTTCTCCTCGTCTCCCTGGCGAGCACACGGGCCCTATAGCAAAAACCTCTCTCTCAAACCAAACAAAACAAAACACAGAGTACGTGGGGCCAGCAGCCAGCAGATGGCATAATGGTTACATTGCTTTGACATAGTCAACCGTGGTTCAAGTCTTAGATCCAGTGGCTTAAAGCTCATGCCAGACACTTGTGCATGTGTGCCCAAAATCCCAAGAAGAGAATGGAGAAGGGATTGTGGTGTGGGCATGCCTCTGGGAGGTGATTTCTTGCTTTCTGTCTGTCTTTGTCTCTCTGGCAAGCGTATGTGTTGTATAACAAAAATTTCTCTTTAAAAAAATAAATAAATAACATGGAGTACATTCAGAGGACAACAGATTGTTTGATGTGACTTGAATGTAGGATGTGGGACAGTGGAAGGCTCTTGAAATGAGGCAAACATGCAAACAGGTGTAGGCTGACCAATTCCAAAGGTCCTCATGTGCCATGTTACACAATGTGGCCTTTATGTAGAATTTATGTAGGGAGATGATACAGCAAAGTATGTGTTATCACAAGAGGTAGTAACCAGGGGTGGGGAATAATCTGAAAAGGCCAGAGGATGAGGCTGGGTGACCCATTAGGTTGCTGCTGTTGTGACTGGGGGTAAATCTATAGAGTAAAACTAAAAGGCAGCTTAGGAGAGAACCTTCTAGAACAGTCCCCTTCATAGGAAGCAGAGGAAAGGGGGCTATTGAGAGAGGATGCTGGGTGAATTCAGGCCCAAACAGTGGTAATAGCAACAATAGCAGTCATCAGTAGTCAAGTACTTATCACATACCAGTCACGTCATTAGGTGCCTGAGAAACTTGACAGCTTTGGTCCCCCACAGCCCTATGCACCTGGTGGTGGTGTCCTATCTTACACGTGAGAAACTGAGCAGTCTCATGGAAGCCAAGGGAGAGAAAGAAGGGATGACCAGCAGCAGGGCAGGTGCTGGTGAGGTGTGACGTGGGTCTGGAGCCCCTGGACTTTGGCAGGTGACGCTAGCTGTGGTTTTTCCCACTAGGTATTCTCAGCCTCTACACGAAGAAATAGCCCTGCACAAGTACCTCAAGCACCGCAACATAGTTCAATACCTGGGCTCTGTTTCGGAGAATGGCTACATTAAGATATTTATGGAGCAGGTGCCTGGAGGTGAGCAGCACTGAGTTTTGGTCTCACGTTCTGAAAACCGCTAATGAAGATCTAATATGGACATCATTGATCATCCTGCCATTTTTAAAATGACAGACCTTTTAGATGTCAGAAAGCATTTGATTCTCAGAAGAGTTTGATACAGACTTTCCAAAATCACATAAGCAGTCTATTTCTGCTTTGTTTATTCAACCAATAAGTATTCATTGACTGTGTCCTGAGTACCAGCCACTGGGCTGTTTAAGTATGGTCTGGAGTTTAAGGATGGTTTGATGTAATGGCTATGTCTCTGGACTCCCATTTAGTTGACCCAGTTTGAGTCCTGGACCCAGTGGCTTAAACTCACGCCAGGCGTGTGTGCGTGCATGCCCAGATCCCAAAAGGAGAATGGAGGAGAGGGGATTGTGGTGTGGCCATCCCCCCTGGGGGGTGATTTCTTGCTTTCTGTCTGTCTCTGTCTTTCTGGCGAATGCACGTGCCCTATAGCAAGAATCTCTCAAAAAGAAAAAAAAAAAGATGGTTTGGGGACGGGTGAAGAAAGGACTTTGGTTTTGAGTGTGACATTGCAAAATAACATATCAATAATGAAATGAGACACCAGTGCTTTATCCACAAAATCCCCAAATGCAGGTGACAGAATATAGGAGGCAAGAATTCCTCGGAGCTGGAACCAGGCTCTGATTTGAATAGATCTGGCTATCTACAAGCTCTGTGACCTTGGGCAGATGTTACTTTCTGTGTCCTTAGCTTTTTGCTTGAATAAATGAATTGTAAAATTAAAGTAATAATAAGTACTGTAATAGTTAGGGTAACAATTATTAGACTAATAATAACCCTATCTTGGGTTGTTGGGTAGATTAAATGAGATAATGCATGTATAGCTCTTGTTGCTTAGCAGAGGGCAATAACTTAGTAAGTCCTTATTGAACTAATATTAAAAGTAATAAAGATGTTAATGAAATAAGTATTATTAGCTAAATACAAATGTAAAAACTTCCGTTAGAAATCTGCATTATTCATTCATTCAACCAACCAACAGTTAATTGAGAGCCTACTGCTGTATTGAGTATGACTACATAGGTTAGGAGCCAGGCAGTGGGCTATGTTTTGTGGGTTACATTAAAGATAAATAAAATTCTTCTTTCCCTCAAGTTGCATAAAATAGGTCAGTTGCTATTCATATTACTTGAAAGAAGGGGTGACCAGGCATTAGATTTAAGGGCAACAACAGAATTAGAGATAGATGTGTTTGTTCCCTCTCACAGATGGGGAAACTGAGCTCAAGCAAGGTCCCACAGTGTGTGGAAGTGACGAAGCTGAGACCAGCTGCTGCCCAAGGGCCTGCAGCTCCCATGACTACCTCTGAGACACGTGCTCAGAATGTCCTGAAGAGAGGTTTTCTTTCAGCCCACGTGTTCAATGTTTGATAATGCAATTGGGGCAACGAGGTTGTTAATCAAGATGGTCCTGTCCTTGTGACCTGCAATGGGGCCTTCTCACATGAAAGCAGAAAGGCCCGACCTTCTCCAATCCTAGTCTCTATCACCCTAAAGAGCCCCTCACTCTAGACCCGTCCTCCTCTGATCGCAAGACAAGGTAGAAAACATGACTCCGACTCAAGCACAATGTCTGAGACAGTTGTTCAGCAAAACAAATGTCACGCACCTGAGTTAGCTATGACATTGGGCCCTGACTCCAAGTTGACAGAGCATGGTTTCTCTCCCCTCCTGACTTTGGGCAGCTGAGCAGAGCTAAACCCAAAGTTGGCCCAGCTGATCTGCAGGGGTGATTAGGGGTTCCTGTTTGCCCTCCACCTCTGGTCAGGCTAATATGCTGACTTGCTTCCAGTCACTCCCTGCCCTAGCTGTAGAGAGGGAGGAAAGGCTTGGCATTTAGCCCAGATACGATGGTGCTGATGTGAGCTCTTACATCAGGTTAGAAGCATCACCTCACTCCATTCTCTTACAATGAAAGTTTGCTTATCTACAGGGCTGGCAGGTAGCAGGGTGGTTGAGTCACTGGACTCCCGCATGGCCAACTATGGTTCAAGTCCTGGACCTGATGATTTGCTTTCCCCCCTCTCTCTTTGTCTCTCTTGGGTCAAACTTAAAAATAATAAAAATAAATAAAGTTAAATAAAATAATTCTTAAAAAAAAGAATTATTTTATTTTGTTTTATTTATTCATTCATTCATCCGTTCATTTTAATTTGACCACAGAGGGGGAGAGTGAGGGAGGTGGGGGAAAGTGAGAAAGCAAGCCACCAGCCAGGTCTGGGACTTGAAACACGGTTGGCCATGTGGAAGTCCAGCACCTCTAACCACCGTGCCACCTGCTGGCCCGAAAATAAAATAATTCTTTAAAAAAAAAAATCTAGGTTATCCTGATGAGTGCTTTTGCTGTGTCCATTTCTAGGAAGCCTTTCTGCTCTTTTGCGATCCAAATGGGGGCCAATGAAGGAGCCTACCATCAAGTTTTACACCAAACAGATCCTGGAAGGCCTTAAGTATCTCCACGAAAACCAAATTGTGCACAGAGACATAAAGGTAGCTGTTTTTCTAATCTGCTGAGGTTTTGTTTTGCTCAGAACAGCAGATCATGAGAGCTGTCAGCTGTGTCTACTGAGTGACAGGCTCACAGAGGGATACGATTAAGCATGGTGGTCCCCAAAATGCCAGTATAGTCTTCCTAAAGACTTGTGACAGTTTCTCAGGTCCTGATCTGTGTCGTGTTGATTCATTTAAATCTGTCTTTATGCACTTGATATTGTTCTTTAAAGGGTGACAATGTTCTGGTGAACACCTACAGTGGAGTGGTGAAAATCTCCGATTTTGGAACCTCTAAGCGTCTTGCAGGAGTGAATCCATGCACAGAGACTTTTGCGGGTAAGCAGAACAGAGTTCGGCGTGGGGTGGCCACCGTACAGCTAGGCTTTCAGCGTGAGCTGCTGCTGTTCAAGAATTACTCACTGAGCACCTTCTCAGCACCAGTGGGCAACTGATGCTTAAAGTACACAGGGTAATTGTTCCTAACCTCAAATCATTTAAACTTTTTCATAGTGAAGTACTTAGCCAGCCACTTGTGGCAACAAGACTGGTTTATTCTAATGATCTTTCAAAAGTGGGACGGTGGGACCAGCAGATGGCATAGTGGTTACATCGCTGGACTCCCATATGGCTGACTGCGGTTTGAGTCCTAGCTTAAAATTCATCCTGGGTATGTGTGTGTGCGTGCCCAAGATCCCAGGAGGAGAACAGAGGAGTGAAGGGACTGCAGTGTGGTCATCCCCCTAGGGGTGATTTCTCACTTTGTGTCTCTCTGTCTGTCTTTGTATCTCTGGTGAGTGGACGTGCTCTATAGCAAAATCTCTCCCCAAAATAATGTGAGGTGGGGTGGGAGAAGGGAGAGAGTGTGAGGAAAGATATAAAGGAAAAAATAGAGAAGCAAGACATTTATGGGACACAAAAATGGATGATTATCTGTGGATAATAACATGTATAGTATCCTCAGCTGGACTGGGGTGAAGTATATTCATGTTGGGAGAATTCGCTTTACAAGCTAAGTGATGTATAGTGATTGAATGTATAAGATAAATTAAAATAAAATATATATTAGAGGGACCAGCACTTAGCGTAATGGCTATGTCGCTGGACTCCCACGTAGTCGACCGCAGTTCGAGTCCTGGACCCAGTGGCTTAAACTTACGCCGGGCGCGTGTGCGTGTGTGCCCAAGATCCCAAGAGGAGAATGGAGGAGAAGGGATTGCGGTGTGGCCATCCCCCCTGGGGGGTGATTTCTCGCTTTCTATCTCTCTGTCTCTCTGGTGAGCGCACGTGCCCTATAGCAAAAACCTCTCCAAAAAAACAAAATATATATATATATATATATATATATATATATATATATATATATATATATATATATTAGAGAAAAAGTGGGATGAGTCTGGGACCAGGCTGTGGTGCCGCAGTAAAAGGCTACATACACTCTGCAAGGCCGAGACCTCCCCTGGTATGCTAGGCATGCATGTGCCCATGATCCAGGGCTGGCTGAAGCGAGAGGCACCAAGACCCTGTTGGGGTGCTGGTCTCTCTCACTCACATGCTCATGGAAGAAATAAATAAACTTTTATTTTTAAGTCAGAGGATTCTGGCCTCAGGAGTTTACAGAAGAAAAAAAAGTTAGTACTCTGCTAAGGTTTTCGGAGGTTTGTTTTTTTTCTTTTTTTTTTTTTTTTTTTAGATTTTTGTTATAGGGCATGTGTGCTAGCCAGAGAGACAGAAAATGAGAAATGACCCCTAGCGGGGATGGCCACATCACAATCCCTTCTCCTCCATTCTCCTCTCAGGATTTTGGGCATGCATGCACATGTGCCGGCATGAGTTTTAAGCTGCCAGGTCTGAGACTCAGACTGTACTCAACAACATGGGAGTCCAGCAATATAACTATTACACCATCTGCTGCTCCCTCTGAGGATTTCTTAACCGATCAAGTGTCAGCATCTTTTTAAAGTTAATACCACATTATTCAAATTTGTGGGTAATTCTGAATAACAATATTTCTCAGATAGCTCATTAGGACATTTCATTGGTCTATCATTAAAAACAGCCAGTAGCATGGTGGTTAAGGAGGCTGGATCCGACATGGCCAACTGTGTGGTTCAAGTCCCAGACCCAGTGACCTGAAAAACATTTTGGGCAAGTGTGCATGCATGCCCAAAATCCCAAGAGGAGAATGAAGAAGGGATTATGGTGTGGCCATCCCCCTGGGGGTGATTTCTCACTTCCCTTCTCTCTGTGTCACGTGTGTGTCCTATGGAAAAAAATCTTAAAAAAAAAAAAAGTTTATTGCCTTAGTGAATTCTGGTACCTTGTGTGTTGATATGATTATGTTTTTGACAGGGGATAATTCTTCTGGGACTCTATGATATTCTACATGGGTTTGGGGAATTGGGTTTCTTTTCTATGTTTCAGTAATGGACTAATTTAAGTGTTGAGAGCAACTGGAGTCAAAGAGTGGTGTAAAATTACCAACTAGCTCTACATTTGACAAGACCATTAGGTAGAATGAGGCTCAAAAGTTACCTATGGCTTTTTGAAATTTCTGCTTCAAAACAGATACTCTGATCCGCACAAAGAAGTGATTTTGAATAAGAAAGGGCTTATAGGTCCTTGAGGAGTAACATAAAGGTCACAAAGGTCTTGCTTGATAGAATTATGAAACAGCTCTTATAATGTGATAGCTCTGAAATAAGCCACGACAGACAGATCGGCCATTCCCTATCCTTGTTGTCACCGAAGCCACGGAGTGGAGATCTTGGGCCTTATTTTGATGAATAACTTATTAGCTTTGAAAGACTTTCTTTCAACAAGAGAACTGTTGTATGTTGGCCACTGGACACCCACAGAGATATATTCTCCATCTAAATGGAGTTTTAATGTATCAAGAATGACTTCTCAGCCGTAACACAAGGAGAAGTACGTGCGTCTCAAAATGGAAAAATATCACGCTAAGGACTCCATCAGAGTCTCTCAAAGAAATAGTGTATTGAATTTTCATTCATTGTTTCTGATATAAATATACATAGACAGTATATAATATCAGTATTACAGATGAATATGTATGACTGGTACTTTTTTATCTTTTAGCATTTTACTACCCTAATTGAAAATGACTTATACCCTCCTCTTTGGAAGCCACCAATTAGCTTGGCAATACGTAGCAAGAGGGGCTCTGATGTGACAAGGAGTTATTCCAAGACATAAAACCCCCAACAATTTATCTCATAATTAGCATCCCTGAGGAGAAAAAAAATTCACAAAGAAAACACATGTATAATTCATTATTGCATATCACATTTCCCATGTAATTGGCTTGAGGAGGCATGAATTTTGCATTGCAAAATAATGCAGGGGTGTTTGGGGAATAATAAAGAAAGGGTCTCATTTTGGTTTGGAAATTCCCTTGCATATCATTACTCGTTGCAAAAAAGAACAGTTCTGTAGAGCAGTCTCAGCTAGTTGCTGCAGAACTCTGGGTTGGGCAGCTGTGCTGGGGCTTCTCCATCTGAGCCCAGCAGGAACGCCCATGGCTTCAGTCACCTTCTGGGCCTGTGTTTTTCTGAAGGGTTTCCACTCAGCTAGGACTGGAAGAAGGGCACAGGGTCAGCCCCTCTTGTTTTTTCTAACAGCTTTATTAGCTGTAACTTACGTATCATAAAAGCTCCCGACTGGAGTGCACAATTCAGTGGTTTCTAGTAAATTAGCTGAGCTGTGCCGCCATTGGCACGATCCAGTGTTTGAATATCCCAAAAGATCCCTGTGCCCCTTTGCAGTCAACCCCTATTCCCACCCAGCCCCAGGCAACCACTGACCTACTTCCTGTTGGTATAGATATGCCTGTTCTGGATATTTCATGCACATGGAATGGTACCATTTTGTTTTTCTTTCGCATCTAGCTTTGATTTGGTGTAGTGTTACCAAGGTTCATCCCTGCTGTAACTTGCGTTGCTACTTCATTTGTCTGTGGCTGAGTGGTATTCCACCATCTGGATAGACCATTTACCAGTTAATGGCCATTTGGCTTGCTTCTACTTTGTGACTATTGTGCATAATGCTGCTATGAACAGGCGTGCACCATGGCGCGAGGCCTTTAGCTTAGGTTGGGAGTTAACCCAGGCCTCTTCCGTGGTTGCATCCAAAACAGAGTCTTTGAAGGATGCGCCACCACAGCTGGTCCCCACTTCCTAACCTCTTTTCCTACTC
Organism: Tupaia tana; assembly: GCA_026018925.1. Taxonomy (NCBI): domain Eukaryota; kingdom Metazoa; phylum Chordata; class Mammalia; order Scandentia; family Tupaiidae; genus Tupaia; species Tupaia tana. The sequence continues at coordinate 154,408,421 of JAKSZU010000009.1, forward strand.
ACAGCTGCAGCTAGGAGAGGAAAGGGACCCGGAGAGCTGGCATTCGGTCAGCACTGTGGCAGGTTGCTGTGTGCTCTGGGCCTGGCCCATGTTTACTGCTTCTTGTCCCACTGAATGCCTCTGAACATACTTCCCATGTCATGAGAAGGGCCTGTCCTTTGGCTGACTGCCCTCTGACCTCTCAGTCATTTACCGCTCACGTTATATCCACCCCTCCATCTCCCTCCTGAGGGGTTCAGGCCCCGGAAGACTGCATTTGAGCAGGATTCCTTCTGAAAAGACCTTAAATCAATACTGCTATAATGGGACCCGCATCTTGTGTCCAAGGCTTGTGTGTCTTCCACCCACTGTTTGGAGGACCTAGTAGTATCGCCAGAACCTTGTGGTCCCCCTACCCGCTATCCCTCTGGAGCTACCCCTCCTTGCAATTTGCTTATGGGGCACACATACATGAGTGGGACCAGTGAGGACTCCTTCAAAGGCTTTGGGTTAAAAACACCTTTTCACCAGGTCCATCCCTTGAGCGGGGCAACTAGGGTAGCCTGTGAGGCCATGAGAAGCTGCACCTCACTTCTCTTTTCTGTACTTCATTAATGTTAAGTGTTTTGTTTTGTTTTAGAGAGATTTTTACTATAGGGTGCATATGCTTACTGGAGAGACAGAGACAGAGAAGGAGGAAGTGAGACCCCAGGGAGGATGGCCACGTTGCACTCCCTTCTCCTCCATTCTCCTCTTGGGATTTTGGGCGCGCACACACACACACACACACACACACACACACACACACAAGCTCAGTGTGAGTTTCAAGCCACTGGGTCCAGCGCCTTAACCACTACACCACCTGCTTGCCCCAATGTTTAGTTTTGAAACTTGAGGTACTAATGTTATCTCAGGGGCCTGTGAAAGATACTAACATGTGTGGCATCAATTCAGGTGCGATTATCTTGAGTCAGTATCGAGTTGCTCGAGTTGCCACAGGCCCACAGCTTTCTGGCCTTTTTTGAGTTCCACATGTCCACATCTTTCTAGGGTCAGCCCTGCCCCAAGTCCTCTAACCTGAGAGAGGGCAGGCAGCCTGGCACAGGCTTCTCTAAAGAAACTGCCTTCAGTGCACAGCCCTCCACTCAGTCTCTACCTCTCAGCCCTTTGAACCCCTCCCACTGGAGTGGAGGCCTCTGGGTAAGGGGCTCAAGAATTGTGTGACTGGTTGTCTGAGAGTCCCTTAGAAAATGTGTACCTCGTGGTCCTCATCTCACCCCTTGCCCTGGTATCTGGATCATATCTTGGTGCCTCAGTCAAAAAATATCATCCTGTGCCGTGTGTTTTCTTTGCTAATAATTTAAAACTGTCCCAAGGGGCCGGGTCAGTGCCTGTGCGTCTTCTGGTCACCTTGTTCTGAACTCTGCACCACTGCGCTATTGTAGGTACCTGAAGACTATGGCTGCGCGGCTGACCCAGTGACCAGCGTGGTGGGCACTCCTTAGGGTACATGCTGCTTAGGGAGGACGTGAGGTTCCCAAGAGAGCCAGATTTAAGGCAAGCCAGTTTTCCAGGATTTCTGTATTGTTCAGATGCCTCACAGTGCCATACACACTTGGTGTTCCCGACAGAATGCAGCCTTTGGTATAGCCGACATATACCCCCAACATGCATACCGCTAGGGCATGTTCCCTCAATTATTTGAAATAGTTGTGTGGTTCCATCTCTCCGTGTTGGCTGTGTACTGTGAATGGATGGTCACTCTGTGAATATACGGGGGAGACTTCAAAAGCCTCATGGAAAAAATGGAATTAAAATACGAGTTTATGTAGGTGTAAAAAATTAGAAATCCATGCATAGCTTTTTCGTGGTATGCTTTTCCTTGAGCTTTTGGAGGACCCCTCATAGTAGCGAGTAAAATGGAGCACTCGGTTTTCCATTATTGCTCCATACCTTCCTGTTTAAATGGAAAGAAGCTACAGCATGGCTCTGGAAATTCTTGCATCTGCTGCTCTTATTCACACGGCCTGTTCTGCAGCAGTCCTGCTCTTTGGCTCATTACACAGACCTGCAATGTTGTGGTGTGCCCTTCTGAACTTGGAGGTGGAAGACATCGGTTCTTCTGAACCCAGCTTATCCAAACCTCAGTTTACTCATACGTGAAGTAGGAATAACCATAGAGAGTGCCTCCTTTGCCCGACCTCATGGAGTTGCCAGGGTCAGATGGACAAGGGTACCTGGAAACGGTCTGTAAGCCATCAAGTACTGACTGCAGGTCAGAGATTGCGGCAGGTGGCCTCCGTGCTGACCTCCAATGATCACCTCCTGGTACACACACCCTTATGTAATCCCCTGAACATGGGCTGGATTTAGTGGCTCATTTCTAATGAGTAGAATAAAGTGGAGGTGATGGTGTGTGGCCTGGAGACTAAGTAACAGAAGGCAGTGCAGCACCCCTCTTTCTTCCAAATCACTCGTTCTGAGCGAAGCCATGTTTTGAGCAACTCTGTGAAGAATCCCACTGGTAAGAAACTGAAGCCTCCTACTAACCTCAGCCTGATTCAGCAAGCCAAAGCTGCTCCCCAGGCCCAGTCTCACCTTCAGATGACTGCATCCCCAGCTGACATCTTGAATGTCACCTCATGGGAGACCCCAAATGAGAATTACCTTGTTAACTGCCCTTGGATTCCAACCCTCAGAAACAATATGAGCTCATAACTCTGTTTTGTTAAGCTGCTAAATTTGGGGGTAATTTATTACATAGTAATAGATTAATAATATGTCATTGCTAAGTCCTTGGCTTTGGAAAGAGGGGTGACCGTCATGGTTCCAGATGAAGAAAACCTCCAAACTTAGCATTGAGCAGCCCAAATAGGTTTCAGTTATGAAGGCGTTGTACTAAGGTGAAGAGTTACTTGATCAGGGTTACTTAGCCATTGCTATTGGGTTAGTACTATCTTTTATTACTGCATCATTTTGTAAGTTGAGTCTTTAGCTCTTATACGAATTAACTTTTAGTGGTTGTATTTGTCAAGGTCCAGGCACGTAAATAAAAATCACCCCAGTTATTTTCACAGTTGTTTTGTAGGTGTTTGCTATATGGTGCACGTGCTCACCAGAGAGAGACAAAGGGAAAGCAAGAAATCACCCCCTGGGGGGGATGACTACACCACAGTCCTTTCTCCTCCATTCTCCTCTTGGAATTCTGGGCACTTACACACACACACACCCCTGCACGATTCTCAAGCTACCAGGTCCAGGACTGGAATTGCAGTTGGCAATGTGGGAATCCACCGCCCCAATCACCGAGCCACCCACTGGCCCCCTACAGAGAGAATTTAATCGAAAGAATGTTTACAAGGTACTGAAAAGGCAGAAGGATGAGACACTGAGGTATCAGGAAGCTGCCTAGACCCCTGGCCTTTTCAGAGGCCAGCAGGTGGTGTGGTTAAGGTGCCGGATGCCCACATGACCAACTGCAGTTTGACTCCCGGACATGGCAGCTTGAAACTCATGCCAGGCACATGTGTGTGTGTGTGTGTGCCCAAAATCCTGAGAGGAGAATGGAGGAGAAGGGATTGCGGCATGGTCATCCCCCCGGGAGGTGGGTTCTCACTTTCTCTCTCTGTCTCTCTAGCAAGCACACATGTGCTATCATAAAAATCTCTCTTAAACTTCTCAGAGACTCAATCTGACACCATAGATTTCCCTGACCTGAGAACCAGGCAGAGGCGAGCACATTTTCATCCACGTTCTCATGGGCCTCTGTGGATGTCTGTGTTAGAGTAGGGCTTGCCACGTTTTCCCGTCACTGCTGCTGCCACCACTGTCACCACTGTTGCCATACAATGACCGTACCATTGTGTCTGTCTCCTCCACTAGGCCACTCCTTAAGGTTGCGTTTCACGTCTCACATTCCAGTTTCCCTGCGTTTGGATGCACAAATGCATGCCTGTTGAAGCAAACTGGGCCCATTTCCTGTTGGAGGGACTAAGTGGGCCTCTGTCGATGTGACTAGCATTGAAGGCTGGCATGCTGTATGGCTCTGGTCAGAGAAAGAAGCAGCCATGTTGTTTTTGTATGTGATAAGGTTCCGTGTGCGACTAACGAGGCAGTGAACTCTTGTTTACTAAACTTAGATTTTTCAGCAATAGAGTACCCCAGTCTTTGCTTTCCCTATAGGTACTCTGCAGTACATGGCCCCTGAGATCATCGACCAAGGACCTCGCGGGTACGGTGCCCCCGCGGACATTTGGTCTCTGGGTTGCACTATCATCGAGATGGCCACCAGCAGGCCTCCGTTCCATGAGCTCGGCGAGCCGCAGGCAGCGATGTTCAAAGTAAGCCCTGCTGGGTGGCTGGGGTTGCTGGTGCTGGGGAAATATCATTAAAAGCCAGATCTCCTCTCCATCTGAAAAATGTCTCCACAGAGGTAGGAGGGAAGGAAAGCAGTTTTATTATCGAACAGGCACTCATCCAGCATGAGAGGCACATCACAGGCCGTCCACAGAGACTGCAGAAACACAAAGGTGACCCGTTACCGAGCCAGGCAGAGACAGCCCGTGACATCCGTGCTCTCAGGATGGATGGCAACTAGTCCTCAAGTAAAAGGACCTGGTGGCACCACTGGTCACATCTAGTTCATCTTAGATTTGCCTGGTGGTTGGGGGGGGGGGTGACCATTCATCACCCAACTTTAGCCAAAGGAAAAAATGAACTTCTCATACCTTTAAGACAGGAAGTTATTCTGGAATGGGCACCACTGAAGTTTGGCACCTGCCTCCCCATAGAAACTGGGAAGGCGGCCAGCTGCAGTGGCGCAGTGATAATGTAGCACTCTGTAGTGCTGAAGCCACGTGGGAAGGTCCTGGGCTCGTGTTCCTGGGCCTCCCTGTACACGTTAGGTGTGTGCATGCCCTTGGCCCAGGCTGGCTGAGGGTGGGAGTGGGCTGCAGTGCGAGGACCCTGTGGGGAGTGTCTGGCTGGCTGTCTCTCTGTCTTATGGAAGAAATAAAAAATAAACTTTAAAGTCAAAACAAAACAAAAAAACCTGGGAGACAGAGGTCTATCTTCCCTGATGATTACATTTCAAAGAGACCACCCCCCCAGGTCCTTGAGAAAGACCTTTCTAGAGGCTTATTTACCTGTTAAAAAAGATTCATATATATCTCAAAGAATCATCTTTCTTTCTGAAGAATTTTTGAAGCCCATGTAATTTTTGTTTTTGTTTTCTTTTTTTCTTTAATTTCTATTATTATTATTGTTAAATTTTGCTATAGGCACATGCACTCACGAGAGAGAGAGAAAGCAAGCTGCCAGGTCCGGGACTTGAACTGCGATTGGCCATGTGGTAGTCTAGCACTTTAACCACCATGCCAACCTTTCTAATTTTACCTGGAGCCAGAAGCCACAGACCTGACCTTGCTGGCTCATGCGCTTTCATCCATGTGGGGCCGTGGCCCGGAGGGATGGTCTGCCAGGGCCCCATCCCCAGGCCGGTTGCCATCAGAGGCAGGGCTGTGCTCCCCACTGGTCACCCTCCTGGGCTTCCTCCTGCATGGTGGTCTCAGGGCCCCCAGAGGCCTAGAGCAGGACCTGCGAGGTCACTTCAGGTCCAGCCTCAGGAACTCCCACACTGGCTCCTCTGCCACAGTCTGTTGGTCCAAGCAACGTCACAGGGGGCCAGCCAAGGTTGCAGGGATGGGGCCACCTCTGAATGGGAGGAGCAGGAAGGGGCCTGGACACTGTGACAGTCACTAGGGCTGGGAGTCCATCGCCAGCCCTCCCAGGATGGCCAGTACAGGGGCTGCGTGTTGCACGCGTGCACCCATGAATTCACTGGAGGCCTTGCTGACGCGTCGGTCACCTCTCCCCTAAATGCAGGTGGGGATGTTTAAGGTCCACCCCGAGATTCCAGAAGCCCTTTCAGCTGAAGCCAGAGCCTTCATTTTATCGTGTTTTGAGCCTGACCCGCACAAACGTGTCACCGCCGCAGACCTCCTCAAAGAGAGTTTCTTAAGACAGGTGAACAAGGGCAAGAAGAACCGAATCGCTTTCAAACCCTCAGGTGAGGCCTACCTGGACAGCCAGGGCACCGCTCTGGCCATGCAAATGCCTGGGCCCTGGGCTTCCCTGTTGCATCCCACATCATGGCCAGTTTCTTGCAAAGATTGGCAGGGATCACACAGTAGGTTTATGGGTTGTCAAAATGTCGTCAATAAATGCCCCTTGATTTCTTGTCAGTGGCAAAGGAGCTTCTTGGATGATGAGGATCCCCTCCCCTCCTCATTAGCCTGGGATTCCCAGGAGGGAAGTGAGGGGTACCCTGTGCTGCCCTGACCTGGATGAAAGGGTGTGTCAAGGAGGTCTTCCTGAGGTGGCTGTCCTGCAGCCATGGAAGCCCAGTAGCCCCAGAAAAGGCGCTGCTGTCCTTTCCGGCTGAATGGCTAAGGGAGAGCCTTGCTCCCTGGGGAAGTGTGGCCCTTACCACCTGCACCTCATGAGCTGGTGGGGTGCCATCCGGGCACCCAGGTACGGCCGCAGGCTTAGCAAGCCCCTGGGTGGGTCGCCAGCCTGAGGGGCTGCCAGGGGCTCAGCCCCTACCATGCACCGAGCCCCCCTTTCTGGTCCCCCTCCCCCCTCCCTGCCTGAGCCTCCCCCTCTGTCTGGCTGCCCCCTCCCCACAGAGGGTGCTCAGGGCGCCGTCCTGGCCCTGCCCGCGCCGCCGGGGGAGCCCGCGGGCAGCAGCAGCAGCGAGCACAGCTCCATCTCCCCAGACTCGGATGCCCAGCCCGACGCGTTCTTCGAGAAGGCCCGGGAGCCCAAGCACCGGCTCAGCCACCACCTCAGGTGCGCACGCGCCCCTAGTCCGCCCTCGCTGTGGGTCTGGGAGGGGCGCTGGCCTTCCTGGGTGACACAGCGACTCCCAGGTCACAGCCACGTGGCTGCCAGGCTGGCGCTTCCTTTCTGCGCCCCAGCAGGAGGGCAGGGGGCACTTCCAGCTCGCAGTCCCTTCCCCCTCCATTCCCCTCCCCATCTCCCCTCTTCTTGCCACCTGCAGCCCCACTCCCCCTTCCCTTCTGGCTCCTCTCCTCCCACCCGTCCGCTTGTCCCCTTCCTCCCTGCCCCTCCCTCACTTCTTCCTTCTGTTTTTCTCTCATTTTTCCTCCCTTAAAGGCTTTTCCTTCTTTCCCGCGTCTCCCTGCCCCTGCCTCTGCCCCTGCCCCTGCCCATCCTGGGGGTTAGACCAGGCACTGCCTCTCTCCTGTGCCGACCTTCCTCCTGAGTGGGGACAGCACCGTTTACTCGTGGCCCTCCCCCATGGCACAGTAAGGTGGTACACTTCCCAGGACACGCGGGGATTGTCGCATGTGTTTGTCCACAGTGTTCCTCCAGACGAGAGCTTGGCCTCAGAAGACCGGAGCACCGCTTGGTCCCAGGAGGACAGGGACCCGGGCCTCTTCCTGTTGCGCAAGGACAGCGAGCGCCGCGCCATCCTATACAAAATCCTCTGGGAGGAGCAGAACCAGGTGGCTTACAACCTGCAGGAGTGCGTGGCCCAGGTACAGGCCCCTGCTTATCCCCGCCACCCACGCCGGGTCCAGGTCCCCGGACATGTCCAAATCGGCACCCGGTTCCTGCCACCCTGGAACATTTGCATGGTTACAGCCATCACCATAAGTATTTCCCAATGCCTTTCCTTCCCCAACAAAAGAAAATACAAAGGGGGAAAAAAAACCTTCTGAAAACGTGAATTTGCAGAACACTGCGGGGATTCCGAGCATTTGTGGGGCGGTGCTGCCCCCTGGTGGAACAGGAGCCCGCCGGCAGCAGATGGCCCAGGGAGGCTGAAGGGCTTCTCAGCCTCCGGCTTTCTCTCTTAATCTCGGTTTTGAGCCCCAGGCTGAGGTAACCCCGAACTGTTGGGCCACTAGAGCTGTCCTGGAAAGCTGGGAGAACAGCCACTTCAGGGAGGATGGTTGTGGATGTGGACTGCGAGGGCTTGGTTTCTGATGGGAAAAGCCCTTTTAGGAAGAGGCTGCTGCTCCTCTGTGAACTAGGCCTTGGGACAGGGCCCATTGATGGCCCTTACAAGGACTTAGCAGGAAGGTGGGACCATCCACAGAGGGGCTTGGCTGTGAGGGTGTGCCTGCCAGGAAGAAGGGGCCAGAGGCGACAGGAAGGCAATTCCAGGAATGAGCAGAGTTCCTCCCCCCTCCCCTGGAGTTTCTACGGTTTCATTAATGAACGACCATGACATGCTTTGACTTTTCTGGCTCTCTGTGACTCACAAATGAAAACGTGTGTGTGTGTGTGTGTGTGTGTGTGTGTGGTGTCAGAGTTCGGAAGAGCTGCATCTCTCCATCGGCCACATCAAGCAGATCATTGGGATCCTGAGGGACTTCATCCACTCCCCGGAGCACAGGGTCATGGCATCCACCATCTCGAAGCTAAAGGTGGACCTGGACTTTGACAGCTCATCCATCAATCAGATTCACCTGGTACTGTTCGGATTTCAGGATGCCGTAAGTGCTCCAAGGGCCCTAGAGAACAGCCGGACCATGGACTTCAGTTACCAGTTTCTCGCTAGCCCCCATCTCTTCTCACCTGTTTCCACCTGAACCCTGACTTTTGGCAGCTCCTTCTAAACACTGAGGATGTAGGTGCAGGAAACGTCATCTGGGGGAACAGGCCCATGGCATTTGGCCACAAAGAGCAGGAGTCTAGGGTCTGGGGACACATGGCATCAGCCCGCAGAGTAGGTGTGGGGTTTAACCTACATGTCTGCCCACGCTGATGGCAACCCATCAGGCCCCAGACCATGCCTGCCCTCTCCTGCCTCCGCTCTCATGTCCTAGGAGCTCAATAAATGCTCATTGAATAAGCAATGAAGAGTGTGGGTGAGGTTGATCTGATCTGATCGTACCTACCCCTCTTCTAGACTCCAGCATGACTTAGGGCCACCCTAGAGGAAGATTCCATTCAAAGGAGCCTACACTGGCCGGAAATCCAGGGCAGCATGGCTAATACTACGTCAGAGTAGAAACACAATGGACTGAAAGTCGGGATTTCTGTAACTTCTAGGTAAATAAAATCTTGAGGAACCACCTGATTAGACCCCACTGGATGTTTGCGATGGACAACATCATCCGCCGTGCAGTACAGGCTGCGATCACCATTCTCATCCCAGGTAAGCAGTCAGGGTCAGCTTCGGGCTGTGGAAAGGACCAGAAACATCCCCTACATTCAACAAATATTGCTTTCTCTTCGTCTTGGCTTATGTACTTCCCTGCAATTAAGCGAATGCTGTCACAGACCCCTTCTGGGGCTAAGCTTCTGTGAGTCTGAGACCATCTCCTGGTGCTGTATTTACATGTCCCCTGGGCATATGCAGGTGACTGCATATAGTCATCATCTAAAGAGAGAGGGAGCACTGGGCCCGAGGGTAAGGGCCCCCCAGTCCTCGGGTCTCCAGTCCACCCTCAGGAACATCCACTGGCCAGTTGCTAATGTAATTTCTGTTTCCTCTCCTAGAATCAGCATGCGGTCGCTGTAGAAATCTGGCTTCCATAGATTGTCTTTTTGAAATGTTAAGAGCAGTTCAATATCAGGTCGATTCTCCTCTGGTGAAGGGAAGCTTTAAAACTGTGCTGTTGACATTGCCACTTCCTCTGTTTGCTTTGGTCGCTGGCTGGTCATCTTCTGCCTGCTGTCCTGGATGCAGCCTGGAGCCCAGGCAGCACCCGTGAGACCTCGCTTACCACGCCCCAGGACTTAGCTACTGTCTCACTCCCAGCAGGCACAGTCTGGAGCAAAAGCACACAGGCCTGCTGGAAAGCCTGGCTGTGTCTTTTCTAAGCTATCCTTGGCTAACTTGACATCTTTAAGTTTCAGTTTATCTATTTGTAAACTGGGAGTGATAACCCTTTTTTTGGGGGAGGGGGAGAGGTTTTTGCTATAGGGCGCGTGCGCTCGCCAGAAAGAGAGAGACGGAGACAGAAAGCGAGAAATCACCCCCCAGGGGGGATGGCCACGCTGCAATCCCTTCTCTTCCATTCTCCTCTCGGGATCTTGGACATACACACACACACGCCCGGCGTAAGTTTAAGTCACTGGGTCTAGGATTCAAACCATGGCCGACTACATGGGAGTCCAGCGACATAGACATTACGCCAACTGCTGGTCCCGAGAGTGATAATCTTTTCACTGCAGAGAACCACATGAGATAGCAGTAGTTCCCTCTCCATTTAGGCTTGAGAACCCCCAGATGGCACAGTGCCTTGCGGGGCCAGCCGCCAAACAGCTTTGTTTGCTGCCCAGTACACAAGCTACCCCAAGCCCCAGCCTTGTTGAAAGGCATTTTTTGTTTTTTAATTTGCCAGTGAACACATGTGCTCACTGGAGGGAAGGAGAGGGAGAGAGAGGGAGAGAGAGAGAAGAGAGGAAGAAACACTCCCTCCCCCCCAATAGAAAAGCACCCTTCCATTGGGGATGGTCATCCCTTCTCCTTCATTTCTTTGGAATTTGGGGCACACACGCACACACATCTGGTGTGTTTTTCAAGCCCCTCGGTCCAAAACTCCAACCGTGCAGTCAGCCATGTAGAATCCAGCCGCCTTAACCCTCATTGCCCTGGCTGGCCTGAAATGCTGTATTGATAACTGGATGTTTCTTCTGCGATTTCACAGAGCTCCGAGCCCACTTTGAGCCCGCTTCTGAGACTGAAGGGGCAGACAAGGACATGGACGAAGTGGAAGGCTATCCCCCAGCAGACCCGCCCAGCAGTGAGGTGCAGGTTGCATATGGAGGGAGCAGACCCGGCTCAGTTGTCCAGGAGGCCCAGTCACACCAGCTCCACCAGCAGCAACTGAGCCTCCAGCTGGGCAAGCTCAGGCAGGAGACCAACAGGTGAGGACCTTCCAGGCCCTCGGCCTATAGTAGGGGTAGGACAGTGACCCGAACCTGCAAAACAAGTTGATTTAGTTGTTGACCCAGGTCTCAGGAAAAAGCATCTTCACCATCACTGAAGTGGGCAAGGGCTGCTCTGAGCTTCAGGTGAGGGGCTGGAGGAATGCCTTCCCTGCTTCTGTCCTGGAGGCAGCAGCATCTCCGAGTTCTTGCTCTGTGTCTCTTCACCTAGGTGGGGCCCCTGGCATGGTGCAGAGCTTCAGCAGGCCGAGTGGGCATCTGAAGCCTGCCCTGCAGAAGTTGCAGTTTTGGGGGGTGGGCTAGCACTTCGTCGATGGATGTGTATCCCCTAACCCTGCCTCTGAAGAAGTCTGCCTTCTCGTCACCTCTTTCCTGTGATGTCAGGCGTTTTCCTGTTTTACGCAGGCTTTAGTGTACTGCCTTTCAAGCCAGAGGACCAGGGCCCTGCCAGAATATTCCCCACAGCGTGTTGGTCTGTTTAATTCACCCTCTGGCACATAGTAGGTGCCCAGGAAGTATTTGTTAAATGAATGAAATGATTCCTGTTTACTCTGAAGGATCACATTATCAGTGAGCTTTTTAAAAATGACCAGGGCTGGCCCTATAGCAGTGTCTAAGCACAGTACACAGAAACCAGATCCCCACATGGCTAACTATGGTTCGAGTCCCAGCCTCTGCCACTTAAACACCAGGTGTATGTGCCTAAAACGCTGATGGGGGCCAGCAAGTGGCATGGTGGTTGGGGGTGCTGGACACTCCCACTGGCCAACTATGGTTTGAGTCCTGGACCTGGTGGCTTGCTTTCTCTCTCTCTGATCAAATTAAAATAAAATGAATGAATTTTTAAAAATTAAATAATTCTAAAACAAAAAACCCTGATGGGAAGGAGAAAAAAGGATTGCGATGTGACCACACGCCACTGGAGGGTGTTCTCTCTGGTGAGCACAAGTGCTCTCTGACAAGGAAATAAAGACCCAGAGCTATAGCAAAATTGTTGGTACTTGTTCTAAATGAAGTTTCCTTGTGCTGTGGTCAACAGGGAGGTAGGAGCCAGCTGTCCAGTTTGCATGAGAAGTGGTGTATACCCCCAGGGATGGCTTAAGTTGACTCAGGCAAATCTAATCATTTCTTTAAAAGACTTAGACTTTCAATTAGGGGTAGACATGGGAAAATCTGGAGTTCTAAAAATACAACAAATACAAAAGTTGGTAGTAATACTTAGCATTTACATTTTTTCCAGTAAGGTTTAGAAGTTCCTAATTCACGAACTATTACGAATGGGTTCAAAAGCTCTTCCTCTCCACTGTCCAGTCTTTCTGTTCTTTTCATCTCGGTATTGAGAAATGGGTGAGTGTGAGTTGCAAATAAACACGCACTTCCTCGGGAGGCTGCCTGCCCTCGTGGTATGAGATGCCTTGGCTCCGTGGCAGACAGAATGATGTGACTGGGGGTAGTCAGCCCCAGTGAGTGACAGTCCTGAGAGCCCTTGCCACTGACGGGCACAGGCATTAGCTGGAATTTTTTGCTAGTGTACAAGGAGGGCTCCTTGAGGCAAGGCTGAAGGCTAGTGGGAACGGGCAGGTGTTTTGTTTGCTGACCTACAGGGGCAGTAGTCACTATCTCCGCCCCAGTGTCCAAATAACCCAGGAGCACTCGTGTTCTCATGTTTACTTACTTGCAGGGACATCTCAGGGCAACGTCAATCATTTAAAAAAGCTTTCTATAATCAGTTCACCAGCATGTATCAATGAATGACGAGCACACATGTACTAGGCACATGAGCAAGGAAAAAAGCCAGCCGTGGGGCCAGACTGCAGCCCTGCCCTGTGCAGGCCTGGGGGGGGCCTCAGTCGGTGGCTCAGTCATGCCAAGCCCTTTCTTATCCTGGGAGAAACCATCCTGATGGCAGGAGCCCAGTCTAGGTGACTCAGGCCGAATAGCTTAATTACTCTGCAGTTAGCTCTCAAACTGGGGTTTTAAAAATGCTATCTGGGGGCCAGCAGATGGCATACAGTTATAACACTCAGCTCCCACATGGTCACCCATGGAGTCTTGGACCTGGTGGCTTGAAACTCACGCCAGGCACGTGTGCATGTGTGCCCAAGATCCTGGGAGGAGACTTGGACAAGGGACTGTGGAGTGACCATTCCCCAGGGGGTTGTCACTTTCCCTCAATATCTCTGTCTCTTGTGAGTACATGCACCCTAAGTCAAAAATCTCTGCAGAAAAAAATTTTCAAACTGCTACCTTCCTAGGGCCAGCAGGTGGCGTAGTGATTGAAGTGCTGGATTGCCACATGGCCTACCACTGATTGAGTCCAAGATATGGGGCTTGAAAATCCGACTGGGTGCATTGCCTGGGCATGTGTGCATGCATGCATGCCAAATCCCAGGAGAATGGAGAATGGATTGCAGCTGGCCATCGCCCCGGGGGGGGGGGGGGGGGTTGGGGGTGATTTCTTCACCTCCATCTCCTGTGAGCACACATACCCTATGGCAAAAACCTTAAAAAAAAAATGCTGTCTTCCTCAAAGGCTTAAGTGACTGCATTCAAGTCAAGTGCTTGGCCTGGTCCTGGAGCCTGCATAGGAAGCACCGATATCACTGCAGGCAGTGCTTCTCCCCCCCCTCCCTGTGCCCACTGCCCTGTCAGGCCTCTTTCCCCAGGGTTTAGTCCCTCCCCCCACAAGGAGCAGGGGGCCTAACCATTCTAGCTTGGGGCGCCTTATCTGACTTAGGCAGGTTTAAACAGCCACCTCATCCTTCTGGCTGTGTTGTGCTGTTCCACATACAGGTACACTTTGACTCAGACAACAGGTACACACAGACAACTGTTCTACTGCACTGCTGTAACAAAATGCTGTGGACCGGGTAGCTCATGATCAATGGAAGTTTATTTCTCACAGTTCTGGCGCCTAGGAAGTCCAAGATCAAAGCACTGGCAGATTCAGTGTCTGGTGAGGCTCTGCTTCCTGGTTCACAGCTACCCATCTTCCCGCAGTGTTCTCACATGGTGGAAGAGGCGAGGGAATCTTGGAGTCTCTTTTATAAGGGCACTAATTGTGCTTCACCTCCCAGAAGCCCCACATCCTGATACGATCACCTTGGGGGTTTGGATTCCAATATCTGAATTTTGGGGGACACATTCAGTCCATTGCAAAAATATACCCACGCTTTGAGTCTTTGTTGTCAAGGAAAGGAAAAACACAAGGAAGGTTTCCCTAAGGTGAAAACAAAACATTTGCTTCCCTCTCTAGGTGGTTAGTACTATGCCATTTTCATTTCTTTCTCATGTTCAGGTTAAGTTGAAGGGTGCTGGGCTCTCAGGTGATAATTTTTTTTTTAAACCAGACTTTTGGAACACCTAGTTCAAAAAGAGAGAGAGTACCAGAATCTTCTACGACAAACTCTAGAACAGAAAACTCAACAACTGTACCACCTTCAGTTACAATTTAAACCTAATGGTGAGTCATTTTCCACTTACTCTGACCTAAGTATGTCTACAGGAGAGAGACTGTTTAAAAATTCAATAATTCTAATCTGCTTTGAAGACAGTTGAGGTAACCTTCTATTAAACCACAACTCCAGTAGATTTGGAATACTACTCAATTGAAAAAAGGAACTAGCAATACATTCAGCGACATGGATGAATTGTAAATGCAGTGCCAGGTCGACAAGCCAGGTTCAAAAGGCTACGCACGATTCCACTTAGTACTCTGGAAAAGGCAAACCATAGGGACAGAGAACCAATCCAAAGGGGGAGGGAAGGACATGTTAGAACTTCTGGGGGTGATGGAAATTGCTGGGTCTTGACTGTGGGGGTTGTCACATGATGCTGTTGTTTTTAAAACTGGAAGTGTTGTATACCTAAAAAGGATGGGTTACTGCCTAAGTTATACCTTAAGAGCCTGACTGGGGGGGGACCATCAGCGTAATGGCTATGTCGCTGGACTCCCACGTAGTCAACCGCGGTTCGAGTCCTGGATCCGGTGGCTTAAACTCACGCCGGGTGCATGTGTGTGTGTGCCCAAGATCCAGAGAGGAGAACGGAGGAGAAGGGATTGTGGCGTGGCCATCCCCCCTGGGGGGTGATTTCTCGCTGTCTCTCTGTCTCTCTCTGTCTGGCGAGCACACAAGCCCTATAGCAAACCCCCCCCCCAAAAAAGAGCCTGACTGGGAATGTCAAACGGGCAAACTGTGATGCAAAATCTTAGTACTAAAATCTATTCCCACAACTGGTTTCCAGTACAATTAGGGGTATCAGTCCTAGGAAAAGACATTTTAAAGATAGGAGAGGGCCAGCCAGCGGTGTGGTGATTAGAGCAGGTAGATCTCACATGGCCAACTGTGCAGTTTGACTCCCCGACCTGGCAGCTACAAAACATACCAGTTCTGTGTGTTTACTCAAAGTTCAGAGAGAACAAAAAGGAATTGTAGCATGGCCATCCCCCCTGAGGGGTGATTTCTCACTTCCCCTCTCTCCAAGCACATGCACCCTATTAAAAAAAAAAAAAAGGCAAAAAAAGGAACGAGCATTTCAAATGATAGGTAACACAACAAATCCCAAACTCACTAAAGGTATCGCAGGCAACGGTTATTCCACTCTCTGGAAAAGTAATCCAAGAGTTAAAAACTGTATAGTATGTATTAGCGCAGCTGAGTGATACAGGTATAATCAATCTGCTTTTCACATCACATTTATAGTCTGGAATAGTTTATTACATTCAACTTGTTACTTTTGAAGAGGTTTATGATTAGGCGTTAATATACAACAAAAACTTTGTAATCGTTACAGATGTTACAGAGAACCCAGCACCCCCTCATGGGCAGAGAACAGACAAAGAGCTCATAGACTGGTTGCAACGGCAAGGGGCAGATGCAAATACAATTGAAAAGGTAAATTTATAGCCAAAAACCCCATTCTTATGCTCCAAAAAGCTGCGCAGCAGTTATGTATTTGATGTATTTGGTGTTTGTTTCAGATTGTTGAGGAGGGTTATACGCTTTCTGATATTCTCAATGATATCACTAAAGAAGATCTAAGATACCTCAGACTACGGTAAGAGAAGTCTCAAAAGAGTTTGTGTAACAGAAAGTTATGTATTTTCTGTGTGAATATACTTTAACATAAATAGGATTAACTGTCTTTCCTAAGGCTTAAGTCAGAAAACACACTACTCAACTTTCCCCCTCCAAACTCTGGAGTTTTACCAGGCAGGAAAAGTCACAGGTAGGAGGGTGACACACAAGACCTCCTGCCCTTCATGCCTGGCTGGGAGTGGGCCGAGGTGAGCCATAAGGTAGCAGCACACCTGATCCAACCCCTTAACTGCACCCTGTGCCATTTTACACAGCCAACTCTACCTGAGCCACCAGCACCCTTGCACGTACCTCTAAGGCCATGCCCCACCATGGCTGAGACACAGTGCCACCTCCTTACATGAAGAGAGTGTATTTTTTGTTTCATTAAAGACACATTCTTAAGACCAGATGGCAAATCCAAACAAATCTGGAGTTCTGTAAGGACTCCAACAGAAGTACTTTGTATTGCTGGTTCACACACACTTCTTTTCTGGCGCTCATGATGACCTGATTCTTTCCTAGTGGTGGGCTCCTCTGCAGGCTCTGGAGCGCTGTCTCGCAGCACAGAAGACTGGCTCAAAAGCCCTCAGTCAAAGACTAGGCATCGGCACAGTCAGCTACATCGGGACAGAGGGAGCCCGTACCCCACAGCTTCTGTTAACGAACATGCCAGGTCTTCTGCGTTTCTCTGCGAAAAATACCCTTGTCTGATTCACAATTTAAGAACTTTCAGTTTCAAAGATTGTCTTTATTGAAATGTTTCCTTTACAACTCATTACTGAAAAACAGTACTATATGTTTTGTGAGAACAGTGAGCCTTAGTTTGACAGTCCAGCATATCAGGAAATCCTTAGAGATGGATTTCAGTTTACTTCTTTTAAAAAAGTTTATCCTATAGCACTTGCTGGAAAGTGAAGCAGCATGTGTTTAAAAATAAAGAAGCTGGGCATCATGATTCTAGAATATGTACTGTAAGTTATCAGTTGGTATAGTTCTGAAATTTGGAAGAGACTGATATGACTGTGCCTTGTATTTAATGTTTGATATGACTGTAACTATTAAGAAAATAGCTTTGTATTTATATTGAATGCTAAGTTATTTTGTCTTTGCAATGATTATAATAAATATGGGGTATTGTTACGGAAAAATGGCGGTCAGGGTGAACCCTGGTTTCAGCACACTAATGGGGTGGCCACTTAGGGGCCTCTGTGGGGGCATGGCACCGACCCCTTGAGCGAATGGCCTCTGGCCCAACAGGTGGAAGAGCTGAGGCAGGCGTCAAGGAATTGTTCTTCCTTTTAGTAACAAACTGCAGAGTACTTGTTGAAAGTCTATGACTAAATCGAATAGAACTATTTTAGGTCTGCATAAATCTAAAATCTGTATAATATTCACACTATATAAGCACTCAATAACATCTTTGAATGCAACAATGTACAACCTGCATGCAATTACTATCCCTTTCATTTAGTCTACACACAGTAAGTCTTAATGAAACTTTACAAGACCTCCGTTTTTCTGGGTTTTATTCCTCCTTAATAAAGTTAAAACAGGAGTTCCTTACAGCTGCGGCTGAAGAGCCCAGTGCAGGCATAACCATCCGGCACACACCGTCTTCCATTAACTGACCGACTTAAACTTGATCCACTGGTTGGCTCCACGAACTTCAAAAGGGGGATCGCTGGAGTAGATGTGATAGCCTAGTTCCTCCAATGGTGGCTCAGGATCAGCCGTGGCAAACTGGGCGGCATCTTCAATTTCTTTTCTCACTTCAACATCAATTTCCTAAAAATCAGATTTGATCACAGTGCAAGAAATTTTGAATAAACAGCAGCTTAGATACCAACTAGAGTTTTACACAGAACCTATTGCCAGATTAACTCTTCAACTAGTACTAATGATTCCTAATTTTAATTTTACTTTTCAAATGAATGACAATTATTTAGATTCTGAAGTATAGACTTCATCACTTCGAAAAACAGAGCCGAGTGCAGCAGCATACACCTGTTACCCCAGCTACTCAGGAGGCTGAGGCAGGAGGACCACAAGTTCAAGGCCAGTGAGACTCTTTAAAAATAAAAAAACTAAAAACAAAAATTCCCCACAAACCCAGGGACTGTTTAGGAATTAAAACTCCAAAGTATATTTCTAGGATTTACAGGCTTTGCCAATACGATGAATAAATGTCCTCTCCTAATACATGTTTTCCTATTCAGGTAGTTCACTGCCTACCAAAATCTTAATAAAGAGTAATGCTATTAATTTTTCAGAAGGACCTAAAAGAACAACAGCCCTTTGGGATTTTAGAATTAATTACGACCCATCACTTTCTAGGCTTGGAGAAACTCACGCATGATTCTGAGGCCATCTGTTGGTGACAACTTGGTAGGGGTGGGGGAATTGCTTGGAAAGGAGAGCCAACCTATATAACCACCAAGAATGACTGTACCTTTAATTCTTCAACACTGGCGAGATTGCTGTTCACCATTCTATCCTTGAGAAGCATAATAGGGTCACTCTTACTTCTTACTTCCTGAATTTCTTCTCGTGTACGGTAACTAGGGGGAGGGAAATGTAGTAATACATGAGTAAGAATGGTTTCAGCAGAGCAACTACTTCATGGGGCCAGACCGCCACAATAGAATGAAACACAGAGGATGGTTCTGAAATGACGGGGCCCACCTGTACCTAGGTCACTGCAGAAGTGGCGGAGTTATGCATTCAAAGTACACAAAGGCAGCCTAACGTTTCCACAAGAGCTGCTTCTACCTTTCACAGACCTGTACCCTGGCAATGCACACGGCCACTCCAGCACTGTGACGATGCAGGCTGAGTTTCTGTGGACTGCTGTGATCTGGGTTGGAAGGATATGGAGGTGTGCCACCTGGCCAACCACCTAGGCTCCTGTGTGCTCCCCAGTGGGGACAGTGAAGATGGTTTGAGGGGTGATAAATGCACACTCAGTATGAGAAGGCCAAGCAGAGGAAGATACACATGCCTTTCTTTTCTCCCTTATGATCCCAAAGAGGTGTGGCTATTTACAACCTGGACACCATGTGTTCTGCATCTTGATTCCGTAACAGATCCCTTTCCTTCCTCATTGGAAATACTACTAAAAGCAAGGACTCTTACCACTGTTTTAAACAGAACCACACAGAGTGTACTTTTCCATATAATGTGCTGTCTACAACCTTTTCCCTTAGAAAGCTACAAACAAAGGTTTGTTTACTTTGACTAAATCCATGGGTCTCAAACTGTGCCAAACCTGGGACTGCAGAATTACATGACAGAGCTACTAAGTAAACAAGTAAAATCCCTACTACCTCAGTGTAACCTAAGCTTTTGTGACATATTTCAACTTACTAAACACCCCACATGCCAGCTGGCCTTGCTCTACACCAGCCAGATCATTTCCAAACAGCATCCTCTCCAGGTCAAGCACGCAGTGTGCAGATTCGGGGCAATGTGTACAAAGGCTAAATGCCCCCGAACCTGCTACTCTGCCATCAGACCCGTGTCCTGTGACAATTTCCCTCTACAAAGAAGTTTACAAATTAGCTTAATTACTCCTCACAGGAACATTTCTATACTACACATTGCAGGACTGTTCAGAATGCTTTTTATATTGGAGCCCATTTCTTAGGGGCGCCGCTTTCAGACTAAGACTTCAATAGCGACTTGAGGCCAACAAAACTAAACCGATGAATCAAGCAAACTAGTTCCTGGCTTTAAAAGCCAGTGTCGGAGTATTTTGCTTTTCCACGGGAGAAGAACCATTCAAGGTCCACCTAGGCCAGAGGCCATGTTCAGGGTCTCTAGGACATACCTGACTCCAGGATCACTCATGCTGTGTCCGTGGTAACGGTAAGTCTGCAGCTCCATGAGGATGGGCCCCTGAAACAGCCCATGGGAGGTTAGGAAAGATGACAGAATGGCATGCCAATGACCCATAGCCTCCACCCTCTTAGCACGCAATTATTCTTGCCAGGTCTTGCTGAGTTGTCAAGAAATTCTTATCGGTTGACTGATTCTTAAGTTATGTGCTGTCATTTCTATCACCTACTTGTTGCATGTTTTAGTCTTCTCACTTATAATAGGAACCTGTTTAACAGAGCAATCTGTCAACACTGTATTTTGAATCAAAAAAGCACCAGGCAGGTTTCAGAGCCCTTTAAGCCTGTTAATACAGAAGAGGGAGGTTTCCACCTCACGCCCTGTTCATGCAGTTTCACACAGGAGCTGGCAACCACTGCTGTTCCCCACAGATCTTGCTGGTGTGTAACAGAAGGTTGGCAGGCGCCAACGACCTCTGCTACCTAAACCCTGTGTCTCAGCTAGGAGTCTGGCCAGCCCGGCTGCTGTGCCTCAACAAGTGGCACACTCCTGTTACACGAGCCCAGTTCTAAAAGAAGGCTATAACACTGGGGGAGGGGATGGATCATGGACCCCAGGATAGTTTGTAGTAGTAGCTAAAATTAGGGGAGTGGGGGACAAGCAGGTGGTGTAATGGTTGTGTTGCTGGACTCCCACATAGTCGACCGCAATTCGAGTCCTGAACCCGGCAGGTTGAAACTCATGCCGGGTGCAGGTTCATGTGTGTGCGGGCCCAAGATCCTGAGAGGAGAATGGAGAAGGGATTGCAGGGTGGCCATCCCCCGGGAGGTGATTTCTTACTGTCTGTCTCTGTCTATCTGGTAAACACACATGCCCTATAGCAAACAAACAAACAAAAACTCTCTTTAAAAAAAATAAAATTAGGGGGAGTGGGGAAGCTGCCCCAAAACTCTCTTTAAAAAAAAAAATTAGGGGGAGTGGGGAAGCTGCCCCTGAGTCGAAGTGCTTGGGTTCCAACCCTGGCTCTGAGACAGAGTAGCTATGTACCACTGCTTTGTACCTCAGTTTTCTCATCAGCAAAATGGGCAAAAACAATAACTCAGAACTATGAAGAGTAAATAAGATACATCTAGGGGCTGGCAGGTGGTGTGGTGGTAAAGGGCGCTGGACTCCCACACGGCCGACTGCAGTTTGCATCTGGAACCTGGCGGCTTGCTTTCTCCCCCCTCCCCACTCTGCCCCTCTCTGGTCAAATTTTAAAAATAAATAATTAAAAAAAATTTAAGTAATTATAAAAAAAAGAGATACATCTACACAGTACTTAGTGCATAACCTAACACATGTCAATCCCTCAATAAATGTCACCTATTCCTTCTGTTACATTACCTAGTAGCCATCTGAAAACAGTGGGCTGGGCTGGTGGTAATAAGGGAGTTTCCAGACCCTCCCCTAATTCTAAGATCACACACTGGTCACACTGAGAAAGTCAAGGCATATATAAACCACCGACTGTGTTCCACCCAGTGTCGGACCCCACCCCCAACAGTCTTTTCAGAACTGAGAGACATGGGGACACTGCTTGCCCCCAGGACCTGGCTCCCTCACTTGCACTGCTGATACAAACTGCTCAGCCCCCAGTTTAATACGGCCCACCTGCCCTCTCGGCCCTGCTCTAGGTTCTTGGGCTCATCTTCTCATTTAACATGGCTACGTTTCCCTCCTGGCTCCCTTGCTGATGACATCTTCACTGAGAGCCACATCTGATTGTGTTACTGCCCCAATTTCCACACAGGGATGTCCCTGACAGGGAGGTACCCTGAGTGTGCTTTCCAAGCGTGGAACGCTGGTTTAGGGAGCGCCATTTCTCAATGTATCCTAGTGCTAAAGCTACTCAAGCCTCTTTTTTAGGCCACTGTTCCCTTCTCCCTCACTGCCATACACTGAAAGGGTTAAGAGTCTCAAGACTGAAACAGCAAGGCTAAGATGACATCCTTTAACCATGCCAATAAATTTGTACACAGCAATAATGAGTGCTTAATACATAAGCAAAGTTCTAGGGTGGGTACTGTGGGGACCCCCAATCTGTTCACTCAAGAGACTTACGATTAGTGGGGGTAGGGTGGGGATGGTGAGGAGGCACATAAACTAGTCAAACCAAAAGGCAAAACAGACTGTCATGATGAAGACAGAGGCAAGGTGCCGAAGAAGCAAATGTGACTATTTCCCAAAGGGTGTGCTACCAAGACGGGCTTCTCATAAAGGGATCCCATCCACCTGACTGCACTGGGCCTTGACCTTACACACAGCAAGTGGCAACTACCCGTGAATAGCTAATAGGTATGTAGAAGCAATCTTTTAACCCAAAGAGAGATGTCAGAACTTTGTAGTGCGGAGCCTAAGAGGACGTCTCAGAGAGTCTTACCTTCCCAGATCTACAGTAGGCAGCTGCAAACCTTGTCGCCTCTCGGACACACAGGATATCCATTCCGTCGACCTGTTACCAAACGTGGAAAAGGCAAAGCATAAATCCGACTGCTGAAAACTCCTACTTTCAGGTGATCTGGCCACATGTAAGAAAATCAAACTCTTCAGGTCTCCTAGGCATGTCAGGAGTATGTCCAAGGGCATCTTGCTATGAGGGGGCAGCCCTGTCTCTGTGACAAGTGTCCTTACCCTCAGCCCAGGAATAAAGTCGCCTCTCTTGTAGTAATCCGTGCTGGCCGCCGCTCTCTCCACAGATGTTCCCATTCCATAGCGGTTATTCTCACAGATGAAAATACAAGGCAATTTCCACAGAGCTGCCATGTTGTAAGCTTCGAATATCTGACCCTAAAAGCATTTGTAAAAAGTTCAAGTGGTTTCCCTTTGCCTGTGTCTCTAGACTTTATCATCCAGGACAGCTACTGCTCTACCAGGCACAGACAGGCTTCAGAAAGGGTGAGAAAGCTCGTCTTCTAACACCGAGCTTTTTGTGGGAGGGAAGGAAGCAATCTGTGAGCACTGGGGGCCAGTGAGGAGACTCAGCAGGCTCATGCTCTTGCAACTAAGGGAAGGAACAAAGCAAGTGCCACCACTTGTGTCTTGGGGGCCACACTACAGGTACAGAACAGACTAGGGCAAAGATGAGTGTGCAGATGTGTGGCTGCCAGGTTTGGTGCTTTGTTATGGATGTCATCAGACCCACAGGGTAACCAGGGGGAATCAACGCTGAGAATCAGCATGTCACAGAGCACGATCACTGGCTGGTCATCAGACCATGAGAAGAGAAGCACAGAAACTGAGAGCCAGGGCTCTCACACCATTCCTGGAATCTGCCATTGCTGGCAACCGAGAGAATGAGTTTGCATATATAGCAAGGTCTGTCACAGGTTTGAAATTAAAAAAAGAAAAGGAAAAGGCCCCATCCCACAGAGCGTCTGCAGAGCACAGGAAAGCTCCCTTACAAGGACGCTCTTGTGAAACATGCCAAGAGGCATATCTCTGGCCCTAAACCAAACTCCAGCTTGCTATGTGAATCGCTCTTTCAACTAACAGGCAATACACTGCTTTACAAAGTCAACTCCTGAATACTGAACACTTTGTAAATAAAACTAATTGTTATTAGAAAGTTAAGAGATGTAGACTCACCTGATTAGCTGCACCGTCACCATATAAAGTCAAACAGACTTCGTCTTTTCCATTATACTTACAGGCCAGAGCAATCCCAGCTCCCAGGGGCACCTAACGGTAAGGACAACCAAGAAAGAAATGGGAAAAATCCACGAAAGGAGTTATCGATGCTCTGAATTTTAATTCACAATTTGGGACAGAAATTACACTGTTGCTATAAACTCTCTTTGCCATACTCCTGATATTTTCAACAAACTGGTAATGTAACGTTTATCAATATTATATTCTACTTCAACCAGTAAGCAATACCGTTTCTGCACTCGAAGATTCAACTACTAATTATAAAGAGTCAAAAAATTAAACCTAGGTTATTTTTTCTTTTGAGAGATTTTTCTTTCTTTTTTTCTTTTTTTGAGAGGTTTTTGTTATAGAGTACGTGCGCTCACCAGAAAGACAGAGAGAGACAAAGAGACAGAAAGTGAGAAATCACCCCCTAGGGAGGATGGCCACGCCATAATCCCTTGTCTTCCATTCTCCTCTCGGGATCTTGGGCACGCACACACATGCACCCAGCATGAGTTTAAGCCACCGGGTCCGGAACTCGAATCATGGTCGACTACGTGGGACTCCAGTGACATAGCCATGACATTAACTGCTGGTCCCATCTTTTGAGAGATTTTTCTAAAACGGTGCATGTGCTTCTCTGAGAGACAGAGAGAAACAGAAGTGAGAAATCGCTTCCCAAAGGGGATGGTGATGCCACAATCCCTTCTCCTCTACTCTCCTCTCAGGATCTTGGGCATGCGTCCACACAGACCCAGCCTGAATTTCAAGCCCCTAGGTCCAGAACTCGAACCATAGTTGACCATGTGGGAGTTCAGCGCCTTAACCACTACACCACCTGCTGGCCCAGAAACCTAGGTTTTTTCAAAAAGCATACAATAGAATTATAGCATATTACAAAGTAAACAAAGCAATCTACATATAATTTTATGCTGTTAATCCATTTCACTCACTGACAAGAACTTCATAATGACAGATGTCAGCTGTGGATGATTATTAAGCCCCTAGACCCTGATGACCTGCCCCCTCCCATCTGGTACCAGTGCTAGCAACGCCTATGAGCAGGAAGGGGTAGTGTGAATTTGATGTGATTAAGCCGTTGACGCACTGAGATATAATCCGAAGGTGAAGGCGTAACTACTGCCAGAGGCTCCTGCCGACTTAGAAAACAATAAACACCTAAAAGGATAAATTCTGAATCATCATCCAAGCCTACTTGGTCAGTGCTCAAATGGCAGAGTCTAAAGCAAGAGCTCCTTCAAAGTCAACCAAGCCCCAACAGTACAGAAATACTTCAGAGGGAAGTTCTCTGGGGTGTGGAAGTTTTTGAAGACACGGGCCAGGGCTAAATCTAAGGAAGCCTGTACTCTTACTCCTCGACTTACCTGAGCCCCGACGATGCCATTACCCCCGTAGAAGTTCTTGGCATACATATGCATCGATCCTCCTTTCCCTTTGGCACAACCTCCTTTCCGTCCTAGGAATGGCAAAACACACACATGTACATCAAAACTCAACATACAAAGCAAACAAAACCACACCCCAAGTTATTTACCTCCAGGCTCAACCATGAGAACTCAGAGACCAATTCAACTTCTAAGCATCTGTCTCTCTATGCAAATATATGTCCTTCCTTATCTCCCTGTCCTTTTCCAAAGTGTTTAGACTAGTCCCACATCATTGAACTTTCTATCCTGTCCTGCTCTCTACTCACTCAGTGGCCTTCAGATGTTAGTGGGGTACCCTGGACTGGCTTTCCTTTTTTGTCGGTTACAAATATCTTCCCAATTCTCCTACTTAGGCACACTAAATAGTCCGAGAGTCAATGGGAACAGAGAAAAAAGAAGTAAGAGAGACTTGTGGAATCAACACTGCACACCAAGGAGTATTTCAACCCGCTTTACTTTCTATGACTGCTAGATTTCTGCTGGTGTGCTTGATGAAAACAAATCCTATTTTGATTTCACTGCACTGACTTATCTGAGCGGTCAGATGACTTCACAAATGGTCAGTTTACTCAAAAGCAGCACAACAGAAGTACCAGGGCACCCAGTGAGAGAGGGTTTAAAAAAACCCACAAAACTCAAAAAGGTTTTAATATAAATTCATAAAGCTTAGCATCTTAGGAGATATTTGAGAAATTAACACACTCATTTCCTCAGTCTGTAAATTAATAGCAAACCTGTAAGCTCTGCGAGAATTTCTCGGACTGAAAGGCCCCGAGTGAAGGTAAAGCCATGAGCCCGATAGGCTGTGATGAGGTGGTCTGTGGGATTTATGCCGGCCTCCAGGCCCACACAGCAAGCTTCCTGCATTAGAGGAAGGAGAAACCATGAGGCAATACAATACACATTTCTGGATAAAGAGGTTTCCTAGACTATTATGAAACATTTGGACCAGTAGAATTTCTCATTAACAACCACAGAAAGCCCAGCCACGGTGGTAGAGGTGGTAAGGCGCAACCGTGTAAGGCTAGAGCCATGTGGAAGATCTGGATTCAGTTCCCAGATCAGCCTAATATGGGCCAGGTACATGGCACACCTGTAACTCTAGCTAACTGGGAGGCTGGGACATAAGGCGACATGGTGAAACCATCAAAACCACTCCTTCACCCCTCTCATGCTCTCCCTCACTTCCCCCATCTCTGCCTCTTTCCCTCTCTCTCTTAAAAAAAAAAAAAAAAAAAAAAAAAAAAAAAAAAAACACAGAAAGTCAGAAAGTGACTGTTTTTCATCAAAAACAGACTATAGCATAAGACCCAAAACAAAAGTAACAAAACAACCTATCAGCCCAGAGATACCATTTTCTTTAGCCTGTATGGTCATTTAAAAAAAGTTCCCAATAAAATGTGATCATTAAGTATTGGGGGACTGTCACATGAAAATCAAAACTCCTGTCTTCTCTTGGAATAATGAACACTGGGAAGCATTATCCCCATGTTTCCATAAGGCGCCAATTGGCTGGACCAAGTCAGAGTTTCCTCCCTCCATGAGGCATGCCTACCCAGTTCACCACCAGTCCCTGTCACCATTCTGTGTTACAAGCCTGGACTTCTTTACTCACTTCTATTGGGTTGTCGGAAAAGTCACGACATATTTTTGTTTTTCTAGGCAAAAACGTGTCACGACTTTTCTGATAACCCAATTCCTGGCTAGCCTTTGTAGGCATTTGAATGTGTAACCCTTGGCCTAAATCCACAAAATTAAAAACAAACAATATAATCCTTTCTCTTCAAAGTGTATATAGTATAGGTTATTCCAATGCCAGTAAGTTTTAAAACAATAAAATTCTAAAAATGGGGACAGGAAATCAGCACTGTTATGTATGAATGAGTTCTTTAGCCTGAGCCTCACAGTGGGTTTTGACTTAATTTTTATTCTAAAATACCAGCCTCGAGTCCTCTGATACACAGGCAGGGTAAAAACCAATAAATATAAGCCATAATTAAGTACCTAAAGAACACAGCTCTATTACAAACCTCCCACTCACCTGACCATCACACAAGTGACAGAAACCACGAATAATCTTCTGCTTATAGAGCTGATCTGCCTTTAGCTCCATTCGGCGCACAGTCTGCATCATCCTGTAGTATCTGAGTCCATCCTCCCTGGTGAGCACTGTCGTGACAGGAGGGCCTTCTTCCAGGCGATGAAGGTCACATTTCTGAAATGGAGAAGGACGGGCATCCTCCAGTTACTGCACTGCAAACCTTGCTGACCCACTAAGATCTAACTCCATCACAAATAATAATGAACTGGAAAAATAGCAAAGGAACACACTGGAAATGCTTCACATTGCTTCTGAGTTCTCAAATCTGTAAACCTCGCTATGCACTAGGATGGGGGTTAGGGAGAAGCTGAAAGACAAACTTTCAAAGAAACACCTGAGAATCTTATTTAACTATTTCACTAAGTCACACTCTAAACTTTGGAGTAAGTTTTTTTTTTTTTTAATTTTTAGCTCCTGTCCCTGTCTTATCCCCTGAAACACCAACAAACTGCTAATAATAATAAATTCTTTTTTTAATTTTATTTTTAAGCGAGATTTCTGCCATATGGCATGTATACTTGCTGGAGAGACAGAGAGAAAGTGAGAGATCACCCCCCAGGGTGATGACCACTCCACAAAACCTTCTCCTCAGGACTTTGGGCATACATGTACATGCACCCAGCGTGAGTTTCGAGCTACTGGGTCTAGGACTTGAACCGTGGTTGACTACGTGGAAGTCCAGCAACGTAATCATTACACCATCTGCTGGTCCCAAGAATAATAAATTCTAATGTTTGTTAAACTTCTCTGAACATTTGATTCTGGAACATTTGGAAGAAAATGATAAAAGAGCATGAATTATCAAAATGTTCTGTTCTAAAGGTAAAACTATATACCAGTTAATCTGTGGAAAAATTACTGTCACAAAGTAAAACACCCCTTACCTTAATTTCAAACGTAGCATCATTTGCAAAATTACGGGAAGCCACCAAGACTCTGCTTGCCTTGAAAGACAGAAATATACAAATAAATCAGTATTTCTTTATGTCAATCATTGTAGAAAATTGCAATTATTATTATCAGTTATCAGGTTGTAGTCAGGGAACTTTAATAAACCCCAATTCATGTGCTTCTCTTCTGTTCTGTTCACTGTGTTGGTATCTTCCATGTCTTCTGAAATGACTCCATGCTTTGGCCAAGGAAATGGTCACCTCAAGGCAAATGGCACAAAGAGAAAGGCAGCAAAGACCAAACCCACCCAATTTGGTTACTTTGTTTTCAAAAAATTAGAGTGAGGATACAATGCAATTATCTAGCCTCTTCAATTTAGCCATTCTGTGGGCTTTGTTTATGCTGTTCTGAGTCATAACCAGATAACTATTCAATCTGAGAAAGCTGAACATTTACTGTCAAATTATGCTTCAAGTAAAACTACAATTTAATCTCTATTCCAGGCAACTGTTAC
Organism: Tupaia tana; assembly: GCA_026018925.1. Classification (NCBI taxonomy): domain Eukaryota; kingdom Metazoa; phylum Chordata; class Mammalia; order Scandentia; family Tupaiidae; genus Tupaia; species Tupaia tana. Next base: position 154,436,870 of record JAKSZU010000009.1, read on the forward strand.
TTTTCCATGAATCTGCAAGAAAAAAAAAATAAACTACTCAGAGTGTGAGATAAATAAACTAGTGAGAAACATACAAGGCACAGGTACTGAGCACTTTTTGACTTAAAAACAATGGACTTGAGCCAGCTGTTTTATAATTTAAACAGCCTAAATCCTGGCTAGGCTCCTTGAAGCCCCAGAAGACAGAAATCTTCCCTAAAGCAGTACTCCCTTCTTGATGTTTGGTGGCTGTCACTGCTTAGAAGTAAAAGGCTAGGGGAGATGATTCCCTTCTACTCTTACAATCAACATACTTGCTAAAGCTGGAGTGCCCTATGTGATGGCTTAGGTTCAGGTTCAGCCACAAAAATGCAGCCGATGGTATGACTGCTATTTTAAATACTTTCTGTCACATTTCCGCACACTGATATGTAATCCAGCATGATTTTTCTTTAAAATACTTATTGGGACCAGCGGATGGCGCAATGGTTACGTTGCTGGACTCCCATGTGGTCAACCATGATTTGAGTCCCGGACCCGGTAGCCTAAAACTCATGCCAGGTGCATGTGCACACGCATGCCCAAGATCCTGAGGAGAATAGAAGAGAAGGGATTGAGGTGTGGCCATCCTCCCGGGTGGTAATTTCTCACTTTCTGTCTTTTCGGCAAGCGTACACACCCTATAGCAAAACTCTCCTAAAAAAAAAAAAAGTACTTTTTGGGGACCAACAGGTGGCATGGTGGTTAAGGCGCTGGATACTCCCACATGACTGACCACGGTTTGAGTCCTGGACCTGGTGGCTTGCTCTCTCACTTTCCCTCTCTCTCTTTCTCTCTCTGGTCAAATTAAAATAAATGAATGAATAAATAAGGTTAAATAAAATAATTCTTTCAAAAATTACTTATTTATTTATTATTATTTTTTAATTTGACCAAAGACAGAGAGATAGAGGGGACGTGAGAAAGCAAGTCACCAGGTCTGGGACTTGAACTGCGGTTGGCCAGATGGAAGCCCAGCACCTTAACCACCATGCCACCTGCCAGTCTTTTCTTTTCTTGGAGATTTGAAGCACGTTCATAGTCGTGCGATGTGTTCACACAGTGTGTTTCTAGCACTGGACTTAATCTTAGTGAGAAGCGTTAAGACTGACCTCTCAGTGTGGCTCCCAGTGTCCATGTCAACAGGAAGAAAGCTAATGACTACTTATCTCTTTACTCAGCATTATCTGATGAAGCCAACAAATAAAGACAATGACACTGCCAGAGGAAAAAGTTTACATACTAGGGAAAACTGCTTCAGTTAGGTTAGAGGTAGAGAGAATCCACTAATGTAGCTCAGGATAACTATAAGTGAAGAAAATTTAGGAATTTGCATAGAAGTAAAGGTGACAGGGATGAGGTAGCAAACAAAAGGCTGTATTTGGCAGGTGTTATTTTTGGCAGTTAAATTATTTTGTAGGGCCAGAAATATTTGTTGTACTGAGAAATAAATTTCCAGATACAACTACAGAAACTACAGTTTCTAGAAAGACTTAAAAGTAGAAACCAAACCAGTCAGGCAACTGTAACAGGGAAAAGGTAAATTCTTTCTCAATCTTAAAGTCAAAACAATGAAGAATGATAGACAGTGTTATAATGAAGAGCAAGAAGGGCAAAGATCTCTGATGACCACAAAGCTACTTAAATACTCTCTCCTCTTGTTTCATTATTATGATTTTTTTTTTAAGTTTTTGCTATAGGGCGTGTGTGCTCAAGAAAGAGACACATACACACACACACACACATACACACACATTCAGAGGGAAAGTGAGAGATCATGCCCCAGGGGGAATGGTCACACCACAATCTCTTCTCCTCCAGTTTCCTCTTGGGATTTTGGGCATGCATGTACACATGCCCTGCATGAATTTCAAGTCGCCAAGTGTGGGACTCAAACCATGGAGTCAACCATGTGGGATCCAATGCCTTAACCTTCTCTCCACCTGCTGGCCCCATTAATAGGGGGAAAAAAAATTTTTTTTAAGGTTTTTGCTATAGGGCACATGCGCTCACTGGAGAGACAGAGAGAATGAGAATGAATGAGACAGAAAGTGAGAAACCATTCCCCAGGGAAAAGGCTACGCTGCAATCCTTTCACTCCATTCTCCTCCTGGGATTTTGGGCGCACGTGCACACATGGGCCTGTCATGATTTTCAAGTCGCTGGGTTCAGGATATGAACCGTGGTCAGCCATGTGGAAGGCAGAGCCTTAACTACCAAGCTATCTGCTGGCTCTCCATTATTATGAATTTTAAAAGTAAAAAGAATCACCTATAGACTGGGTAAAGGCAGCAAAGGTAATGAAACTAAAAGTCAGATCAGGAGAATGAGTGCATCATTATTTTTTAAGCATGAGATTGCTGAAAAGATAACTTTACCATTCATTTTCTCTGGAGAGCCATGAAGACTCCCTGTAAAATAGGATTCCTCTTTGACAGAAATCAGGAACAACCCATTCAAATTTAGAGGGGGTGGGGAGAGAATTGTAAGTTCCTAAATACATGGGAACCACTCAAGTGAAAGAGGAAAAATATTTCAAAACTTTTCAGATTTTATCAGTGTAAAAAAATCTTATCTGCTACTAAAAAAGCCAAACAATACTGGTAGTAGCAAACATCTCTCAAAAGGAGTCATAACAAAAAAATACAAACAATAATCAAAGAATAAAATTTCCAAATGCAATTCAATAATCTATGAAATAAGAATTTTCGGGAACCAGCAGTTAGCGTAATGGCTATGTCGCTGGACTCCCACATAGTCGACCGCGGTTTGTGTCCCGGACCCAGTGGCTTAAAACTCACGCCGGGCGCGTGTGCGTGCGTGTCCAAGATCCCGAGAGGAGAATGGAGGAGAAGGGATTGCGGCGTGACCATCCCCCCTGGGGGGTGATTTCTCGCTTTCTGTCTCTATGTCTCTCTCTGTCTGGCAAGCGCACGCGCCCTATAGCGAAAAACCTCTCAAAAAAAAAAAAAAGAATTTTGAAAACCATTAACCTCTTTTAAAATAAAATCACAATTCTGTAATTCATCTCAAAGTTTCACACCAAATACTCTTAAAAGTATTTAGAAATTTGCAAATCCTAATGGTTTTAAGGATGAAGAAAAAAATTTTAATAATAAAAAAAATCATGCAGCCCCCGTAGTTAAGACATGCAGAAGTCACAACCAGCAAACGAAGTGCCTAACTTTCTTCCCTACTGTCACTATCACCAAGTATCACAGAGGTGGTATGACTCTATTACCAAGTTTGTCTAATTTGGATGAGCTACTGCTTATCATTTATTGTTAAGATTTTAAATGTCTTTTTACATGTGTAATATAAATAAGTAAAAACCCTGATTTGTGTTACTTACATGTAAGTGAAAAGACATTCATAAATATGAAGAATTACAAAACAGAAAGAGTTGGCACGTTTTACTACTCCATTCCCTAAAAAATCTGACTTTCAGAAGAAATAATAAACCTACATCAAATGTTTAACAATAAACATTTAAGGATGTTTTGAGCCCCTATCTACTGGTCAGCTCCCTACCAACAGATATCCCCAAAGAGGAAGACATCTCTTAAAAGCAGAAAATGTAAAAGAATAAGGATATGATATTTCACTTTTTTTTTTGGTAATTTTGCTCTATGGGGTTTGTGCTCCATGGAGAGAGAGAAAGTGAGAAAGCTTGGGGGGGGGGGAGGGGAGGGGGGAATGGCCACTTACCTGGTGTGTCTTTCAAACTGCCAGGTTCAGGACTCAAACTACACAATGGGATTCCTAAAAGGGTACACTTCCTACTTCCTCCCTTTCACAATCTCTGCCCACACTGAACAGAGCTGCATCAAATCCCGGGGGAATGACTAGAGCCAGAATTAAGTCAAAGCTTGGTTGCAGTTAAACCAAGTAACACTGCCTCCCTCACTCAGCCTAGCGGGCAAAAGGCTAGAGGCTCAGGTGTTAGGCACATCTCAAAGCTGGGGCCACCAACAGTGCAAACCTCTAACTTCCACCCTTTCAAGCATCACCACTGTTTCCTTTAGTTATTTTTACCCTAAAGTGTGTGTGTGTGTGTGTGTGTAAAGGGGAGAGCAGTTTCCCCTGGGTTCTGCTTGACTGCTCTTGAACTGACTTCCAAGAAAAGCTCACATGTTGAGGGAGAGGGAAGGGGGGGAATTTGTTTCTGGGGAGCCTGACCCGGTGTGAACCCTCAGGGCCGAGCATAGGTGTCCAACAAATGCATACCGAAGTAGGCACTCGATAAATAATGCGAACACGTGCAGCACTACTCTGTCCTAGGCACTCTTCAGAAAGGTGTACAGGCTTCACTCGCTGAATCCTCACGACAACCCCACGAGGTTTCTCTCCATTTTACAGAGGAGAAACTATGAAGGGGACGTCAGAAAAAAACTGCCCAAGTTAACAGGTCTAGTAAATGGTCAGGCTGGTGTTTGAATCGAGCCATTCGGTCTCCAGATTCCATGCTCTTCACTACTACCCGACTTTGAAGAGAAGTTAGAAGTTTTGAAATGAGTGGGGTCAACTGGAAATTTCAAAGAAGCCCAAGGTACCCATCCCACACACACCAAAGAGTACTTCTAGAGCACATCCACTAGGCCTGGCGCGGTCCTGAGCCAGGACAGGGTGAGAGGAGGGAGCAGCGACCGATCCGCGCGGACCCTGCAGGGATCCATCCCCCTCCTTCCCGGCCAGCGCCGGCGGGCCAGGCGGCAGCCCCACGCGGCTCCTCCCGGGGCCAGGAGCAGGATGCACCGCGCGGAAGCAAAACCAAAGCCTGCGGCTCCCCTCGCACCCCGCCGCCCCTTCACCCGGTTCCAGGCCCCAGGCGGCGCCCAGCTGCTCGCTCGGAGGCCCAGCTCGCCTTATGGCCTCCTCCAGCCCCGCCTCGGCCCAGCTCGCGCCCCATCCCGGCCCGCTCGCTCAGGCCACCTCACCGGCTTCTGGGCAGCGCCAGATAAAACGCGAGAGACGGCGGCAAGCATCTTCCTCATGGAGCGCAGGCACTCGCTGCGGCGGCCGCGCCAACTCCTAATGACCCGAGACGTCCAGGCGTCCCCAAGTCTCCTTCAGGCGCCCGAAGCAGACGCCACGCCCTAATCGTAGCGCGACGTGATGAGGTCAGCATGACGTTTTGCACCGCGCCGAGCCTCTGGCCAACCAAGTCGGCTCCAGGGCGTGCCCCGCCCGTCTGAAAGCTCTGTGGCTGCCCATTGGATACCGCCACAAGAGGGGGCGGGCTTGCGGGCTCGTTCGGGCGTCACGCGGCGGGTGGGTTGGAGGCGGGCGTGTGATGGCCTGCGTGGGAAAGTGGCGCCCCGCCTCCAGGGCGGGCCGGACGCACAACCTTTCCTTTGCATTCTGCAGTGCACAGTAGCGGGGAAGTGGTGCAGGCCCTCCTGCCGCGCGCCCTGTCTGCCCTTACCTGAGAGCTTAGGAGCATGTTAGGGGCCCAGAGGCAGAATATCTGACTTCTATAAATGTTTCTGCCGTTAACTTGTCTTTAAAAGAGACTCTAATAGTTGTAAACGCCCTGTTTACTTAAGTGAGGAGCCAAGCTAAGTGCTGAGAAGTCCGTGGGAAAGGTCATTTGGCGCTAGTTTTGGTTCTCAACGTACCTTAGCAGCGTTCCCCAGCCGATGATCAACACACAAAGAATTGGGACAAGCAGGTGGCGTGGTGGTTAAGGTGCTGGACCCTCCTACATGGCCGACCACCGTTTGAGTTCCAGACATGGTGGTTTGCTTTCTCAATTTCTCTCTGTGTGCATCTTCCTCTGGTCAAAATTAAACAAAACAAAACAAAAAAGAGTAAATAAAATTAAAAATAATTCTTTAAAAAAATACACAATCACCAAAGCGACTCTGGGCTTTACTGAGAGGAGTCAAAGGGCTCAAGGAACCTGTTCTATTGTGCTCCAGTGGGACAGCACCTGGGTTAACGGAGCCAGATTTGCACCCTGCATTTTAAGGGGGATAATAACAAAAATGAGTAGAATCCAGAAGACAGAATGATGAGGGGCTGATACTAAAAACCAATAACAAACCTGCAGCAGCAAAATCGCACATCCTCTGTGTGCCATAGCTACCCCTACACAATAAAAGTGTAAGTAGGACAGTATGAGAACCATGAGGGGCAATGTAGACCTCATTTCTGAAAGTCTGGACCCTCGTTTCTTTTTTTTCTTTTCTTTCTTTCTTTCTTTCTTTTTTTTTTTTTTTTGAGAGGTTTTTGCTATAGGGCGTGTGCTCACCAGAAAGACAGAGACTGAGACACCGAAAGAGAGAAATCATCACCCCCCCCAGGGGGGATGGCCACACCACAATCCCTTCTCCTTCATTCTCCTCTCAGGATCTTGGGCACGCACGCACACGCGCCGGGCATGAGTTTAAGCCACTGGGTCTGGGACTCGAACCACAGTCGACTACATGGGAGTCCAGCAAACATAGCCATTATGCCAACTCCTGGTCCCTGGACCCTCATTTCTGAAAGTGATAGAATGGCCCAGGTTAACAAAGGAACCTCAAACAATCCGGGGACTAATACAACCGAGATTGATTTTCCACTCACGTTGTGTGTCCAACATGACTTGGCCAGGGACTCTTTCCATGATGTCACTCAGGAACCCAGGATGGAGGATACTCTGTTCACTATGTGACCTCCACGGTCAGTATGACAGGGGAGCCGAGACTGTAGACAGGCCTCGGCACATGCCCAGTATGCGCATGAGTTCCAGAGCTTCCATGTGGGTCCGGCCTCCCAGAGTACTGTGTGACCTCCGTGCCACTGGGTAGCCCCTAGATCTGCTATTTTCATAACCTTTAGAGATCTCTTTATCTCATCTCTCTCGCCACTTCAACTCCTTATAATCTGAATGATCAAATAAATCATAGCATAATATCATTACCATAGAATAAAATAAATAGCCATGAGCCCACACAGACTTAAATATATAAGTGAATAAATAAATGGGGGAGGAGGAATAACTTTTCCCTACAGTAGAATTCCAGTGAATGAATGTAGAAGGAATGATGGAACAGGAAATCGCCATGTGGCAAAGACCACTGTTACGGTTGCAGCCAAGAACTATCAATAGAGACTAAAATGAGTGGGTTGAGAGCATGATGGGAAATAGTGCATTTGCATAATCTCAAAATATGGCCTGATGGGAACCAGCAGTTAGCGTAATGGCTATGTCGCTGGACTCCCACGTAGTCGACCGCGGTTCGCGTCCCAGACCCGGTGGCTTAAAACTCACGCCGGGCGCGTGTGAATGCGTGCCCAAGATCCCGAGAGGAGAATGGAGGAGAAGGGATTGCGGCGTGACCATCCCCCCTGGGGGGTGATTTCTCGCTTTCTGTCTCTCTGTCTCTCTCTGTCTGTCTGGCGAGCGCACACGCCCTATAGCGAAAAACCTCTCAAAAAAAAAAAAAAAAGAAAGAAAAATATGGCCTGATAAGGTATTTATTCACCACAAAGGTTAAAATAGCTAACTTTGCAGTGGAGAAACCAGGTAATCCATTTCCTAATGACTAGGGTTTTCTTTGTAGGCTTTTTTGTCAGAAATTTTGTTTGCAGGGGTTGGCAGGTGGCATGGTGCTGGACTGGTAGGTTGAGGTATTGGACTCTCACGGGGCCAACCATGGTTCAAGTCTCAGACCTGGCGGCTTGCTTTCTCACTTCCCCTTCTCTCTCTCGTTCTGCCTGTCTCTTTGGTCAAATTTTTAAAATAATAGATTTTTTAAAGGAATTATTTATTTAATTATATTTATTCATTCATTTATTTTAATTTGACCAGAGTGAGACACACAGAGAGAGAGAGAGAGAGAGAGAGAGGGAAAGTGAGAAAACAAGCTGCCAGGTCCAGAACTTGAACTGTGGTTGGCCATGTGGGAGTGTCCAGAGCCTTAACCACTATAGCACCTGCTAGCCCCACATTAAAAAATAATAATAATAAATAATAATAAATTTAAATAAATAAAAGACATTTCATTTTCAGAGCCAGAGTTGGAAGCAACCTTGGTGAGGGAGGCTTCAGGATGTTGTTTCAGAGGTTGATAGGTTATGGGTGTAGTTACTTGTCATCACCTATGGGCTATAGTCATGTCAGATATGCTAGAACTTTCACAGAGAGTTGGAGGGAGGCCAGGGAAATGGAGCAAGAATTGCAATAAGGCAGGGACCTGCAGAAGAGAAAGTCTTAAAGAAGAACTTGACCCAGCCCTGGTGGTGCTGCCGGCAGCTTGCTGGACTGCAGTGCTGGCAGCCACGTGGCCTTCTGCAGTTGTGACCCCCACCCCCATGGACCTGAGACAGCCAGTGCCCAGGCGAGTGCCCGGATCCTGAGGAGGAGGGCTGGGGAAGGGGATCACAGCGTGACCACTCTCTGGGAATGCTTCCCTCTGTCACGTGTGCCCACATCTCTGTCATAGAAAGGCAGCCAGCCAGCTCCTTCACCTTGAGTGAAACTGGAGACAAGGAACTCTCCCGCCCCACCCCACCCTGCCCCACAGCACTGCCCGCCCAGTTTCTGATCCGCTTCTCTAGGTAAAGCAGGGGGATTTAGATTAGGGATCCTGAAATCCGCCTTTTAACCTTTCCTTGGCAAATCAGCCTAGAAGTACTCAGTCAGGCTGAACTTCAAGGTAAATCGTGGGCCTTCACGGGCCCTTGTTTTTTCCAGTGGGAACCAGCAAATGAATTAGAGTAGAGCAGTCCTGTACACTGTCATAAAAACAAATGTTTGTGAATGTCTGATGTGCGAGGCCCCGTTGGGGGGCAGGAGGATGATAGCTCAAGGCCATTTGGACTTTGGAACCATATACACAGGGAACCAGAAGACACAGCAAAACAAAAATGGAAAGTAAAGAATCAATTTAATCACTTGCCAACTTGTTGACAGAACTCCACAAAGGATGACCTCAAGTTACCTTAATACCACCGGAAGGAGATTGAGCCTTCAGTGAGATATATTCTAAGGACAAAAGGAACTGGGAAAAATAGTTTTAGAGGGTTTTCAGTTATCCGCGTTACTATTATTTGAGGCTACAAACAGAGAGAGATAAAGTGAATATATAATTATGTTAGTGTTATTAGGAAACAAGATTTTCAGCATAGAAGAGACACAAATAGAAAATCCAAGAAGTCAAAGCCTGGTGTCTCTGAATTTGAATGGAAAATATCAGTATAATCGTATTATTGTAGTTCCCCTAAGATCAGTCAGGTCATCTCCCATCCGTCCATCCTGACTGTCTACTAGAAAGACCTAGAAGCAAAGACCAGCCCCATAGTGATTTTTCCAAAAACTGGTAAAGGGGAAGAGTCTGGGTTGGACCCCACCTTTCCATACAGATGAAGTTTCAAGGTCAAGGAGTAGGTGATGAGGGACTGCTCTTTATAGAACAATTTCCACTAGTAAATAAAACAGGAATCCTACTGACTAACCAACAAAAGACCAAATTTGTCATCATTATTATTATTATTACTATTATTATTTTACAATAATCACAGCACAGTTGCCCTTGGGCATCTCACCCAGCTATCATCACCCAGGCCACCAGCCACCATTTGCTACAGTGACTCAGTCAAAGCAGCCTCTGAGCAGGGCGAGTCCCTATTGGATGTCTGTGGGCTGGGGGTTGGGGGGACGGAGGGGAAAATGGGGGAAGGGAGAGAGCAGCAGGCCTACATATCTGCTCATACTTAGAAAAGTTCTAGAAAGGTGGGGTCTTGTCACAGCCCTTTTTTCCCTTCTTTTTTTAATAGAGTTTTTTTGCCTTAGGGCACTTGCACTCTCTGGAGAGAGACAGAGACAGTGAGAGGGAAAGTGAGAAATCACCCCCCGGGGGGATGGCTACACTGCAATCTCTTCTCTTCCATTCTCCTCCCGGGATCTTGGCCAGGCACACACACACGCACACACGCACGCACACCCAGGGTGAGTTTGAAGCCACTGGGAGAACTGCTGTGGGCCATGTGGGAGTCCAGTGATGGAACCACTGTGCCATCTGCTGGCCCCTGGCCCATTCTTTCTTGGTCACACCTCCTGCAGTTCTGGACACCATCTGGCACAGGCCCAGGTCCTGACTTAAGCCTTCTCACCATGCTTTCCTATATCTGACCCAGCAGGCCTGGAGTGGGGGAGAGGCAGAGCCTGCCCTTCTGTCCCTTCCTGGGTGACCCTCCTGTGGCTTGTCTTGGGGCCTTAATACAAGTCAGTGGGCAACATTAGGAGACCATGCAGCTCTGTTCGGTTTCCAAAGGGCCTGGGCTTCAAAGAGTTCTGTGGTTCTCTAAAGGCACAGTGGGGTGTGGGGTGCAGAGAGTGTCCAGTGACGCCACGCCAGACGGGCCTCTGCATGGAGAAAAGCTGCACCATCTCCACATGGTCCAGCCACCCCCCACCTTTAAAGCACCGTTTTGGGGGTGGTGGTGGCAGCATGTGGGGGCAGTACAGTGGGTTCTGCTGAGAGAACTAGAGTGACACCCTTAGTCCTAGGTCATTCTGGGTTCTCTTGGACTTGTTCCTTGCTACCATTTTTTTTTTTTTTGGAGAGGTTTTTCGCTATAAGGCGCGTGCGCTCGCCAGACAGACAGAGAGAGACATAGAGACAGAAAGCGAGAAATCACCCCCCCAGGGGGGATGGTCACGCCGCAATCCCTTCTCCTCCATTCTCCTCTCAGGATCTTGGGCACGCACGCACACGCGCCCGGCGTGAGTTGTAAGCCACCGGGTCCGAGACGCGAACCGCGGTCGACTACGTGGGAGTCCAGCGACATAGCCATTACGCTAACTGCTGGTTCCTCCTTGCTACCATTTTGAAAGTAGAAATCTGCATAGGCTTCGTCAAAAGTGAGTACACAAGCTAGAGGCCGAACCCTTCACAGTGGCCCCCAGCCAGACAGCAAGGTGCCTGTGAAAATAACGACCCGGGTAGAATTCTACCACGTCATGTATCGTAACACGGCAGCCATGATCTGGAGAGAGGAGGCCGCCCGCTTCTGCCTACTTCAATGGTGGGAAGCCAGAGTGCTTATCCCAACAGCCTGGCAATAGTGAAGGCCAAATTCATTCATTCTTCCAACATACTCATATTTTGGGAGTTCCTATTCTAGGATTTGGGGATTTAAACGGCAGACAGGAGGCTGGCCCTATAGCCTAGTGGTTAAGAGAGGTGGAAACCTCCTAAATAAGAAACACTAGGAGGGGCCCGCAAGTGACACAGGGTGAAGGCGCTGCATTCCCGCAGGCTGACTGTGGCTCAAGCCCTGGACCTGGAAGCTTGAAAGTCGCACAGGTATATGCGCCCAAAATCCCAAAGGGGAACGGAGGAGAAAGGATTGTGGTGTGGCAGCTCCTCGGGGTGATTTCTCACTCTCTCTCTCTCTCTCTCTCTCCGGCAAGTGCGCACACCCAATGGCAGAAATTAGAAAGAAAGATAGAAAGAAAGAAAGAAAGAAAGAAAGAAAGAAAGAAAGAAGAGAAAGAAAGAAAGAAAACAGACAGAAGTGGGGACATGGAATCTCTGTTTTAAAAACTCCAGGTGGGCCAGCTGGCAGCATTAGGTTAAGGTGTTGAATCCCACATGGCTGGCCATGAAGTTTGCCATCTGGACCTGGTGGCTTCAAAATCATGCTGGGCACGTGTGCGTGTGTGCCCAAAATTCCGAGAGGAGAATGGAGTAGAAGGGACTGTGGCATGGCCGTGCCCTGGGGAAGGTGTGTGTGATTTCTCAGTTCTCCTCTCTCTCTCTGTTAAACACATGTGCCCTGTAGTAAGAACAGGAAAACAAACCAAAACTCTCCAGGTGATTTGGATTGCAAGTTTGAGGGTCACTGGTATTTGATAACAAAGGTCAATCCCACTAGGTAACTCTCACGAGTAACAGGAAAGCCCATCTGCTCTGCAAGTACTGAATAACCGCCCCAGGTGGCACTCTAATCAAATATCAAAATTCTATTCTGCAGTTGCAGGAAAATACCACCAGGTGGCACTCTAACCCAAGTGATATGAAAAACATGTCTATTCTGGGGTACATAACTCCACCTGGTGGCATTCTAACCTAAGTACAGTAGTCCCTCCTTATTCGTGGTCACTTTCCCCTGGCTAAATGGTTAAATGCAATTCCCAAACAGGTGAGTACAGTACAATAAAATATGTTGAGAAAGACCACATTCACATAACTTTAATTATAGCATATTGTTATAATTGTTGTTTTATTACTAATTATTGCCATTAATTTATTCCCATACCTACTTTACAAATCAAACTGTATGATAGGCTATATGTATAGGAGAAAGTCTATATATACTAGTATATATAGAATTAGGTACTATTTGAGGTTCCAGGCATCCACTGGGGGGTCTTACAATGTGTTCCTGCAGCTTATAAGGGTTGACTACTATAGTAGGAAAAACGTAAGTGATATAAAATGATAGGTAAGTTCCACTAGGTGGCATTCTAACTTAAGTAAAGGGAAAACTTCTCTCATATGTAATTACAGACAGATTCCATCAGGTGGTCTTGTAAGCAGAGTAATAAAAAATATATAAAGTATTCTAACCTGATAAGAAAGATATCTGCTCTGCAATTACACAAAAATCCCACAAGGGGCACTGTAGCACAAGAAATTTTAAAAATCCGTTTTGCAACGACATGAACATGTCACAGGGGGGCATTCTAACGTGAGAAATTAAAACAAATCTGGCCTGAAATTACAAAATAGTGCCAAATAGTGCCACAAGATGGCACTCTAACACAAGAGAGAGAAAAAAATTAGTTTTGCAATTACACAAAAGTTCCACTAGATGGCACGCTAGCACAAGAAATAAAGTATGCTGTAATTGCACAAAATGGTCACAAGATGGCACTCTAACACAACAGATAAAATATTCTTGCAATTACATAAGACCACCACATGATGGCACTCTAACATAAAAAATAGAAAAATGCAGTTAACGTGAAAATTCCATATTCTAACATAGCGAGTGAAAACTTTGCTACATCTTCATGAAATTCTTGAATTCTAACAAAAATTATATCATGTGGCAACAACAGTGTGGAGTTTATTTACTTAGTAAGTTAAAACTTAAATATATTTCTAGTGCTTGATTTGGGCATTTTAATGATTTTTCACATTCTTACCATTATCAGATCCTCCTGGGCAGACACCAAACAGTCTTCCTTTTTCAATCTTTCTAGCCTGCACTACAGTAGCTGATGCATAATTAGAATTTAAGCCACCATCAGCCGATGGCATGGTGGTTAAGGTTGCCGGAACTTAAACCCAAAAGAAATCTCAGATGGGAACATTTCCAGCAGCAGCCGCTGGGTAGACATTTTACAAAGGAAATAGTGATCTTGCACCTGCTGGGCCATGCTTTGGCCTGGGGTCTGTATGGCTTAGAGCAGGGCTCTCCTGGGGCCACTCAGCTTTGACTCTGGAGGAAGTTACCAAGTGCCCTATGTCCAGACCAGCGGCCTATTTTAAAAGCAAAATGGGGGGTGGGGGTAGCAGGTGGCGTGGTGGTTAAAGGTGCTGGGTTTCCACATGACTGACCATGGTTCAAATCCCAGACCTGGTGGCTTGCTTTCTCACTCTCCTCTTCTTCTGTCCCTCTCCAGGCAAATTAAAATAAATCAATAAAATTAAATAATTCTTAAAAAAAAAAAAAAAAAAAAAAAGCAAAATGGGTGAACATGCCAGGGCCTTCCTGGTCTCTGTCCTTACTTAGTGCTTTGCTCCAGGCCCACAGCTCTGGGAGACCTTGCTGTTCAGCCAAGCCCCAGGCCTCTCCTATCCTCCCCAGATGCAAGGCTCATGCATGCCTCCAACACGGATCCAGAATCTTCTGCAAGCCCAGAGCCTTACGTGGGCTTAAGTGCACGTTAATGGAGCCTTTTTCACTCAGGCTAACAGCGCATCCCAATCCCTGGGGGGATTTTCATGCACCTGGTGCAGTTGCGTGTGTGCACAGAACCACCGTTAATTCCTGGAGGTCACGGTACCCACTTAGGAAGTCTTTGATTAGAGCATTCCAGAAGTTCTGTTTACCTCATGTGCTTTGTCCAGGCTGAGCCAACATGGGGAATGAGTGTCCCATCAGCCTGGCGCAGCTTCAACTTCAGAAAGTCTAAGTCTTAGAAACCAAATGGATGATTTCAAAGGGGAAAACGTTGCTCCTGCGTCTTGGAACTTCTTACTGGCTGTTCTACACATTTGAAGAAGGGGCTTCATCTTCCGGCGTAAATATCACTTCTTAAGGTTAAATGCTGACGTTAGTTTCTTCAAAATGAAAAAAAAAATCATGCAAATCTGAAATGAATTTTGAAAACTCATATTTCATTTCATGGTTATTAACTGTACGTCATATGATGTTAGAGTCTCAGCTGGGAGTGATTTTGTCCCTAGCAGACATTTGGCAGTGTCTGGAGACAGTTTTGGTTGTCACCACCAGGTGGAGATGCTAGTGGCATCCTGTGGATATCGTCCCAAAATGTCCATACTCTGAGGCTGAGGAACGTGGCCCTAGGCCGGGAACACTGCAAACTCCTTGCCTTGCAGGAAGAAAACGTGTGTTCTGCTTTTGAAACTGAAAACTACAGATAAAACTTCAAAAAGAGAAACTAAGTAACTGTTAATCTTTCGGTGTTTTAGCTTTCTAGTATTTTGTTTCTGCACACAGATATAATGAATGAAAATAGTATGTACCAGACATATTGTTTTGTAAAATTTTGACTTAATCGTGCCTTACAACTGTATCCACATTATTTTCTTTTTAAAGATTTGTTATTATTTTTTAAATCTGGTATAGGGCACATGTGCTCACTAGAGAAAAAGAGGAAAAGTGAGAAAGCAAGCCACCAGGTCTGGGACTCAAACCATGGTTAGCCATGTGAGAGTCCAGTGCCTTAACCACCACGCCACTTGCTAGTCTCAGCCCACGTTATTAAGTATTATTCTACAACATGAGTTTTAATGACTGCATCATGTTTTGTTGTATGGAAGTACCATTATCTACTCAATCATTTTCCTATTTTTCTAATTGCATCATTTATTTCCAATGCTTTGATGAAACATGAATGTTATTTCTTTTTACTTATTTAAAATTTTTGTAGACTTGGTCTCATTATGTCACGATACTCCCACCTCAGCCTCCAGGTAGTTGGGGTCACACCTGGCTTTGGGGTGGGTTGGGAAATCAACCTGGGTTTCCCACATGGTCTCCATCAGCCAGGGCATGTGACTGAGGCTTAGCCTGAGAGATGATCATTTTGTATCTAGGTTGTGTGTATAACTATGATTTTCATAAGGTTCATTCTTAGAAGTTGAACTGCTGGCCCCAAGTTTATATTTCAAGGTCTATTTTAAAGAACTAACTGGAGGGACCAGCAGTTAGCGTAATGGCTATGTCGCTGGACTCCCACGTAGTCGACCGCGGTTCGCGTCCCGGACCCGGTGGCTTAAACTCACGCCGGGCGCGTGTGCGTGCGTGCCCAAGATCCCGAGAGGAGAATGGAGGAGAAGGGATTGCGGCGTGGCCATCCCCCCTGGGGGGTGATTTCCTGCTTTCTATCTCTCTGTCTCTCTCTGTCTGTCTGGCGAGCGCACGCGCCCTATAGCAAAAACCTCTCCCAAAAAAAAAAAAAAAAAAAAAAAAAAAAAAGAACTAACTGGATAGCAGGCTCCTTGGTATCTATTTTTGTATGTTGCTCTCTTGAGTGGAGCTTCCCCAGCAGTAAGTAGAGAATAAGGCTTGAGTAAGTGGTTTTGGGGAGAAGCACAGTTAAGGAGTGAGGCAGTAAGACAGGAAAGGGAAACAAGCCAGTGCAAAGAGTATTTCTGTGGGCAACTGCGTTGTCACACCACTGAGAAGCTCTAGGAGCATTGGAACATATCTCGGAGCTGTCACATGTGAGGGGAGAGGAAGCTGGGGTATTGATCCTGGCACAGGAAGGGCTGCTCCCGGGTACTCCCCGCCATGCTGGCTTTCTTGCAGGCAGGCTGAGTATACACCTGTGGCCAGACACAACCCCTGGCTGGAGAATGACAGGTAACTGCAGGGAGAGAAGCCATCAGTGGGCAGAGCAACGCGGGTGCCAATAGATACCCGCTCTGTATATTTCAAATAAACTATTGCTGTTTGCAGCATTTTGCCTCATAGGATGAAAGATTTATACTATTTTAGAGTGGGAGGAGAGCTGAGACTCAATCCCAGCCCAGCTTCCCACTTTATAAATGAGGAAGCAAGTCCAGAGAACTGAAATGGGTTGTCAAAGCAAGGCGCCCTTCCTCACCAACGTCATGGATCTGATCATGCCAAGTAGTTTTTCAAAGAGTTATTTAATGTAATTAGTTTTATTATTATTATTTCATTTGACCAGTAAGAGGGAGAGGGAAAGTGAGAAAGCAAACCACCAGGTCCGGGACTCGAACAGCAGTCAGACATGTGGGAGTGTTCAGCGCCCTACCATCATGCCACCTGCCAGCCCCCATCTAATTCTTGACTAGTAATGGAGCATCCAGCTCCAGATATGGAGTTGCACGGTTAACTGTCCCTCAAAACTTCACATACTCTTCTGCTTCAGAGCTTTGAGATCGCTCTTTCCTTCTGCATTGGCTAGTCTCCCATGCCTGTCTGCATGGGTCCTCCTCTCATCATTCAGGCCTGGGTGCCAACGTCACTTTCTCAGTGAGCTGCACTGGCCTACGGTTGACAAAACAGAATTTCAGTTTAGGAGATAGCATCAAATGGTCAAAGCCCATGGCATCCAGAGACTGTGTGGACACCAGACACAAGTAAGTGCGGTGAAATGTACAGGAATGGACAGCTGTGGGTGGAGGGAAATGAACGGAGATTACAAATGGACACGTGCTCAGCTCAGACGGGCTGGAGCACTCGGATTCCGTGGGGTTTGTTGTGGGGAGGACCATCTTCCGCTTCCACCCTCTCATTTCCGCTTCCCACCTTCTCATCCTCTCTGTGGCCCAGAAGGCTGGCCCTGACCCACACTGACAGCCAGCCTGCTCTCTGGCTTCCCGTTGGGGCCAGGAAAAAGATGCGAGCTGAGGCCCAAACTGAACTGCAGTGCTGGAGGCCATGCGACCAACTGTGGTTTCAGATCCCCAGGTCGGCTTGAAAACGTGCTGGGCAAATGTGCCTGCCCGGGATTCTGAAGAGCTAGGGGGCCAGGGAAGGGAGACTGCTGTGGCAAGACCCGTTAAGACAGCTTCTCTCTCCCTCTCTATGTACACACGTGTTCTCTAAAATTAATTTTAAAATGAAAAAAAAATTTAAAAGATGGGAGCTGAGTGGGGTCAGCTCCTGCCCGCGGAATTCTGAAATGTTAACACAATCCTTTTCAAATAGACCCTTTATCAAACTTGTGTCAATCTACTCAGTTTGCGTGCGTCATCATCTCCAGCCAAGACCATTTCCTGCCCTCTGCCCCTTGGGCCACAGAAAATGGGAATCCTTGAGCTTTCAGAATGCCAGGAAGGTGGGTGTAGGAGACCATTTGCTAATCTGAGAAATTAGTTATTTGATTTTTTTAGAGAGAGACTTCTGCTATAGGGCGCATGCTCTCATTAGAGACACAGAGAGACAGAAAGCAAATCACCCCCCGGGGGGACGGCCATACCACCATCCCTTCTCCTCCATTCTTCTCTCAGGATTTTGAGCACCCGTGTACATGTACCTGGCGTGAGTTTTAAGTTGCCGGGTCTGGGACTCAAACTGGGATCGGCCATGTTGGAGTTCAGTGACATAACCATTACACCATCTGCTGGTCCCAAAAAATTACAGTTATTAAATGTCAGTATCCCCTTAATTGCTGTTCTTTATGTTGTATGGTGTATATATATGCCACATTCTTTTGAGAGATTTTTGCTATAGGGCATGTGTACTCGCCAGAGACAGAGAGACAGGATACAGGAAATTACCTCCCAAGGGGATGGCCACACCACAATCCCTTCTCCCCCATTCTCCTCTCAGGCTTTTGAGCACACATACTCATGCACCCAGCACGAGTTTCAAGCTGCTAGGTCCAGGACTCAAACTGCTGTCAGCTACATGAGAGTCCAGTGCCTTAACCACTATGCCACCTGCTGGCCCCCACATTTTTAAAATCCAGTCATCAGTTTTTTGACACTTAGGTTGATTTCATGTATTGGCTACTGTAAATGACACTGTAATAAACGTGGATGTGCAAGTGTCTTTGTGAGTGATTTTGTGCCCCTTGGGTAAATACCCGGGAGTAGGATTTCTGGGTCATAGCGTAGTTCTATTTGTAGGCTTTTGAGGAACCTCCATATCGTTTTCTATAGTGCCTACAGTAATTTACATTTCTACCAACAGTGCAAGAGAGTTCTATTTTCACCACAGCCTCACCAGCACTTGTTATTTGATTTTTTTGATCATACCCATTCTGACCGGAGTTAGGTGATCATTCATTGTGGCTTTCTTTGCATTTCCTTATGATAAGAGATATTGATAATTTTTAATATGCTTTTTGGTCATTTGTATGTTTTCCTTTAAGAGGTTTTTTTTAAGAATTAATTTTATTTATCACTACTATTATTATTATTATTTTATGTGATCAGTGAGAAACAGAGAGACAGAAAGTGAGGTCTAGATGCAAGCAATAACAGGGCAGGTTGTCTAGAGAAGTTCAGTGATTTTGCATATTCTCATTATTATGCACTGGTGGTGCTAACCAATGTCAAACATATAATATTCCTGCTTGTAGAAGAGATGTCTCTCCTTGGTGTAGTTCTAGTTGATCAGATTTTCTATTTCTTGAGAGTTGATTTTGATAACTTTGATGTTCCCAAAAAAGTATCCATTTTATTTACATTTTCAAATTTACTATCTATAAGTTGTCTCCATTTTTATTTAATATTGCTTATTTGCTTGTCTTTTCTTTTTTTCGATTAGAGATTCTTCAAGTTTGTCATAATAGATTTGGATTTCCAAAGACCCTGTCTTTGGCTTTACTGATTTTCCCTTTATTTCTTTTTTATTTATTTAAAAATTTTAAATTAAAGTTTATTTATTCCTTCAGAAAGAGACAGAGAGACACACATCCCCAAATGGGTTCCAACTTGGTTTTTATTTCTTTCCTTCTGCTTTCTTTTAGGCTTATTTTCATTTTCTTGCTTCCAGAGTTGAAAATATAGTCTGTAATTCTCATTTTAAATATTAAATTTCAGTCTATCATCTTAGCCACATCTCACAGATTTTTCAATGTAGTGTTCCTGTTCATTTAGAAATAGACTATTTCCACATTGAGGTCTTTTTAAAATTTATTTTTATTTATTTGCTAGAATGTGCATGTGCTCACCAGAGAGAGAGAGAGAGAGAGAGAGAGAGAGAGAGGGAGATAGGAGAAAGCACCCCCATGGAGGATGGTGACACTGTAATCCTCTCTCTCCTTCCTTTCAGGATTCTGTGGCGCATGCGCACACACACGCGCCTAGAATGTTTCTCAAGTTGCCAGGTCCAGGAATAAAACCACATAGTTGACCATGTGGGATCCAACAGCCTTAACCACCAGGCCATGGAGCTGGCCCCTGAGGTCTTCTTTAACCCAAGAATGAATGAGAAATGTGTTTTTAAACTTCTAGATAAAAAAATTGCCGGGGGGGGGGGGGGAGGGAGCTTGCTTTCTTGTTACTGTTTAATTTTCTTACATTGAGGCAGACCTCTCTCTATGCTCATTTCCATTTTAAATGTAAAATAGGATTTTAAAAACTGGAAGAGTTGTGGAACAATGAAAAGAAAAGAAAATCAGGAACCATGAGGCCTAAGCTCCAGGCCTGTTTCCCACATTCGGTAGCTCTGCAACCCTGGACTAGTTACCTCATCCCTCAACTTCAAGGTTCTCTTTTGTGTTTTAAGTCAACAGTTTGTCTCCTAAGCATTTTCACGGAGAAATGCTTCAACTATGCTCTTAATTTTCAGGAGTGCATAGTCTTTTGTGGGCTGATTGCATTATTCAGAATTGGATGGCAGTCACGGCCATCCAGGTAATCAAAGGCAATTGATTGTAATTAACCACTGGGAGCAAGCAGAAGCTATAATTTCAAGTGGGCTTTCTCAAAACATGTAACTTCCTATAATAAACATTCATAGTTCTAAGCTTATAAGTCAACAGTCCTTGGAACTATTAAAGCAAATCTTTCAATATTTTATGAAGCTTCTTTGGATGTTTTGTTGTTGTTTTTCTTTTTAAGGGCAATTTTCTGATGTCAACATGCAGAATAAGTACAGATTAAATGGATATTTTTAAGTCTTTTTAAAAATTATTTAATTTTATCTACTATTATTACTATTATTTTAAATTTGCTATAGGGCATGTGTGCTCACCAGAAACAGACAGAAAGAGAGGAAAAGTGAGAAAGTAAGCCACCAGGTCCGGACTCAAACTGCAGTTGGCTATGTGGGAGTCTAGTGCCTCAACCATCACACCACCTGCTGGCTCCAATGAACTGAATTGTAATAGTAACTGCTATAAAACTATCTGATTTCATTATTTTAATAAAGGCTAGTTGTTACTCAGGGCTTTGCATCTTCACAACAGCTTCTTAAATTTTATTTAGTTTCTGTTAAAATTGTAACCTCCTTTTTAAAAGATAATTTACATACAGTAAAGTGTGCAAATCCTCAGACTACAGCTTGATGAATTTTTACATATGTCTACACCGATGGAACTACCACGGGAAAAAAGAACTTTCCGGCATCCCTGAAGGCCCCCTTATGCCTCTTTTTTCAGTCAACACCACCCTCCCAGAGGAACCACTGTTCTGATATCTTTCATCATAGATTACTTTTGCTTATTCTTGAATTTCACATAAATGGAATCATATAGTATGGGGCCTTTCTTATCTGGGTTCTTTCCATTGGTTTAATAGCTGTGAAATTATTCCATGTTGTTGAATGCCCTTCGCTTCTAACTTAGATTTGACCTTGGCACGGAAGTTAGGGTAGCTAACCACACGGCTGATTGTGTTGTTGGAGTCCCAGATCCTGAGGCTTGATAGACACTGTGGGCACATGTGCATGGGAGCCCGATATTCTGAGAGAAGAATGGAAGAGAAGGGATTGTGGCATGGCCATTCCCGGGGGGGGGGGGGGGGGGTTGTGTGTGTGTGTGTGAGGGGGGTGTGATCTCTCACTTTCTCTTTCTCTTTCCAGTGAGTGTACATGTTCTATAGCAAACGAAAAACTAATTTCAGGCCATATTACCTTAATCATTTATCTGTAAAATAGGATATACAACAGCTACCTCTTAGGGTATGAAGAAGAGTCAAATTTACAGGTATCAGTATGCATATTAGTTTTGTCGTTTGATAATAATAGATCATTGTAACTGGAAACACTGCAGTAGCAGAAGCAAAGCCTGTGGTGATTCTCTGAATAGAAAACAAATGTTATCTTGGGAAAGCCTTTGCTTTAGGTTACTGGTCCTGTCCTTTGCTGACCATGTTGCCCCTTTCTGGGAGAGAAGGCTCTTTGCAGCATTTCCTCACCCAGAGTGCCATGGAGTTAGACTGGAGACTATTGCCAACGTTGTCAGCTCATGAGGAAGACATTATTTTTCACAGATCTCTGCGATTTGTGTGGTTTGGATCTGCTCAAAAGGGTAGGCTCCCCGAAGCCCTATTTATGCATGTGAACCTGCCCCACCAAGTCTTGGGAAAGCCAAGCTCGATCTGAGTGACGCCCTTGGTTTCTATCATCTGGCCCTCCTCTGCAGCTGGAGACAGAAGGATCTTCCCCGCCAAGGAGAGCTCCATGCTGGCTACACATTTGAGGCATCAAGGAGCTTAAGCAGCTTCAGAAGAAATCTGCAATTAATTATGTTCCACAAACCACCATGTGTGCAGGACCCACTCTTTCCAGGCCCTGAATGAGGTGCAGTGTGCGACCCTGGCAGGTCACGGTCCATAGGGGGCACGGAGAACACCGATGTCATTTGGAAGGCCTTCACTCTTCACAGGAAAGGGAAGCCTCACCAGCTAGGACACCAGACCAGGCATGCTGGCCTCACTCTCACCTCAGGGGCCTTTGCACTTGCCACGCTCTCTACCAGGAACACTGTCCAGATACTGTCATGGTTTGCGCCTCCACTCAATTCTTTTTCTTTTTTGTTTTTCTTTCTTTCTTTCTTTCTTTCTTTCTTTCTTTCTTTCTTTCTTTCTTTCTTTCTTTCTTTCTTTCTTTCTTTCTTTTGTGATTGCCACTGGGAAAATGTGCTTGCCAAAGAGAGAGAGGGAGAGATATATATAGAGAGAGACAAAGCACCCCCCCACACACAAGGGGCGCAGTCATCTCCTCATCCTTTTCCCTCCATTCCTCCTTCCCATAAGGATTTAGGATATGCATGTACATCTACCTCGTATGTTTTCCAAGCTCCCAGGGCCAGGATTTGAACAGCACTTGTCCATATAGAGTCTGACTCTCTATGCCCAGCCCTTAACCACTGTCCCCCATCAACTGAGTTCTGATATTTGCTCAAACATCATCACCTCTTCAGCAAGGACTTCCCTGGTCGTACTATTAAGATGACCACTCACCCAACCACTTCCCATCCTTTCACCCTACTTTCATCACCCTATTCCTATCGTTTCATCATGGGACTTACCCCCGAAAGGTGTCTATCTCCACCACTGGAATATACTTGGGATGCTACATTCCTAGCATATAGCACAGAGACTGGTATATAGTAGCAGCTCAATTAATACTGGTTGAAATAATAAATCACTGATTCCACTTACATGTAAAAGTGACTATTCAGGGGTCAGCAGGTGGTATGGTGGTTGAGGCGCTGGACTCCCACATGGACTGTGGTTCAAGTCCCAGACCTGGCAGCTTGATTTCTCACTCTCTCTTTTTCTCTCTCTCAGTCTCACTGGTCAAATTAAAAAATAACAATAAATAAAATAAATAATTCTTCTGTAAAAAAAAAAAAGTGGTTTTACATACACATTACTCTGGCTCCTGCACCCCACTCCCCCAGCCCTGCTAGATATTAGAAATTCACAGCAGATTCTGAAGGGTACATGGATTAAAAGATTTGGTGTTAACTTCAAGTATTTTGGGAGGGGGCATCATTTCAGAGCCAAACTAATTTTCTCAAACAAAAACAAGAACTACACCATTATAAATGTATCTCTGAGCATCAAACATACACATAAATGTAGATGCAGTAGTCAGAAGTTTGCCAGTACAGTACAGATAGAAACAATTAGTGTTCAGCAGTGACCTCTGTTTAAACTTTACTTATAAAGCTATTATTTGTTCATTTGAATTCGTTTAAAATTAAAGATTCTGCAGTTGGTTAAGCCTGGCTTCTTGCTTTACATATAATAGTTGTGAAATGGACACTAATGATTTATCAGGTGTAACCATCATAAAATAAATACCTTCGTAAACTTAAATGCAAATTGAAGGTACTTCACAGAACCACCACCCCCCCCATTATTTTCCTCTATTGTGTCTGTGTGTGTGTTTTTTTTTTTTTTTAATTTACAATAGAGCACATGTGCAAACCAGAGAGAAAGAGAGGAGCACCCTCCACAAGGCCTGGTCCTGCTGCCACCCTCTTCCTCCAGGGCACATGGGTACGCAACCAGCATGTTTTCAGGCCTACAGAGGCAGGGACTCAAACCACGGTCAGCATGTGGCTTCCAGTTCTGCAGTCCAGTGTGCTACCGACTGCACTACAGAGGCTGAGTCTCTCTTGTGTCTTTTTTTTTTTTTTTTTTTTTTTTTTTACTGTGAGGAGCGTGTGCTCACTGGAGAGACAGCGAGACAGAAAGCAAGAAATTGTCTCCCAGGGGGATGACCACATGGCAACCCCTTCTCCTCCATTCTCTTCTTGGAATCTTGGGCACGCACGCACATGTGCTCTGCATGAATTTTTTAAGCCACCGGGTCTGGAACTCAAACTGCAGTTGACTACGTCAGAGTCCAGCGATGTAACCATTACGCCACCTGCTGGTCTTACTCTCTTGTGTTTTGATGATCTGAACAATAGTTTCCCATTTCATTTGTGAAATTTACTTATTTTGCTTTCCAAGAGATAGCTACACTTAAATGAGCTTAGAAAGCATACTCTGTTAAAAACTGTTAGTAGCCAATCAGAAAGCATATTGTCGCTGGTATTTCTGAATGCTCTGAGACACTTCTCAAATTTAGGTAGGATGATGGAATGAAATTTTCCTATTCTCCAGGGTTTCAAATTGTTGTAGTGCCACCAATTAGAGATGGTAGTTTTTCTAGAAGGCAGTGTGACTTTATGCGCTTGTCAGAAAAAAAGCCAAATAATCCACCACTCCACTGAAACCCCTAACAAACCAAACAACAAAAATTCCCAGAAGTCTAGAAGTCTCTTCAAGTGCTAAAGGTGCTTTCTAAGAAGCAGGATAGGATGCCGGTGGCAGTTCCCTGGGCTTTGTTTTCACTCCTACCCAACTCCGGCTCTGAGCATGGCCCAGCCCACGTCTCACTCCGAAAGCCTCACTCCCCAACACGTGTCCTGGAAACACCCTAGGAATATCCTGGACCTCCCTATGAAGTGAAATGTTTACTATTTGTTGATTATAGCTCAATAAAGTTCGGGTGGGGGGTGCTTCATTCATGCAAGACCATTATATGGAGTTGAAGTGCCTGAAAACACTCAAGTAAAGAGAAAACAGATTGGCAAAGCATTTTCCTGAGGACTTATGTAGAAATCAGAATTATCAATAGTAAAAAAGAGCACGGGGTGGTGGTGGTGATGGTGGCAGGTGATGTGGGGGTTGGGGCGCTGGACTCCTACATGGCTGACCACAATTCGAGTCTTGGACCCGGCAGCTTACTTTCTCACTTTCCTTTTCTTTCTCTCTCTGGTTGGGTTAAAAAATAATAACAAAGTTAAATAAATAAATAAATCATTCTTTAAAATAATTTTTTTTAAAGAAAGGGGGGCACAGAATGGAATGGTGCTTGTAAAGGTGGGTCTATTTTTGGGTAGATCAGTGATGAAATCTTCTGGAGGGGATTAGAGAGCTTTGAAGAAAACCCATGATGGCTTAAGAGAGCTGGTCTCAACTCCAGGGGGTATAGGTGAATTACCAAGGGAGAATTTTCAGATGAAATCCTTTCCCCACTCGGAGGGCTTCTGATAGTCCTTGGGATTGACGGCACTGTAGGCTAGCTAACTTCTGTTTGCTCCCCAGACCCACTCGCCATGCTCCTCCACTCTTCTCTCTGCCCGGAGGCAACACCAGCCCCCTTGGCTGTCCTCCTTTTGGTTGTGCTTGGCCGGTTAAAGGTAGGGGCAGGAAGTTAGAGGGGGGAGGTAAGTGAAGTTAGAATATTTATTGTCTAGGTTCCCTCCCTGCTTGGTCAACATGGCTTGCCAGTTTGTGTGGTGTATCAAAGAGCTCCCACATGGGACCAGCAGATGGCATAATGGTTACATCGCTGGAGTTCCATATGGTCGACTACGGTTCGAGTCCTAGACCTTGTGGCTTAAAACTCACACTTGGTATGTGTGCATGCATGCCCAAGATCCCAAGAGAAAAATGAAGGAGAGGGGATTACAGCATGGCCATCCCCCCAGGGGTGAGTTCTTGCTTTCTGCCTTTCTGTCTCTCTGGTGTCTCTCTGGTAAGTGGACCCACCCTACAGCAAAAATCTCTCTAAGAAAGAAAAAGAGAGAGAGAGAGAGGAAGGAAGGAAGGAAAGGAAAGGAGGAAGGAAGGAAGGAAGAGCGCCCACAGATGGCTGCCCCCTCAGCTACCCTTCTGGGTTCTGGTCACCTCTTTTCTTTGTCCTTCCAGGCATAGGGGTAGTACCAGGTCCCTGCTGTCACTTGCACCTCCTTTGGGACTTCCCTGAAGGTTGACAACAGCTTCATTAAACTTTCCTCAATTTATCCTAATTGAGTGTGCCGTTTGTTTCCAACCAGAACCCCATTGGGTGGGGAGTTGGTGGGATGGTTGGCTGGCGATTCCAATTCGATTCACTTCCCTGACTTCAGGGGTTCCTCTTCCTCAACCCTGCTTCAGAATAGCAAGAAATCCTAAGTCAGAAAGAAGCAGGAGGGAGCAGGAAAAGAGAGAATAGGACAGCGAAGCAGTTAGTAGAGCAGAGAACGTTTGGGACACCATTTTCCTTTTCCGTCGGGGCCTGTGGAAATCCTGACTAGCCTGAAAGCAAGTACTGGACAGCAAAGACCACACTTGCCAATGTGCGAAACCTACCTGGATGTGGCCACTCACTAGACTACCGCGTACGACGCTTTGAGCAAACAGTACACAGGAAATATTACACTCCTTTTCCCCCGGCGATTTCAGCTAATAGGCCTGCGGATTAGTCACTTCACTAATGAGTAGTTTTACCCTGGCCATCAGTGAACTGGGCCAGAGAGGGGCCCTGCAAGCTCTTGGAAAGCCTCGTGAAAAGTCCTGTTCTTGTTGGGCCCATTAACAGAGAGGTGAGACGCGCCAGCGACCGATGTTTATATAGTGTTGCTATATTTGGAAATTTAATTGTTTTTCTAAAAATCTCAAGTGAGAAAAGCGAAGGCCTTTTTAATAATAGAATAAAAGTAGGACATTCTGGACCTAATGTTTTCTTTATTTTTCATTAGCTGCTCAGATTTCCATAATCCAGAAAAGCACACACGGGAAAGACAGCGTGTCTCAACCAGGAGCCATGGTGTCTCCCCAGGGATAGAGACATTTTTTGTGTCTCAAGTAGAGTGAGGATTCTACTGGCATCTAAAGTGTGGGGACCAGGGATGCTGCTAAACATCCCACGGTGAGCAGGACTCCCCCCAACCCCCATCCACGAGTTATTGTTATCCGCCCAAACGTCAATAGTGCTGAGGTTGAGACTCCCTTCTCAGAGTGGCATTACAGCTCCATTAGCAAGGAAATTGGTATTAAATACCGTTCATAACTTTGCCATTTAAAAACCACCCTCCAATTAAGTTGGGCACCCCTAGTTTACTGATATCATCATACATCACTCATTAAATATTATTGCCTTAGAGTGTGGTGCATTTGAAAATGGCAAGCTTATTGCAGTGCATAATCGATGTTTTTCAAAATAGAAACAAGGCTAGTTGGTCAGATGGAATCAAATAATTTGGGAGCACATCGAGTCTTTTTTAAATCGCCTCTCTAATCAAAAGCATTTCCCCTCCAGATTGTGGTTCTAACGAAAGAGATACCCTCCCCAAAAGGGAGTGACCTGACGTTCAAAGTTGGACCAAGGCAAAGGCAGTGTAATTAGCATCTTAACCACTAGCAACCGCAAAGAATCAAGTGCTTTTGGGGAAGAATTTGACCAGACACAAAGGTATCAAATGTCTCGTCTCCTTTCCACACAAAAATAGTTCTGGCTTGAGAATGAAGTCCTCAAGGTGTCTTTGAGTAAGGAGGAAAAAATCTGTTCTGGGAATTGACTACTGTACCCCTTTTCTGCAACTGTGGAGATTTTGCTGCTGAAAGAAAAGGCCAAAAATGTATTATCCTGTTTGTCACCAAGGGATAATGGTGTGCTGGTAAAATCCCTTTTGTTAAACCTTACTCTGTGCTGGAGACGCAGGTGCAGGAGAAACCAAAGAGCCATTCAATTATCTAAAAACCTTTTATGGCAAAGAGAAACCAGACTGGTACTAAAATTAATGAAGATGCTGGAAAAGAATACATGAAATCGCTGGAAGGATGAAGATAGAGAAAGTATTCTAAGGTCAGTCTCCAAGAAGATGTAGAAAACAAATGTGGCCAGGTGGAAAGAAACACCAGCCTTTCCAAATTAGTTATCCAAGGGAGGACCACATTTCTTGGACAAAGTGCTCCTATGCAAATGTGCAGCTCCAAGTACTAGTCTTCTGTCTATTAGAAGAATCGGTTCAAGAAGCTCATCAATTCAGGAGTTTGACAGAGCGTTTGAAAGTTGACTGAAATGTCTACTCCTCTCTGAAGGGCTGTTCCTAGAAGAAGTTGATCTGCTCCAGGTGACGATGCTAAAATGAAGAGCTCAGATAGGTCGAAAGTGTCGGCATTTAACCAGGTTGTCCAAGTAATGGATAAACAGTGGGTGAACCTTGCTGCCAAGGTTGTGCAACCCAGCTTTTGTGGACCATCCAAGCGCAGCTCCCTGCCAGCAGTGAGTGTGGGGGAGAGTATGGCTGTCACGGCTGACCCCACTACCCAGCTCTCCCACTGACAATTTAAGAACATTCTCATTGGCATTGACAATTCAGTACATACTTGCGACCTGACAGCAGCAGCTAGTAGGTCCATTTCTGAATGCATACAACATGGTGTAATGTTCAGTGTTGAAGAAGATGAATCTGTCTGCATATTACACACTGCATGCATGTGTTGAAAAACCATATTGTACCCCACTAAAATGCACAGTAATTATGTATAAACCAGAAATCACAATTTTTAAAAAAGCACATTCTCGGGGGCCGGTAGGTGGTGTGGCAGTTAAGGCACTGGACTCCCATATGGCTGACATTGGTTTGAATCCCAGACCTGGTGGCTTGCTTTCTCCCTCTCCCTCTCTCTCTCTCTCTCTCTGTCTTGCTCTGTCCCTCTCTGGTCAAATTAAAATAAATAAATGAATATCATTTTTTAAAATAAAAGATATATACATATATATATGTATATATCTATATTTTAAAGACACATTCTCATTTCTGAGGTGATGGAGTCCCGAAAGAATATGGTTGTGTGTTGGGGTCAACATACTCCAGCAAAGCTAATAATAATACTGTGGTTGACTATGTGGTAGTCCAGTGACGTAACCATTATACCAATTGTTGGTCCCCAAGAAAAGAATTTAATATGGTAAAAACAGTTCCAACTAGGATTAGCAAAAGAGTAAAGATGGTTATACCTCAAAGAAAACAAAGCTAAATGACAATAATACCTAACACTTATCTGTCCCTCACTATGTACCCAATACAACATCATTATATCGACTCTTCCTCACAGTCCCATGACGTAGATGCCGTTACCTTCATTTTGTATAGGAGGGTCTGAGGTGCAAACACTTTCGGCAACATGCCCAAGTTCCCACAGCTGCAAAGTAGCAGAGCTGGGACTTGAGTCCATGTCTGCCTGAGTCCAAAGTCCAAGCTACTAAACACTATATTCTACTGGCAGAAACTCTCTGGCTCCGTGGTAGAATAGGTTGCCTCAGGGGAGAAGCAGAAGTTGCATCACTTGGGTTTTTAGACTGAACAAAATATTAGTATGTGTGTCATAGGAAGTCATCTCTAATGGCTCAAGGGTGGGTTACCATCATATCTGGAGCTTTCATTTCTGAATGTTAGACTCTTAATCAACAGCGCTAGCCATCTGTGTGCAGCCCATTGCATTTTTCACAGTTTTGTCACATGTGCTTTCTCATCTGATCCTCACTGAAAACTTGTGAGGTAGGTGGAGGGTCGCATGGTGTACTTACTATGCCCCTTCCCAAAGATGCGATGGACAGTCCCATCTGAAACGAAGCATTGCCAAGTTACTTATCGTCAAAAATATGTGGGAGGAGGGGGAAATGTAATTCCAAAAAAATTGCTTATTTCAACCCTGAGCGGTTCATAGGAGTTTATAATTTATTTCCATAACAGTGTGATTGCTTCCTTTTCAACAAGGCTTTGACTCACTCAGAGGAATGTATTCCATTACATGTCTGCTGGCTTCAGGCTTTATGTACGACCAGTTGGTTGCCATGATGACCAGGACCAACAAAATATAAACCATAAGCTCTTCCAATACTGGTCACTAACTCACTTCTAACAGTCTACCTCAGAATTGTGGAAGCTGGTGGTGTTTCTTAGATAGTATATGATCATATCATCACACATCCAGGATGCCTTCCTCCTATTTGAAAATACTCTGAAGACTTTTGCTTTGGGTTCAAGGGAAACTTGGACATGTGGGTTTTTGTCTCTGTGGTTAAAGAGTATTTAGAGAGCAGTATCTTCAGCCCTGTCACTATAGTCTTTAAAAACTTACATTTCTCATACCAACAATTTTAGTTCTGCTTAAGGCAAATAAAAAGGTAATATATCAGGGCCAGGAGGTGATGTGGTGGTTAAGACACTGGATTCCCACATGACCAACCATGGTTCAAATCCTAGACCTGGTGGATTGCTTTTTGTCTCTCTCTCTCTCTCTGGTCAAACTAAAAAATAACAAATAAAATAATTCCTTAAAAAAAGGTAATATACCGGGGATTAGCAGGTGGCATGGTGGTTAAGGTGCTGGACACTCCCACATGGCCGACCGCAGTTCGAGTCCTGGACCAGGCGGCTTCCTTTCTCCCTTTCCCCCCCCTCCCTCTCTCTCTCTCTCTCTCTCTCTCTCTGTTTCTCTCTGGTCAAATTAAAATAAATGAATAATTAAATAAATAATAATTTAAAAAAAAAAAAAGGTAATATACCAAACTTTGGTGATGCCCTGATCAGCACAGCCCCTTCAGCATTTATGACTTCTGTACCTAATTTATCAATGTTTATTCACAATACCAAAGAAATATAGGATGATCTGTTGGAATTTTGAAAAGCAAAATAATTTCTAAGATAATGTAAAACCTCACTGGTTATGGCTACATGGGAAGTTTAATTTAAAATAGTTTTTCTTTTTCTTTCTTTCTTTCTTTCTTTTTTTTTTTTTTTTGAGAGATGCTTTTGCTGTAGGGTGCGTGTGCTTGCTGGAGAGACAGAGCGAGACAGAGATACAGAAAGCAAGAAATCACCCCCTAAGGGGGATGGCCATGCCACAGTCCCTTCTCCTCCATTCTCCTCTTGCAATTTTGGACATGTACATGCACCTGGCTTGAGTTTTAAGCCTCTAGGTCCTGGGACTCAAACCATGGTCGACTACGTGAGAGTCCAGCAACATAACCATCTGCGGGTCCCTGAAATAGTTTTTCTAAATTGTGGTGACCTGTTTTTTTTTTTTCATTGCTCTGTAGCCAATCCCAAATCTTCTGATAGCAATCTCTCTTTGGGTAGCCACCCTCCAACCTACCCTCAATCATGTGAATTCCAACTCAGTTGACTCTACCCCAGTTCTAGGGATGGGCATGTGACATGTGTCTGGACAATCAGTATCACGTCCCAGTGGAGATTAGCATTGATTCGAGGAGGAGCATATGATCCTAGCCAAGCCAATCCATGCCATCGAGACCCAATTCCATGATTTTTGTTAGAGCTCTTGAGAGAGGAATATTCTGAAAGAGTTGCTGAACAGTTGTGTGAAAGCCTAGAGCTGCTGGCAGCCATCTTGCTACTCTGAGGACACAATCTGCTGAGAATAAAGTCTGTTTAGGAGGAAAGCGAAAGGGAGATGGAAAGAACAAGACCAGTTTCTAACGACATTGTTTGAGCTCCTAGATACAACTTTGCCTGAAATTTATCTTTGGACTTTTTAGCTATTTAACCCAATAAATTCCTGTTCTTCTTAACTTTGGTTTAATTGAATTTGCTATTTGCAACCAAGAGTCATGATTAATATAGAAACCTATCTATATTATTTTAAATACACTCAATAACTAAATCCAATTTGAAAAGTAAAAGAGATCCTCAGGGATACTGTTTCAGTGAGTGGATAATTTCAGCATCGAATAAGTCTATTACTTTTCTTGTAATCAAACCCTTGGGGCGGAGTTTGTTTGCATATTTTAGAGGTCACCCTGATAATCTTAATTATGATTTTAATTCATATTCCTGACAAATAGTTCTCTCAGAAGGATGAATTTTGACTCCCACTTTAGCTCAAATGTAGCCCAGGAGATTTTACTGTGGAAGGTTCATGGATTGTCTCACAGCCCTGATGTCCTGGCACGAGCAATCCTGAACTCCCAAAGGAAAGACAGAAATCATACTATTTTTTAGTATGCAGTTTTAAGCTATTATTATATTTAATCAATTTTTGCTCCATAAATCATGGCATAGGGTTTTCAAAAATTCTAAAACATTTGCAGGCCCTGCCAAAAAAAGACCTTATGATTATTATCTTGTTTCTCTTTAAACATCTCCAAAACTTTACAAATTCCCCTTTTCATGATCATCTTAGGGGGATAATATATTTAATTTAATAGACTCTTCATCAAATGTTAAATGTTACATTCTGACAAGGATTCTCAACTCTGGCCGCCGATTAAAGTCACCTGGGGAGCTTTTCAAAAATACTAATAGCATGGCCCTGCCCTGGACCAATTGAATCAGAATTTTTTGGAGTGGGGTCCTGGCATTGGTGGTTTTTAAAAGCTCCCAGGTGATTTTAATGTCCAGCTAGAGTTGAGAACAGCAGCATTATTGGAAATATTGAGTAGAATCTATGATTTGATTCAGTAAGGAATCATTTCACAAATAATCTTTTAAAAACACTCAATTTCTTAAAATGAATTTTTTCTGAAAACTATATATATATATGAAATAAATTATATATATTTCAATAGCTCACATCCTTTTGGGTATGCTGAGGCACCTTTTGCCAACCCAACCCTTCAAAGTTTCCTTTCAAAATAAAGTATAAGGCTGACTGACTGTTTGCCATGCATTGAAACATAATTCTTTCTTTCTTCAAGGTGAATTATTTCCATCTTTATCCTTAAATATTGTCTACTTCAAATATTTACATCCTTCTTCAATTGTTTCTTCATTAACTTTCCTCCACTAGAGTATTTGAGCTTACTATTTTTTCAATTTCTGGTTGGTGTTCATACTTCAAGAAACACTTAATAATTATTATCTAAGAAGATATTCCTTTTCCTCAATTCTAATTAGTATATAAAACTTACAAAGACCCAAAGAAACTTTTAGTGTGGAAAAAAAGATCTTGAGATAAAGACTGCAATGAAGCCAATCACATACTTTCTTTCCCTTAATAAAAATAAAAAGGAATATTTTAAAAAATAGCAAAAATTTACCAACTGTAACCATGGAAGAAAAGAAGCCAAACCTCATGCCAAAAAATAAAAAACTAAAAATAAAGAAATGGTAGTCAGAAAAATAAATGGATAATTCAAACTCTTATTCTGGCTTAGTGAAGTGCTGGAGCAGAGGCAGACTGGCTTGTGAGAGCCAGTAATCCAATTTTCAGGGATCTTTTAAGCCAGTTAATAAACATAACAGTTATTAAAAATAAAATTACATGAACATACAATTTAAAAATGTATGTTTAAAACAAAGGCAATAAATTCTCAAAACTCATCACTGCCTGTTTTGTTTTCCCAATATTTCTTTAGAAATTATTTATTTTATTTAATTTTTTTCAAGATTAAGTGTTTCTTTTTTATTTAGCTTGCTTGCTTGCTTGCTTTCTTTCTTTCTTTCTTTCTTTCTTTCTTTCTTTCTTTCTTTCTTTCTTTTAATTTGACCAGAGAGGGACAGAGTGAGAGAGAAAGAGAGGGAAAGTGAGAAAGGAAGCCTCCAGGTCTGGGACACAAACCGCAGTTCACTATATGGGAGTCCAACGCCCTTAACCACCATGCCACCTGCTGGCCCCTTAATTTATTATGATTACCTTCCAACTTGCTATAGGGCACACATACTCACCAGAGAGAGAGACAGTGAGAGAGAGAGAGAAAGAGAGAAAGTGAGTAAACAAGCTGCCAAGGTCTAGGACTCAAACCACATTTGACCATGTAGGAGTCCAGTGCTTCAACCACCACACCACCTGCTGGCCCCTGCCTAATTGTTTTTCCTTACTTTGAGTAAGATATATGTTCTTGAGCTTATTTGCATCTACTGTATCTGTATGGTGAAAATACTATATAATGATATACTGTATTATATAATGTGTGTTCCAATGCAACATGTTTTAATAACACATTGTCAGCTTAAAGTTATCTATGCTGGGAGTATTTATACTATGGAAATTGGCTTACCCTATACATTAGGGATTTTTGTCTTTGAGAGCCAGTTGTGAAACATTAACCACCACATCACCACTCTTATCCTCACCCCTGCCTTTGTCTCAAGTCACCTGAAGATGCACTGGGGGAGGGGATCAGCAGTTAGTGTAATGGCTATGTCGCTGGACTCCCACGTAGTCGACTATGGTTCATGTTCCGGACCTGGTGGCTTAAAAATCATGCTGGGCGCGTGTGCGTGTGTGCTCAAGATCCCGAGAGGAGAATGGAGGAGAAGGAATTGTGGCGTGGCCATCCCCCTGGGGGGTGATTTCTCGTTTTCTGTCTCTGTCTCTCCCTGTCTGTCTGGCGAGCACACGCGCCCTATAGCAAAA
This sequence comes from Tupaia tana, assembly GCA_026018925.1. Taxonomy (NCBI): domain Eukaryota; kingdom Metazoa; phylum Chordata; class Mammalia; order Scandentia; family Tupaiidae; genus Tupaia; species Tupaia tana. The sequence goes on from JAKSZU010000009.1 coordinate 154,471,156, forward strand.
ACCTCTCCACAAAAAAAAAAAAAAAAAAAAAAAAAAGATGCACTGGGGGAGAAAAAAGTGAGCTGGCAAAACCGAAGTCTCACTGGTCACTCAATTCAGGGAGAAGCGAATTGATAAGGAACCCTAGGGAAAAACAAGGAAAAACCCTTAGCATTTCATCAGAGACAAAAACAAACAAACAAAACCTGAATGTGTCATTTACCATGGAGTCACACAAAAGTGAGGGTATAAATTCCAAGCCTGAGAATGTGACATATTAAAACTAAGACATGTGCCCAATGAACTCCTAGTGTAGAGGACATGGAAGGAATTCTGTAGTGTCCATATTCCTAACAAAGGGGCTATTTCACTCCAGGTGAGCTCCCCCTGCCCCTATGACCAAACATCATCAGAGTACAGAAAAGAATACAGAGTGCCCCATTTAGATCTCAAACTGGAACTCTAAGAGAAAGATAAATATGGTTTAGAAGTTAGAAAAGGGTCAAGAATTCAACTATGTCATGCCAGAAAAAAACAAGTTTCAGACACCTGCCAACCTTGAGAATAAGAAAAAAAAAAGTAATACTAAGAAAAAAGATAAAATTCTGAACAACAGGGAGATGTCAGAATTTAGGAAACAAGTTGAGGACTAGAGCAATACAAGTAGAGGTCAAATCAACTAATTAGAAACAGCAAGGGGGTGAGCAGGAGGCATGGTGGTTAAGGCGCTGGATTCCCACATGGCTGACTACAGTTTGAATCCTGGACCCAGCAGCTTGAAAGTCACAACAAAGAGATAAATAAATAAATGTTTAAAAAAGAGAGAAAGAAAAAGAAACAGCAATAATGGTCATAAGGTATAATACCAAATTACTGACAGAGCAAAAGCTTGAGGTTATGTGATTAGAACAGAAGAAAAAGAGAAATGTCAAGCTTTTAGACTTTTACTAAATAGAATCATGTAGTGTCTCAACTACAGTAGAATTAACATCACAAATGAGGGTCACATAGACATAAGATGGACACTGAGAAGGATACAACACCACATAGTATTCTAACTGGGAGTATATAATGGAATCTAAGAAATAGTCTATTTACAAAAAGCAAAAAGCCTGTATTTAAAAAAAAAGGTCAATATCATAACAGACAAATGCAGAGGCACTGATTCATATTACAGGAGCATGTTTGTGCCTGGTATATTTATGGAGGTCTCTGGATACGAACTCGAAACCTTCCCATACGGGTCAGCCTTGCAGAGTATTGCATTCTCCTGCTGCACCACCCTCAGGCCCCTCCATGCTACAATCTTGAAACATTAAACTAACTGAAGAAACCAGTCACAGAAGGTCATATGTTATGATTCCATTTATATTTATAGAAAATGTTCGACATAGGTAAATCTACGGAGACACAAAGTAGACTAATGGTTGCCTAGGGTTGAGAGAAAATAGGGAGTGACTGCTAATGGGTACAGACTTTCCTTCTGGGATGATAAAAATATTCTAACATTGATTTTGGTGGTGATTGTCTAATTGTGAATATGCTAAAAATCATTGTGTTGTATACTTTTAATGGGTAAACTGTATAGTATATGAGCTATATATACCTCACTAAAACTGTTATTTAAAACTGTTTGAACAAGGGGTGGCAGGTGATACAGTGGTTAAAGGCGCTGGATTCCCACCATGGCTGACCATGGTTCGAGTCCCGGACCTGGCAGCTTACTTTCTCACTTTCCCTTTCTCTCTCTCTGGTCAAATTTAAAAAATAATAACAAATAGAATTAATTAAACAAATAAATATTTTTTAAAATGTTTGAACAAGTGGGAAAAATAGCATGGAATTTAACATAAGAGAAATCTTTTGAGCTTTTTCAGTATTTAACAGATCAGAATTTAGAATCATCCCAAATGGAGATAAGGAATGGCAATTCACTCATGTAGCAGGCACTGGGCGGAGTACCGAGGAAAGTTAACCAGACAGACATGGTCACCACATTCATGGTACTTAGAGTATTCTAGAAAGACCCAAATTAAAGAATTACATGATTGGGCAAATGCCTAGAAGAAAAATGAAAACAGCAGGAAAAGGTCTAATGGTAGACCCCAATCTAATCTAGAAAGGAAGGGAATGGTTCTTTGAGGAAGTGATATTTGAGTTGAGCTCTTGAGGGTTATTAAGAATAAACCAGGGGACCAGCAGTTAGAGTAATGGCTATGTCGCTGAACTCCCATGTAGCCGACCGCGGTTCAAGTCCCGAACCCGGTGGCTTAAACTCATACCGGGCACGTGTGTGTGTGTGTGCGCCCAAGATCCCGAGAGGAGAATGGAGGAGAAGGAATTGCGGCGTGGCCATCCCCCCTGGGGGGGGGGGATTTCTCCCTTTCTGTCTCTCTGTCTCTCTCTGTCTTTCTGGCGAGCGCACGCACCCTATAGCAAAAGCCTCTCCAAGAAAAAATAATTACAAAAAAAGAATAAACCACGTGAAGACTGGGTGTGAGGTAGAAAGGATTCCAGACAGAGGGAATTGGATCCCCTCTGCCGAGAAACCAGAGGACAGTGAGAAGTGGGGAGCAGCATGGAGGATGTTGGAGGTGCTGGCAGAACGTGCAAGTCCTTATAAGCCATGCTAGGAATTTGATCTTTATTTCAAAGGCAATAGGAAGCTGTTGAAAGATGTCAACGAGAGTGTTCAACTGACATCTGCAGTGTGCTTTGCTGTTTAATTGCCCTCTGAGTAATGCAAAAGTGAAACTATGGGGCTATGCCAGTAGTGATGTGGCTTCCTTACTTCTTACCAAATCTCCCAGTATATAGCTCTTATATTGTGGTCCTTGGAAAACAGTTTATACAATTCCCAGATGGGGAAGGGAGGGGAGAATATACAGAAGAGCCCTTAGGAAATGAAGCTCAGCCATATGAGCTATGGTGAGCTCAACAATGTCAGTAACCTAATGATCCATAATGACACACTGGTCTTTAAGCTTCAGATATATGTTGGTGAGATCACTGCCTATGACTCTAGGGTCTTGTTATTTACAGCTGCAATGCTAAAATTGGCACCATGGGCACTCTAAATTACGGGTGGAGTTGCCCTTGGCATCTGTCATATATTGCCTGGGCTACGATCTGGTATCCTCAATTGAGTACAGGTGGAAACAGATGGAAAATAAGTTACCTTTCAATTCTCAGTGTGTTTTCATTGACTTAGCATCTGTTGGAAAATTCGTTCTGAGAATAGCATCAAGAAACTGATCTACATGGTGGGTAACGGCCAACTGAGGCCTCTGAGAGATGGCTCCTGCGTTGGCCAACGACTGCTTTGCCAAAGTTTTCAAGGCTATGGGGCTGCCATGACAACCGTAAGTAAAACAAGACACTGAAGTTCTTTAAATTAACCGTAAGTCACAAGTTGCAGTTGCTCTTAAATCCAGATCTTTGGAATATGTGTTTGCTGGTTGATTTGACTTTTGTTCTCTTGGCTGAGTTTGGTGGTGGGATGTCTTCTGTGCTGTTAATGGCAACTCAAAACACTTTTTGTTTCTCCTTATTTATTATTTTTTAGAGAGATTTTTTGCTATAGGGTGTGTGCATTCACTAGAGAGACAGAGAGACAGAAAGTGAGAAATCACCCCCCAGGGGGGATGGCCACACCACAATTCCTTCTCCTCCATTCTCCTCTCAGGAATTTGGGCACACACACGCACACACACACCCAACGTGAGTTTTAAGCCACCAGGTCTGGGACTCGAACCATGGTTGGCTATGTGGGAGTCCAATCATGCAACCATTACTCCATCTGCTAGTCCCTGTTTCTCCTTACTCTTGACCTTCCCTTCATTTTTCCCGTTTCTCTTTTGCTATAATCCTGTTTCTTGATCTTTTGAAATGACCTGCCAGAATTTTGAGCTGTTATATACCATTGGCTTCTGCTGGATTAGGCCAATTCATCATGATCAATCATCAAACAATACAGTTTATTAAAAATAATTTAACTCTACTATGTGCAAAGTATGCATGTACTCTCACCCCGGTGTTACGTTCGACTCTGCTAGCCACCCTACTTTCTCCTTTGCCTTTCCTGATACCCATCTCTTTTTCTTCCCTTAGTCATTGTTACCATGATCAATAACTTCATGTGCATTCAAACTGGATATGATTAGTTTGAACCAGTCATGGTGGTTCTATTCCCTTGGACAATGAATGATTTTTTTATGAACTTCTGCAGCTGTTTACCCTCCAGCCTGAGAAAGAAGCCAACACTATCCTGGACAAGTTGCAGAGAAATGAAGTTGGAGCCCTGATGTACTGTGCCTGGAGCCCATGCTAGTAAACTTCTCGCTGTGTGACATAATCAGTTTTCTTATTGTTTAGATGTAAACTAGGATATTCTATCATCTGCATCTAAAGGCACGTTTACCGATGTTCTTAGTTCTCTGAACTCCACTTCTCAAGCTCCTATATTGGTGTTAAACTGAACAAAAGCAGCCTAATCAGGCCTCTGTATTTGGGTGATACAGTTGGCTCAAAGCAGTCTCGCTAGATACTGAACTGCAGCCTAGTTGATACATATAAAAGTTGTAACCTAATCTAAGACTATACCCCAATTGAGCCTTAGCCAATCGTAGCAGCTGAGTTTTAGCCAATAACAGGCAGCCAACTGATCAGACCATGTAAGACAAATGCCAACTACAGCTAATCAGATTGGTTTTTGTATGCCACTTCCTTGGTTTGAACTATGTAACTTTGTTTTGTCTGGCTATAAATCTAAGCTGCATGTGGGTTGGGATGGAGCATGCTGAACTAACTTCCATCAGGGACGTTGCCCGGGTCTAGAACCCATCTCTTTCTCAATTAAAATGCTATTAAAATTTCAAACAAAACAAAACAAAATAAACTTCTAGAGGGTGTGTGTTCTTGTCAAAGAGAGACAGAAGGGGATGGGGGTGGAGGGACAGTGAGAAAGCACCCTTGGTGGGGAATGGTCATGCCACAATCCCTTCTCCTCCATTTTTCTTCCTTTCAAGATTTTGGGCACTGCCCAGCAATGAAGCTGCTGGGTCTGGGACTCAACCATGTAGTCAACCTCATGGGATGCAGCCACCTTAACACCACTGCACCAGGTGGCCTAAAACTGTAATATTTACCTGGCCTCAGATTTTTCTTTTAACATTGGTTTTGTTTTTTTTATAGGTTTTATAATTTGTCTTTTTCTTATCTCCCAATCTCCCTGAGTGAACTCACCTATTCTTCTTGCTTTAACTATGGTTTACATGTTGATGACTCCTAGACCTAAATTGAACAAACCTCTTTCTCAAGCTCCATATTTTTATTGGGTTGTCGGGGAAGTCATTATGCATTTTTGCATAGAAAAATACTTCATGATGACCATATATATATATATATATATATATATATATATATATATATATATACACACACATATATACACATACATACATACATACATATCTGGGTCAATAATGGAATTGACCTTGGGCTAGCAGGTGGCATAGTGATTAAGGCACTGGACTCCCACATGGCTGACTGCGGTTGGAGTCCAAGATCTGGTGACTTGAAACTCACACCGGGCACATGTGAGAGTGTGCTGAAAATCACAGGAGAATGGAGGAGAAGGGATTGTGGCGTGGCCATTCTCCCCTCAGGGGTGATTTCCCATTTTCCCTCTCTCTCTCTCTCCAACAAAAACATGTGCCCTATGACAAAATCTTAATAAATAAAATTGGTCTCAGCTTTGATTGCACTTGTGATCACTTGCAGAACTTCCCAAATGATTAGGTATATAAACTTCATCCCTTGTAATTCTGCCCCTCCAGATTTAGAGCAAGGCCCAAGTATCTGCATATGCTTAAAACGCCACAGGTGATCTCTGACACACACTCGTGGTTAAGTACTGATGGCCTAGAAACACCTCTTCCTGGATAGCTGTTGTGTTCTTCAAACTTATGTCTAAAACTGAACTCTTCCCCTCCCTCCTGTACTCTTGCTCCCCCAAACATGAGATTCTTCTAGATAAAGGGGCATCAGACAAGGCATCCACCTTCAAGGACCTCCCAATCTAGCTGGATAGGCTGGGCACAGGGTAATGGGAAATTAAAGAGTACATCATTTCTCTAGGCTTTCTCACCTGTCTGTGCATCCAGGTCAAAGCCAAAGTAACAGAAAACATATATATTTCACAGTAGCCAATAGCCACGTGTTCTTCTGAGCATTTGAAATATGGCTAGTACTACTAAGAAATAACGTTTTAACTTTCTGTTAATTTCAATTCATTGAAATGTGCTAGTGGCTATCATAATGGATAGTGTCGTTAACCTTTGCAAATCCTACTTGATTCCATCTGGGAATCTTTATGAACTGAAATACAGGATAACTCCCATTTCTAACAGATGCTACTTCTGCTCCACAGGCAAACCCTTTGTGGCTCTGACCATGGTCCACAAGAAGGGATCTATTTTACAGAATGACCTAGTACACGTATGCTGACACGCATGCACACATACTCACCTATACATACGTACCTAAATACATCAAACTTTCTGCGTGTGAGGAACTCTGATCTTTAAATCCTAGTCCATTCAAAAATGGCTAGTCAAGGGACCAGCAGTTAGCGTAATGGCTATGTCGCTGGACTCCCACGTAGTCGACCGCGGTTCGAGTCCCGGACCCGGCGGCTTAAACTCACGCCGGGCGCGTGTGCGTGCGTGCCCAAGATCCCAAGAGGAGAATGGAGGAGAAGGGATTGCGGCGTGGCCATCCCCCCTGGGGGGTGATTTCCTGCTTTCTATCTCTCTGTCTCTCTCTGTCTGTCTGGCGAGCGCACGCGCCCTATAGCAAAAACCTCTCCAAAAAAAAAAAAAAAAAAAAAAAAAAAAAAAAAAAAAAAAAAGGCTAGTCAGGAACCACCAAGTGAATTTCATGACCCACTGATGGACACCAAGTGAATTTCATGACCCACTGATGGACAAATGCCCTACAATTTGGCAAGTACTACCTCAGGGAGCTATCTTGTCCCACTGGGTGCTTACCTTCCTACTTACTACACTGAAGACCTCTGGGTGCCACTGCTGCTTGGCCAGGGCTACCACAACTGCAGGGTCATCAGAGCCCCTGCAGTACCAAGCTGTGGTCTGCAGTGCATGAAGGGGGAAGAGGCCTGGCTCCCCTTTGGATTGCAGTTCAGTAGGAGCTTCCAAAGCAAGCAGCTGATATCCCAATCCTTTCAAAGTTCTCAGTGGAAGTACTCTTTTGGCTTCCACTTATAGCCCTCTAGCTCACAATGCTGTGAGTTCCCATTGGGGGTTTAGAAGAAAAAACAAAACAAAACAAAAAACCTGAGTGGAAGGCTACTGTCTGAATTGCTTCTTATCCTTTAGCGTTCAGATTGCCTCCCCTGCCTGTGACCGCGGTTTCTCACTGGGCTGGGAAACCTCGTGTCTAAGAGGAAGTTCTCTCTCAGGAGGCTCCTTCGTCCACGTGTCTCAGGCATCTGTGGGCCTGACTCCCTCTTTGCCTGACTTGCAGAAATTTGCTCAGGCTCAAGAAACTTGCTAGGCATTATAAAAGAAGTGTGCTGTGGGACCACGGCTGAATTCACTCTGTGTAGGGCTGAGGGAACCACAGGAAAGGGCAGAGAGGAGAGGACAAAGAAGACAGAGCAGGTGAGTTAGTCTCCAAGGATAAGTAGGAGCTTGCAGGAACACAAGAGCAACTTCCTGGGAAGCCCTTTCCGGCTTCCAACAGCCGAGCCAGCAGCTTTTCTTCTAAACTTCCTCAACCTCTGTCCCTACCTCCATTGTAGACTTTCTACATGTTGGAGTTGCTGTTCCTGTCTAGACTTTGACACCTTCAGGTACAAAGATCACGTTTTCTCCATCTTTGCATCCTTAGCAACTACGATCAGGCCTTTCTGATTAGAGAGAGAGACAAGTGTGCTGGGGACATTGGCCCTGGACCTCAGTGCACTGGTATGTTAGGGCAGAGCTCACGGGTGATGTGTCAAAGGAGGTAAGGCTGTAGACCCTACAGTGGAAACAGTAGGTAGTTGTATTATTTTTCAATATACATCACACCAAGGGGCATGGTGAGTTACAGCTAAATCTGCTAAGCATGACAATAAAAATGTATCCAGGGGCTGGCAGGTGGCATGGTGGTTGGGGCAACTGGACTCTCACACGGCTGACCGTGGTTCGAGTCCTGTACCTGGCAGGTTGCTTTCTCACTTTCTTTCTGTCTAGTCAACTTCAAAATAATAATAATAATAATAATCGGGACCAACAGTTGGCATAATGGCTATGTTGCTGGACTCCCATGTAGTTGACTGTGGTTTGAGTCCCAGACCTGGTGGCTTAAACTCACGCCGGGCACGTGTGCATGTGTGCCCATGATCCCGAGAGGAGAAAGGAGGAGAAGGGATTGCAGCGTGGCCATCCCCCCGGGGGGTGATTTCTCGCTTTCTGTCTCTCTGTCTTTCTGGTGAGCACACGCACCCTATAGCAAAAACCTCTTCAAAAAATAATAATAATGATAATAATAGCAATGACTAAAAAAATTAAATTACATAATTTTTTTTTTTGGAGAGGTTTTTGCTATAGGGCATGTGTGCTCACCAGAAAGACAGAGAGAGTCAGAGAGACAGAAAGTGAGAAATCACCCTCCAAGGGGGATGGCCACACCACAATCCCTTCTGCTCCATTCTCCTCTCAGGATCTTGGGCACGCACGCACACACGCCCAGTGTGAGTTTAAGCCACTCGGTCTGGAACTCGAACCACGGTTGACTACATGGGAGTCCAGAGACATATCCATTATGCCAACTGCTGGTCCCAACTTAAATAATTATTTAAAAAAACATGTCTAGATGCCTCAAGTGACGAAGTGTACAAAGGAGATGCAGATCCTTCATTTGTGGAGCTTTCTGTCCAGTTGGGAAGATAGAAAACCAATCAAGCAGTCCTAAGAAGGTATGACTTGGGGTATGCATATGGCTGAAAGAGAATATAAACCAGCTTAGGACAATTAGGGGAGTTTCTAGGAGGGCGGGGAGTAGGGGTGCATCCACACCAAAGATAGCCTGGACAAAGAAGGAAGAAATCATGTCCCTTGGGCCCAGTAAGTTCCACAGCCAGGCTCACCTCCTGCAATTGCAGCCCAGTGCTGTACAGTACATCCTGCTTCCAGTCCAGATCCACATCTCGGTCCAGTGTGCAGGCAAGCATGAGGGAGCTGAATTGGTCTTTAAGATTTTCTAGTACACTCTCCTGACCAAACTCACATGAAAATCAGACTACAAACCTAAAGCCTTCCTTCAGTCGACGCCCTTTCTGTTTCTTATCCCGGGTTTCCACAGAAATCCGTGATGAAGGAATGATAGTGTTGTGCTTCCTGTGAGTGTTCATGTTCTCACCTCTTAGTAACATCTACTGGGAATACCAGAAGTGAGGAAACCCTGGAGGAAGAGGTGTGGACAGAGTTGATACTATTTTTAGGGACTGGGTCTGAATTCTGAAGGCGCTTCTGGAGGCTGCCAGAGCCTCCTGTTTATATAGCTGGCCCCATGGACAGAGCATCTGAAGAACACCATGACCATGGGGAACTGAGACACAGTGGGCAGCTGGCAGTCCCGGCACGGGTTGAAAAAGCGTGCAAGAGGTGTTTGGGCTCCAAAATGGACCCTGGAGAGTACTCTGCAGACCAATCCTTGGTTTTGTCTTACTTCACTTTTCAAACATTGTTCAAGCTAATCTCGGACATTTGGAAGAAGCTCACTCTAAGGGGGAACAGGCACGCTGGCCTCCGAGTCTAACGGCATTTGTCTCTGCAGCTGCACTGCCCTCATGGCCCAGGTGTACGGAGCATGATGAAGTGACCCCAGAAGTCTGACTGCCTCGGGTGTGGTGCTCATTCTTCCACCCTGATGCAATGATCTCCACATATGGGGACACTCTGCCTCACTCCCCTTTTCTTCTTCCCTGTCCGCAAACCCTGGGTTTCAGTTAACTGTGAAAAAAACAGCAACCCGAGGAGGCAGGTTTCATGCCGTTATTGTGGATGTGCTTTGTGAGCAACAAATTCTGGTCCCTTTAGCAGTCTGGCCAAAAGCAAGAAGAAAGGCAGCACAGACTTTTGAAAGATCTTTCAGAGTCTTCATTGATCCAAATTTTAGTGCGATTTGGCAGGCAACGCAGGGAGAGACGCTCCAGTGTTTTAACTTGCACATAATTGCCAGATTAGCTATTGTTTGACTTGTACAATTATTAGTGAATGTGGAAAAAAAGGGTGGCAACTGCGAAGCCTGCTGCAATGTCTAGACGCGAGGGTGGGGGTGGGGAGGCAGAGTACCAAGGGACACGACGCAGACTTTCCTCGCCTTTGTTTTTTTTCAGACCCAGTGTTTCTGCTGTGGCATAACAACACATGGGCCAAGATATTGATAGATGAGAGATAATGTTTTGGTTAAAATGGAAAATCAAATTCTAGGCTATATGCCGGAAGCATTACTCACTTAAGTGTGTTATAAGATACAATCACTTAGCCTGTAGGCTAAACACACACATGTGCATAAATATACACTGACTTTGGGGTTTTAAAGAGCTACAGCTGGGGCCAGTAGGTAGTGTGGTGGTTAGGGTGCTGGACTCCCACATGGCTGACCCTGGTTTGAGTCCCAGACCTGGCAGCTTGTTTTCTTCATTTTCCCTCTTTCTCTCTCTGTCTCTCTCTGGTCAAATTAAGATAAGGAAGAAAGGAAGGAAGGAAGGGAAGAAAAGAAAAAATAAATAAAAGAAAGAAAAATAAAATAATTCTTTTTTTTTTTTTTGAAGAGGTTTTGTTATAGGGCGTGTGCGCTCACCAGAAAGACAGAGAGAAACAGAGAGACAGAAAGTGAGAAATCACCCCCTAGGGGAGATGGCCATGCCACAATCCCTTCTCCTCTCAGTATCTTGGGCATGCACACACACGCACCCGGCGTGAGTTTAAGCCACCGGTCTGGAACTCGAACTGCGGTTGACTACATGGGTGTCCAGCGACATAGCCATTATGCCAACTGCTGGTCCCTAAAATAAAATAATTCTTAAAAAAAAAAAAAGAGCTGTAGCCATGCCAGTTTAGCCGGAGTGAGATGCTCAGGGTAACTTGGTTTTTGGAGAGAGAAGATTTTAGGTTTAGGAGAGCTTGTAATGTCACATACATGCTTTGTGATTGTGAGCCTGGGTCATTTGCAGGGTGCATGTGGTGGCATGCAGGGTTATGGGACAAATATGCCCACTGAGTCATGAGAATTAGGAAGGGGGATAATATATGGAATTATGAAGTAATGTTTACTCTTAATGTCTCCACTTCCCTGCAAACTCTTCCAGTCCACAGTGGGGAGCAGAAACCCGAGAGAAGGAATTAGACAGACACACTAACTAGGGTTTTGGGTGAAACTCCCATTGGCAAACATCAAAAAGAAACTACTTATGTTCTATGTTTTGTTGTTTTGGGTATAAGCATAGCTATATAAATTATGTATTCTAATACTATATGTAATGGATAATTATGTATATATATGTAATTACATACACTCTATCCTTATTTGCATAAATGTAAGTTAAAATATTAAATGGCTGGATTGATTGACTTTGTTGTTGTTGTTGTTGTTGTTGTTGTTGTACTGTGAGAGAAAGAGTGAGATAGAAAGTGAGAAATTACCCCCTGTACCTGTACCACAATCCCTTGTCCTCCAGTCTCCTATTGGGATTTTGAGCACACATGCACATGAACCCACGTGATTTTCAAGCTGTTGAGTCCAAGACTAGACCTGTGCAGCCAGCCATGTGGAACCCAGTGCCTTAACCTCCATATCACCTGTTGGCCCCTGGATTAATTGACTTTTATGCATGTTGGGAAAAGACTTTCCCTTTGCTTTTATTCAAAGAAAGGTAAGTATCTCCCTTTCCAGGTTTCTTGACCCACCAAGACCCTCCTTACAGATAGACCCAGTTAGAGGCAAACACACAAGCCTCAGTTCTCTAAGAAGAGGCAGGCTCTAGCAGCAGGGAGTAGACTACAGAATTTGACCTACCACCTCGCCAATCTAGCCACAATAGTTCAAATCCTCAGCATCATTTAACTCCCTTATGTGCAGAAACTAACTCAGAGTGGGAAATCCCTAAGTAGAATGGCTCTGAGAAAATGAGTCACATATAAGAGAATGGTTTCACTGGCATCTCTGAGGAAAAAATCTGGGACAGGTCCCATCACCTAGGATGGGCAAATGTCACAGGGCATAACCATAGACAATGGGGGAAGCAGAGGCATCAGGAATAGCCTAGAAGCCTGGAATAGAGGAAGAAGGTGTGGGAATCAAAAAGAGCCGTGAAATAAAGAAAGAAAGAGAACCACCGTATTTGAGAAGGAAAAGACACCTTTGAGAACATTTTAGTTCAATTCCTTCTTATTAGAGCTGAGGAAACTGAAGCACAGAGAAGTTAAGTGATTGGTGCAGTCACAAGGCATGTGCATAGTAACAGATCTGGAATTAGAATTCAGCTTTGCTGTCTCAGGCCTGGAGGACTTCCCACTATGATGAAATATTAAACACATTAAAACTACAATAAGCTGAGAAGAAGACTCCTCCTTGGCTCCTGAGAACTAGTAATTTCAGGGAAAAATTAGAAATAAAGATTTTCTACTGATAATTCTGCCTCCAGCCCACAAACTCGAGTGGTAGGGAGCCCTCTAGCCTTCTCTCTGTCTCTGTCTCTCTCTGCCTCTGTCTTCTCATTTTCTGGTAATTTTTCATTTAAAAAAATTTTTAAGGTAAAGTATTCTCTTGGCTTTCAGCCCCACCTTTATCTTGTTAATAATCCCATTTCCCCTGCCCATCCAGAAGAGGCAAGGGGCAGGACTTCAGAAGACTCCTCCATGGCTCCTGAGAACTAGTGATTTTGTGCTTTTTTTTCTGTTTTTTTTTTTTTTTTTTTTTTTAAATAATTTATGGTTGTTTTTAAATTTTTCCCTTTTTTTTCCTCTCCCTCTGTCTTTGGGGGTTTTATGTGTTTCTCTCTCTCTCTCTCTCTCTCTCTCTCTCTCTCTGTTTCCTTTTCTTTTATCTCATCACTCTGCTCCTCAATCTCCGTTCTCTGTGTTTCTAGATGGATCTAAGGGAATCATAGCCAAACATCCAAATACTATTAGGGTCAACATATTCCTCAATATCCACTGAATCTGCTGCATAAAAGGATAAAACGGCACAGCAAAGAGATCACCTCCTACTGCACGCTCCTGAACGCTCAGATTGAACTTCAAGAATTAGGACGAAACACACTATCCATGAAATGATTAGAAATCACCACAGGGCCACAAGAAATATGGGAAAGCAAGAAAATAACTCTTCTTCAAGGGAAAATAACTCCTCTTCATCCACAGACAGTTCAATGAAAATGTCTGATAAAGAATTAAGAATATTCATAATGACAAAGCTAACAGAGATGGAAGAGAAGAGAGACGATGAATTGCAGAAGAGGCAGGAGAAAGGAGCTGATGAGTTTCACATGAGGAAGTTCTTACAAGATTTAAAAGAGGAATTACACACTTGAAAAAAGAATCAAATGGACCTGTTAGAGATGAAGGCTATAATACAGTAAGTCAAAATCTCCCTTGAAAGTATTAAAAGCAGACTAGATCAGACAGAAAATAGAATCTCAGACATAGAAGGGAAAATTGCTACCTAGAAAAATCTGCCACAAAAACTGAGAAAATTGCCCCCAAAATGAGAATATATGAGATATACTAGATACCATCAAACGTCCAAACATCCAGATAATTGGTATCCCAGAAGGGGAAGAGACTCATAAGGGCATCAATAATCTATTCCATGAAATCCTCCCAGAAAACTTTCCAAACCTAAAGAGGCACTCAAAGACCCAGACCCAAGAAATACAAAGGACCCCCTTCTTCAACCTAAGAAGATCTTCTCCAAGACACATTCATTATAGCCAGATTGACCAAGACCACAGACAAAGACAAGATACTAAGATTATCAAGAGAACAACGGCAAGTTACCTACAAAGGATATCCTATCAGGCTAACAGCAGACCTCTCATTGGAAACAATGTGAGCGAAGAAAGAATGGGAAAACATATTCAAAGTGTTAAGGGAAAAGCAATTTCAACCAAGAATACTGTACCCGGCAAGATTATCCTTCATATGGGAAGAAAAGACAAGAACATTCTCAGATAAACGAAACCTAAAAGAATTTACCAACACCAGACCAGATCTCCAAGAAATTCTCAAGGGAGTGCTATACCAGGAAAATTAAATACAAACACACAGAAATAAGACTTCAAAAACAAAGAAAATGGCCAATTATCAATGGCCAATTATCATAATGTCCCTTAATCATAGGGACAAGTCTGGAGTTGAATTTATTCCCAGAATTTAATTGGGAAGATCAAACCACAACAGAAGATAAAGTACATGAGACTGGACTGGTGAAATAGCATTATATGACTTTTGACTAGTATCGCTGATTTTCTTCTAGGCTTTATTTTCCGTTTTAAGGATTTTTGTTCTGTCTTGAGCTGTCGATAGGTTCATGTGCCTACTATTTGAACAGAATCCTAACCTGTTTTCTGGCTTTAAGTTTTAAGCAAAGCTCCTTAGCATTTCTTTGATTTATTAAAGTTAAAACAGCTTTTCTTTTTTTTTTTTAAATGATGTAGTATTTGCATATGACTTAAGTACATACTCTTTTCTAAAAGAATTATTTTATTTGAGACCAGCAGTTAGCATAATGGCTATGTCGCTGAATTCCCATGTAGTCGACCGTGGTTCGAGTCCCAGACCCGGCGGCTTAAACTCACGCCAGGTGCATATGCGTGCGTGCTCAAGATCCCAAGAGGAGAATGGAAGGGAAGGGATTGCAGCACGGCCATCCCCCCCCGGGGGGGGGGGGTGATTTCCTGCTTTCTATCTCTCTGTCTCTCTCTGTCTTTCTGGCGAGCGCACATGCCCTATAACAAAAACCTCTCAAAAAAAAAAAAAAGAATTATTTTATTTAACTTTATTTATTTTAATTTGAACAGAGAAGGACAGAGGAATAGAGATAGGGAGGGAGAAAGTGAGAAAGTAAACCACTGGGTCCAGGACTTGAGCCGCAGTTGGCCATGTGGGAGTCCAGTGCCCTTAACCACCATGCCATCTGCTGGCCCCAAAACTGCTTTTCTTGAAATTACCAGCTGGGGGCCGGCAGGTGGCTTGATGGTTAAGGGCGCTGGACTCCCACATAGCAGACAGTGGTCCAAGTATCGAACCTGGTGGCCTACTTTCTCCCTTTCCTCTTTCACTCACTCACTCACTCACTCACTGTCCCTCTTTGATCACATTAAAAATAAATAAAGTTTAAAACTAAATAAATGAAGTTAAAATAATTCTTTAAAAAAAATTTACCAGCTGAACTTGCAATTGAAAGTAGTTAGATTATACAAGAAATTGTGTGCTGGGACCAGCAGTTAGCGTAATGGCTATGTTGCTGGACTCCCACGTAGTCTATCGCAGTTTGAGTCCCGGACCCGGTGGCTTAAACTCACGCCAGGCGCATGTGTGTGCATGCCCGAGATCCTGAGAGGAGAATGGAGAAAGGATTGCAGCGTGGCCATCCCCCCTGAGGGGTGATTTCTCACTTTCTATCTCTCTGTCTCTCTCTGTCTGGCGAGCACATGTGCCCTATAGCAAAAACCTCTCCAAAAAAAGAAGAAAAAAAAAGAAATTGTGTGATCAATAAAATTGTGTGATCAAAAAAGAAATGGAAAACAACTGTAGACACCAGAAATAGAGGAGGAGGGTGGGAAAGGTCAGAGGGTCAGAAGTAGGGGTAAAAAAAAAAAAAATATATATATATATATATATATATATATATATATATATACATACATATATACATATATACTTATATATATAAATATATATACACATATATATAAATATATATTTCTATATATATTTATATATATATGTGTGTACTATTTATATTATATATTTTATATATATATGAAACTAGAGATGAAAAATTATTGATAATAACATGCATGATTAAGCCACTATGCACTACATTCTGGATGGGAAATCACATTTTGTATGCTGTGACGTTGCTTAGGGAATGAATGTAAATGAATTAAAAAAGTGTTTCAGAAAAAAAAAAAGCTCACGGAAATACGTGAGAAAACTGTATGAATTTCAAAAAGTTTTTGTACCAAAATAAATTCATACTTTAATTGTAAAAAAGAAAAACTACGATAAGCTACTATTGTATTAACTTGTAATTCAAAGGAACTGTTTCCTTTTTTTGAGAGAGAATTTTGCTATAGGGCATGCGTGCTCACTGGAGAGAGAGAGAAACAGAGAGATAGAAAGTGAGAAATCACCCCCTAGTGGAGGTAGCCATGCCACAACCCCTTCTCCTCCATTCTCCTCTCAGGATCTTGGGCGCACACTCACACACACACAAACTCCTGGCATGAGTTTAAGCCACTGGGTCTGGGACTCAAAGCACAGTCAACTACATGGGAGTCCAGTGACATAACCATTATGCTATCTGCTGGTCCTGGAACTGTTGTTTCTTAACAAACTAAATGCCCTATTAGTCTTCATTCCAAAATCTGGTAATCTTGAATCCTGACCATTCCATGTTTCCCTTATATATCTTTTTATTTTCCCTTATATATCTTATACTTTGATAAAGTTTTATTGTAATCATGCCAAGTATGAGAAGATAATGAATGTACTAGATTATTTTAAATCATCTCATTACACACTAATTTTTTTTTTATAGGATCAGATTTAAACTCTTTTTCTAAAAAAAAAAAAAAAAAAAAAAAACTTTTTAAGGCTTTTTCCATAGGGCACATGTACTTGCTGGAGACAGAGAGAGAATGTGAGAATCACTTCCTGCCCCCCAAGGAGAATGGCCACACCGCAATCCCTTCTCCTCTATTCTTCTTCTGGGAATTTGGGCACACATGCACGTGGTGTGATTTTCAAGCCTCTGGGTCCAGGACTTGAACCGTGGTTCACCATGTGGGAGTCTAGTACCTTAATCACCACATCACATGGTAGCCATTCCCCCTGGGGGGTGATTTTTGGCTTTCTGTCTCTCTGTGTCTCTCTGGTGAAAGCATGCACCCAATAGCAAAAATCTCTCCTAAAAAATAATAAAATAAACTCTTTTTTAAAAGCATACAATTACGAAGCAATTTTGGAGTAAACTTCAAAACACCAGGAGAAATTCTGTTTCTAATATTTCTGGCTAAGACTTGGAAAGCCTTGGAAGCTATTTGAAAAAGTCAAGTGGTTCTGTCAAGGCTTTTGAGGTAGTTTTATCATTTGTTACAGCTTAAGCCTTGTTTGGACCACATGGACTCTCGCGGCGCTTTTTCATTGTTTATGAAGTAGTAATTTGCTAGCAAATTACTCAGGCACTTTATAAGCGATGTCCTCTCTCCTGCTGGGATAGCAAATTTGCCTCATTCTTTCAGAATTGCCAGTCTTTCCAAATCCAAAACTTAGGTAGCAATTCTACTCTAACATGATTTATATTCAACTTAAAAGTGCTATTCTCTGTGATAACCCCCCCCCCTTTTAACATTTATTGATTGATTGATTTGTCATGATTTTCAAGCCACCTGGTCTGGGATTTGAACCACAGTCAGCCATGTGGGAATTCAGCACCCCAACCAGCAAGCCACTTGCTGGTTTCACACTGTGATTTTTTTTTAGAAAGAATTATTTAACTTTATTTACTTATTTATTTTAAGTTGATCAGAGAGGGACAGAGTGAGAGAAAGAGAGGGAAAGTGAGAAAGCAAGCCTCCAGGTCCAAGACTCAAACGGCAGTCGGCCATCTGAGAGTCCAGCGCCCTTAACCACTACGCCACCTGCTGACTCCTCCACTCTGTGATTTTTTTTAAAGTGTATTTATCGAGAGAGACAGAGAGAAGTGCTCTGAGCAAGGTCTCACACCATATTCTCCTTCCAGCCCAGAATCACTGGCATGTGTGGAGATACCTGGCAAGTACAAGTCAACCTGGGAACCGAACCCCTATCTTCCATGCAGCTTCTGGCTTCACAGACTGTTGTGTTATTTCTGTGCCACTGCAGTTGGACTCTCTGTGATTTTTTAACTACTAATTTGTAAGGCACCTATTGCTTAGGTGCCTTACATAGGGCTTGAAACATTTTATTTATTCTAGCAAAACTTCTCACAAATAAACAGGTGTTACTGTAGGGCAGAAATTTTCAACAATCGAAATTGTTTCCAATTTATTCTTATTTTCTACTTTCTACTCAATCCCATTTTCCCTAAATCTTTCAGGGATTTCTATTTTCTAGCACTGGCATGCATTAATTTTCAAAATTGTTCATATATATCTTTTTTTTAAAAAAAAAAAAAAAAAAAAGAGAGATTTTTGCTACAGGGCACATGAGCTCACCAGAGAGACAGAGAAACAGAAAGCGAGAAATCGCCCCCAGGGGGGAATGGTCATGCAACAATCCCTTTTCCTCCATTTTCCTCTCGGGATCTTGGGCTCTCATGCACACATGCCCAGTGTGAATTTTAAACTGCTAGGTCTGAGACTTGAACTGTGGTTGACTACATGGGAGTCCAGTGATATAACCATTACACCATCTGCTGGTCCCCATGTATATCTTTTCTGCCATTACTACAGCTTTGAGGATAGAACAGGGAAGCTGGCAAGTGAGTTCAGTCTACTATCTTGGTTCAATTATAAGTCAGATATAAAACCATTTTCTTGAATGGTGATCTTGAGGGGTCCAGAAAACTAAACTGAGTTGATCTGTTTTACACCATGCTAAATTCTGTGGCCTTCACTTGCAGGACCAAAGGATCCATTCCCAAGTTCTTGACCTTTAACAAGGTAGATCTAGTGATAGATATCTCTACTAAGATTCTCTTCCCAAGACAACGGTTAATTAACTCTCCCTAGAAACCTTTTTAGAAATATTTTATCAGGGGGACCAGCAGTTTGCATGATGGCTATGTCGCTGGACTCCCGCGTAGTCGACCGTGGTTCGAGTCCCAGACCCAGTGGCTTAAACTCATACCAGATGCGTGTGCGTGCATGCCCAAGATCCTGAGAGGAGAATGGAAGAGAAGGGATTGTGGTGTGGCCATCCACCCAGGGGGTGATTTCTCACTTTCTGTCTCTCTGTCTCTTTCTTTCTTTCTGGCAAGGGCATGTGCCCTATAGCAAAAACCTCTCCAAAAAAAAAGAAATAAATATTTTATCAAGGCAGTGAACAGTGAGGTCGGCCCTACCACCCATTCCTGCGGTGGAAACGAGAAGATAATGTGTGACTCGAAACAAAAATACCCACGTGGATCTGAGCCTAGTTCACAGTTATCCTGGCAAATCATACGTAGTTCAAGGTTACACCAGAATTCTGCATTATATAACCTTAATCCTCGTTAATAACCATTAGGGGCTAATTCTATCCTTAAAACAGGGGGGATTTGGGATGAAATATATCATTGTAGGAACATGTTCCACTCCTCCTTGTGCTTCTCAGCAACACATGCCCCCACAACAGCAACAAAATCCTCATACATTCAACTGCCAGCAAGGAGACAAGTCCTTGGCTTGTCTTAACCTCTTGGTGACAGGGCAGATACTGTTAGATACCTACCCAATGCCTGTTTTCTCTTTGATGACATAGACTTTTCTTCTGGAAAGCAATGAACTAGCGAAAAATACCCTTCCAGATTCCCTTGCAGCAAAGTAAGGCCAAGTGATACATCCTAGCAGATGAGATGTGAACAGATGTCAGCAGGGGTTTCTGGGAATGTGGTGGACTTTCTAATATGGATGCTGTCCCCACTTCCCTGTCTTGCTGATGCTCTCTGCCTGGACTGAGGCCGTAAGGCTGGTGGTGGAGTAGCCATTATGCACTCATTGGTTAATAAGCACAGCACAGAAAACCACACTCTGAGGATGGTAGAGCAGAAAGTGGAAGGAACCAAGGACGATGCTTACAGGTCAGACTGCCATGAAGCTAAACACAATCTTCACTGATCTTAGTCAAATCGCCTACAAACTTCGAAATTTATGGGACCAGCAGTTAGCGTAATGGCTATGTCGCTGGACTCCCACGTAGTCGACCGCGGTTCGAGTCCCGGACCCGGCGGCTTAAACTCACGCCGGGCGCGTGTGCGTGCTTGCCCAAGATCCCGAGAGGAGAACGGAGGAGAAGGGATTGCGGCGTGGCCATCCCCCCTGGGGGGTGATTTCCTGCTTTCTATCTCTCTGTCTCTCTCTGTCTGTCTGGCGAGCGCACGCGCCCTATAGCAAAAACCTCTCAAAAAAAAAAAAAAAAAAAAAAAAAAAAAAGAATTATTAAAAAAAAAAAAAAAAGAAATTTACTACCTATCTCCAAGCTGTGTCATAGAGCTATTGATGAAAATAATGTAAATTCACTTTAATAAGTCTTGAACATATTCTGTCCATAATAAGAAGCATTAAAATTGTTTAACAATTCACAATTTGCAATACATATATTTTTAAAACTTGCCATCCAGGGACCAGCAGATGGCATAATGGTTATGTTGCTGGACTCCCACATAGTCGACCACAGTTCAAGTCCCAAACCCGGCACCAGCCACATGTACATACGTGCCCAAAATTCCAAGAGAAGAATGGAGGAGAGGGGATTGTAGTGTGGCCATCCCCCATGGGGGGGTGATTCCTTGCTTTCTGTCTCTCTGTCTCTCTCTGTCACTCCAGCAACCTATAGCAAAAATCTCTCTCTCAAAAAAATAAATAAATAAATACATAAAAATAAAAATAAAAAACTTGCCAGCCTTTAGGCAAAGGAGCAAGTTGTGATGTGTCATTGTTTATGCCATATACAGAAATTATCTGTTCATTTAAAAGTTACTTCAGTATTTGTATTTGTAATATCACACATGGTTGAATTTTAAATTATGTTGGATTTCCTGATTATCACTGAAAATATTTTTAAAAAGATGGACATCGTGGCCAGCAGCTGGTGTGGTGGTTAAAGGTGCTGGATTCCCACATGCCTGACCACAGTTTGAGTCCCAGACCTTGCAGCTTGCTTTCTCACTTTCCTTTCTCTCTCTCTCTCTCTGTCTCTGGTCAAATTAAAAAATAATAACAAATGGAATTAAATAAATAAATAAATCTTGAGAGAAAGAGAGGGAGAGAGAGGGAGGGAGACATTATTATGTAGTTTTGGTTTTGATTTTAAAAATAGATGCTTGCCCTGTCATAATCCTCCTGTCTCAACCTCTCAGCTGGGAGTACAGGTGTGTGCCATTACGTCTGGTCTTTAGGTTGGACCATGAATCGAACCATGGCCTCTTGTAATGATATTTAGCTCATAAGATGGTTGTGAAGATAAAAAAAAATATGTAATGACCATGTGGTTCTTCTTAATCTGTTCATTTGATGAGTTACAATTGATTATTTTTCAAATGTTAAGCCAACATTGCTTTCTTGGGATAAATTTCACTTAGTCATGTTGTATTATCCTTTTTGTATATTGTTGAACTCAACTTGTTCAAATTTTAAGTTTATGTCTGTATTCATACATGATACTGGTCTATAGTTTATTTTTTTAGGTTTTTGCCATAGGGTGTGTGTGCTCACTAGAGAGAGATAGAGAAAGGGAAAGTGAGAAATCACTCCCAAGGGGGATGGCCAAGCCACAGTGCCTTTTCCTTCATTCTCCTCTCGGGATTTTAGGCACATGCGCTCACATGCCGGGCGTGATTTTCAAGCCACTGGGTATGGGACTCAAACTGCAGTTGGCCATGTTTGGAATCTGGTGCCTTAACCACCACACCACCTATGGGTCCCCTGTAATTTTCTTTTATAATGATTTTGTCTAATGCATATTAAGGTAATGCCAACATCATAGAATAAGTCAGAAAGTTTTCTCACCTTCATTTTCTGGAATATTTTGTGTGGAACACCCCATTGATGCCATGTGGGCCTGGAGTTTTCTTTGCAGGAAGGGTTTTAACTACAAATTTAATTTCCTTAATAGATGTAGAGAAAGTCAGGCTATTTACTTCTTGAGTGAGTGTAGTAGTTTGGTTTTTCAAGGAATTTGTTCATTACATCTCAGTTATCTGATATATTGGCATAAATTTTTTTTTAATATTTCCTATTAACTACTTAATGCCTATTGGTTTCATAATACTTTGTCTTCTATTATTCCCAGAATAAACTGTGGAATTTACAAGAGTACTTGAGGAGACACGGTATTCTAGTAAAGTGAAAATATTAAAAATGAAAATAGTGGGGCCAGCAGGTGGTGTGGTGGCTAAGGATGCTGGACTCCCACATGACCGACCACAGTTCAAGTCCTGGACCTGGTGGCTTGCTTGCGTGCTCGCTCTTGCTCTCTCTCTCTCTCCCTCCCTCCTTCCCCCTCTCTGGTCAAATTAAAATAAAGTTAAATGAAATAATTAAAATAAAATGAAAATGGCAAAATGAGGCAGTATGGTACTAAGATTCAACTGAGTGGTGAAGGGGTGGTTTGACAAGATTTCAAGATGTTGGACACTGAAGGAAGGATTGTATTTGCGAAGGCACAGAGACGGTGGGGAATTCAAGACAGAAGTGAGGACAAAACCTGATAGGGAAGTAATAATTGTCATGTATGATGTCCCGGGCACAGCGACCATCTCATTTAATACTTAAAATAGGCTAAAATACCAAAATAGAGGTAGGTATTAGCATTGTTATTATACAGATAAGAAAATCAATGTTGAGGAGGAGAGATACCTACCCGAGTTTGCGTGGCTAATGAGTGGATCACACAGCTAGCTAACGAGTGGCCAAACTGGGCCATAATTCATGCTCCTTCCACTTGACTATCCTCCCAGGAACAATAGCATGAACAAAATATGGAAGTGAGAATTGGTCAAGTCTTTCTGGAGTCATCAAGTAGGCAGGGTTAACTGGACGGAAGGGCAGTGTAGAACAGCAGGAGAAGATAAAAGTTAGATAACTTTGGGTCAGATTATAAAAAGCCTCAAAGAACAGGCTTCAAGTTTAGACTTTCTTTTATGGATAAGGGAGAAGTACTAGCAACTGAGAGTAAGGAATTGTTTAATTTTCCAAAGATGTTATATAAATATGGAATAACAGTAAGAGTAAATTCCTTGAAATCATGGATATCTTTTTGCACTAAATGGAAGTGTCAAGGGTCCTATCCACAAAATGAGCCAACAAATGCAGTAATAACAGATTCCAGGCCCCAGAAGCCTCTCATCTGAAGAAAATCTAAGTCCGGGGTGCTAGCAGGTGGCATGGTGGTTAAGGTGCTGGACTCCCACATGGCCAACTGTGCTTTGAGTCCTGGACCTGGCAGCTTACTTTCTCACTTTCTCTCTCACTGTCTCTCTCTGGTGAGCACATGTACCCTACAGCAAATTACAAACAATAATAAATAAAATTAAATAAATGATTCTTTAAAAAAAGGGAAAACCTAAGTCCATTGGTTTCTTTTCCTGAAAACTTCATTTTTGTCCACCAAAAAGTAACTTCTGTTTTACAGATTACTCTTGTTCAATTCTCCATTTTGGCTTTATAAAATGAACATCTGGAATTTTCCTGGATTGTTATAGTCTTGAAATAAAATTCTATTAAAAGATTTGTTATAGTTCAAAGGATATTTTATTGTTGTGCTTGGTATATTTTCGAGTTGGTGAAATGCCTTGTCATATGTAAATTTAGGATTTTGGTCCCAATTTAAGCCCTTCAATTGACAGAAATAATCTTGCTGACATGAAACTAATCCAGCATTTATGTAGTAATACTTGCTTTAATATAGTATTCAATTGGATGGGTACTGCCATCATTTTCAAGGTGAACTATTGGGAAATAAAAATTTCTTAAGAGTTCCATCTGCGGTTAACGTGTTTGAAATGCTTGCTCTTGAAGAGGCCTGATAAGAAATGTCACAAAATTGCATTTGGCTCCTGGGATAACCTAGTATTTCATGGAGAAGTCTGATTCTTTGATGCTAAGTGTCTCACATAGAGCCTAATCCATAACAGGACCAAAACATTAATTCCTAGTTTTTCTCCAGTGACTATAAAAGGCTCACTTGAAGGTCCAAATGCGTCTTAGCAGGTTATATTTAAGGTGATTCTTTTTGTTTTATAAAGAATTATTTTTTATTTAACTTTATTTGTTTATTTATTTTAATTTGACCAGAGAGGGAGAGTTTGAGATAGAGAGAGGAAGAGAGAAAGAGAGAGAGAGAGAGAGAAAGTGAGAAAGCAAGCTGTTAGGTCCGGGACTTGAACCACAGTCGGCCATGTGGGAGTCCAGTGCCCTTTACCACCACACCACTTGCTAGCCTGCCCCATGATTCTTTTTTTCTGATTAAAAAAAAGAGAATCCTCTTTTCCTCCCTGACTGCCCAAGGACTGACCACCACCATGAATGACACAGTAATTGTCCATACCAGGAAATTCATAACCAACTGACTACTTCAGAAGAAACCAATGCTCATCGATGACCTTCCCCTGGGGAGGCAACAGGACCTAAGACAGAAATTCTGGAAAAACTAACCAAGATATACAACACCATATCAGATGTCATCTTTGTATTTGAGTTCAGAACCCATTTTGATGGTGGCAAGATAACTTGCTTTGGCATGATTTATAATTCCTTGCATTATCCAAAGAAGAATAAAACCCAAACCTAGATTTGCAAGACATGGCCTGTATGAGAAGGAAAAGACGTCAAGAAAATAGCACAAAGAGGGAACCAGCAGTTAGCGTAATGGCTATGTCGCTGGACTCCCACGTAGTCGACCGCGGTTCGCGTCCCGGACCCGGTGGCTTACAACTCACGCCGGGCACGTGTGCGTGCGTGCCCAAGATCCCGAGAGGAGAATGGAGGAGAAGGGATTGTGGCGTGACCATCCCCCCTGGGGGGTGATTTCTTGCTTTCTGTCTCTATCTCTCTGTCTCTGTCTGTCTGGCGAGCGCACGCGCCCTATAGCGAAAAAACCTCTCAAAAAAAAAAAAAAATAGCACAAAGATAGGGCCAGCGGGTGGTGTGGTGGTTGAGGCGATGGATTCCCACATGGATGACTATGATTCTAGTCCCAGACCTGGTGGCATGCTTTCTCACTGCCCCTCCCTTCTGGTCAAATTAAAAAAATAATAATCATACATAAAATTAAATAAAAATAATTCTAAAATAAAAAACTAAAGGAATAAATATTCTGCAATGACTGTCTGCAGTGACTCTGCAGATTTTTCATGAACTGATTAAGAAAGTAATTTTTTCCCAAAAAATGAGATACGATTTACATATAATAAAATGTATAGTTTGTAAGTGTACCATTAGATGAATTTTTCTCAGTTGCCACAATCCCTTCTCCTCCATTCTCCTCTTGGGATTTTGACCATGCACATACACATACCCAGTGTGTTTTTCAAGGTGATGGTTCTGGGACTTGAACCATGGTTGGCCATGTGAGAATCCAGTGCCTTAACTACTACACAATCTCTTGGCTGGTTTTTAGTTTTTTATTATAAGCAATGTTATAATGAACATCTTTGTACTAAAAATGTACATTTTCCTATACCTTGCAGATGGTTTTATTAGAATAAATTTCAAGAACTAAAATTTCTGGATTAATGGTGATTCATATTTTTGAGGCTATTCTAGTTCCTGCCAGAAGTGGCTGGGGCTCCTTTCATATTTTTGCTACCAATAGACATTATTATTTTTTAAAATATGCTTTTTTAAAAAATACATATTTACTTTTAAACACTGATGGCTAAAAGAAACCAGAATAAGCTATTACTATGAAACAATAGTGTTAAATATGAAAAAAGGACAAATTCTTCAGTATTCACATCATTAAAACTGTATTATTTTATGCCAGTGACCAGTTCTTCCAAGGCCTTATATTTAGACTTGGTTATATTTTTTAATATAAAAAAGATTCTGAGTATAATTTATAAATTTATTTTGATAAGTAAATCATCAAACCCATTGACATGGACCTGACTAGCCTGATGAAGTAGTCAACAAGTACTTCCATTTTTGCCCTTCCCTAATTTTATCACTCTTAGATTTGTAAAAATATAATTAGACAGTAGCTTGTCTCCAAGTTCATTGGAGATCTGGAAGCTGCTTTCCAAGACCTTTCACTTACTGAAAAAAAGTGGTCATCTTGTGCTTAGTTTGACTGGCGGAGGAATCTTGGCTAGCCACCACAGGAAATATTCACATTGTGGAAAGGATCTGAGTGAAGAAAGGAAAAGAAGTTACAGTTAATCATGGGGCCCATGAGTCAGCTTCACTTTAAGGATTTACTCTGAAGCAGAGAATTCAAAAAACATGGGAAGCCCTAGGGATAGGGAAGGAGAAAGCTATTAGCAGTCAGAATAATTTTCTTTAAAGACAATCATTCCTTTCTATGTGAACTGCCGTGAAAATCCATCTGGGTGTTGAAATTTGCATGCATTTGAGAATGAATGCTCTTTTCAACCCAGATACTGTTCTAGATAAATACAAAATAGGTGTGCATCTGAAACAGTTTGGAGGGCTTCAGAATTTGCAACGCAGACAGATTGCAAAAAAATGACTCAGTTGCAATATGTCAATATTTCTGTTGAGATTATGGAAGTTCTCTATGAGGGAACGATTTGTTTTCATTTAATGCTGCAAATGAGTATGTTAGTGATGGGGCATCAAAATGGGATTTAAGATTCCTTTCTCCAGTTTTACGATTAGCCTTTTTGGTGGTCTTAGGCAAGTTTTTTCCTCCCACGTTCTGTAAAATGCTAAAACAAAAATAATTAAGAAATGGCAAGAAAATATTTAAGAATACTTTACTGGCAGAAGGACATGTACGATGCACCAAATAGTTGAAATGTTGCTTATTGAAAACATCTGATGATTGACTCCCAACAGGAGAAAAATAATTCCACTTTTATATTTGAACAAGCTTTATTCTGTACCCTGGCTAAAGTAATTTAATGCCATTCCTTAACACTATAAAAGCCCCTGCATTCATAGAATGGCTTTCCGACATCTATTTATAACATGTGACGAGTGCTGTTCTTGGCAAACTCTCAGCATTGTCCCTGGTGAATGGTCTGCCAGAGTAACTCTAGAGTAAATATTTTGAGGCATTATCATCCTCAGAAGGTTTTTATTAACTAGGTGCCTATATCTGGTGCTATTTTAAGGCCATCTAAATGTTGTTTTAGACTTCATAATTAGGATCCAATTATATAATGCAATAGTGGGCATTGAACCCAAATTTGCCTTGCAGGGAAATTAAGGCATAGCATGCTTTCTCTCTGTGGCTAATGTGTTCAAAGGTACATGATTCGGCCCTAAGTAGAACTCCAAGGTTCTACAGAAACAGCGTGGATGATAGCCCAGGCATTGCATTCGCGGTTTCCCAGTTGTTCTCCATTGAATATGTATTATATAACACCTTCAAGGGAGGAACTAGTATTCCCAACTGATCCAGGAGGAAACTGATGCCACAAAGAAAGCAATTCAAAGTCCCCCGAGTGGTGGAGCAGAGCTGTACATCTGGGTAACTCTAGAGTTCACGCTCTCAATGGTGTCCCCTGTCGCTCCCCCAGTGTATGAGGACATATTGGCAGTGTGCACATAGCCCTCTGCATCGCAGTGAACTAGCGTCCTGCTTTTCAAACTGAAAGTGTTCTTCCACTGATGTGCTCGTCTGGTTGGGTAACAGAGGCCCTGGTCAGTTTCATGCTAGTCAGTTGAAATTCCCATGTTGTCATATTATATAGGCAGGCCAAAACACATGAGTTTGAAGTGAAGGAACAAACAATTTGATGACAGAGGATATTTATGCTGTTGACATAGGTTAAGAGTTTAATTCTAATTCTTATCCCTCTCTTAACAAAGAAAAAAAATAGTTTCTTTCTTTCTTTCTTTCTTTTTTTTAAAAAAGGTTGTTTTTCTGTTTTAAGTCCCTCCTTCCTGCTCTCAGCTGGGGAACTCCTTGGATTGGCAGCCTGCGCAGACCAAGAGGCCACCAGGCTAGCGCGCTCTGCCCTGCGTCAGCCAGCTACTCCCAGTCAGCCTCAGCTGAGCCATTTCCTATTTGGGTCAACTCCCTCCGAAATGGGTGACACACGGAGACACTCCTGGAATATTCTTATCCATTTGAACTTGATTATAGAGTGGCATTTCCATTCACGTTTGGCAGTAGATTTTTTAATTATAACTAATATTGTTGACTATTATTTTGGAAAGTGTCTTTTTAAATTTTTTTTTGAGAGATTTTTTTTCTTATAGCCTGTGTGCACTTGCTGGAGACACAGAGATACAGAAAACAAGAAATCATCCCCCTCCCCCCGCCCCAGGGTGGGAGATGTGGCCACACTGCAATCCTTTCTCCTCCATTTTCCTCTCAGGATTTTGGCCACGTGCGTACACACATTTGGTGTGAATTTCAAGCTGTCTGGTCTGGGACTCAAACTACAGTCAACCATGTAGGAGTCCAGCGCCTTAACCACTGCACCACCTGCTGGCCCCAAGTGTCACATTTTTGCTAAGCTCATTTTCAGCTTCTTTGGCCATAGGCTTGAATTTTTACCCTGAATGTTTTTGTTTTCTTTCTTTCTTTTTTTTTTTCTTTTGAGAGGTTTTTGCTATAGGGCGCGTGCGCTCGCCAGCCAGACAGAGAGAGACAGAGAGACAGAAAGCGAGAAATTACCCCCCAGGGGGGATGGTCACGCCACAATCCCTTCTCCTCCATTCTCCTCTCAGGATCTTGGGCACGCACCCACACGTGCCACCAGGTCCGGGACGCGAACCGCGGTCGACTACGTGGGAGTCCAGCGACATAGCCATTACGCTAACTGCTGGTTCCCTTAAAGGGTATCTTGAGGGGGCCTATAGCACAGTTGTTAAGTGCTGTGTAGAGGGAGACAGATCCCACAGGACTAACTGCAGTTCAATTCCTGCCCTACAGATTTGAAAAACACATCCAGGCACATATGCGTGAATGCCCAAAATCCTGATGAGCTGGAGAAATGGAGGGAAAAGATTGTTATGACTATGCCCCAGTAGGGGATGTGTTCTTTCTCTCTGGCACGTATGTGCACTCTGACATGTAAAAAAAAAAGTTCTTTTACCCTCAGGTATGTTGAGTGGTTTATGATTCTCATGCTCTCTCTGTGGCAGGCTACAATGAAAGCGATAAATGTGAAACTAACATGTGTTCATACTATCCTAAACCCTAGCCTTCCCTCCTCCCAACCCCACAGAAAAACTCTCGTGGATCCCAAAGACCCGTTAACCTTCCTCACCACCGGAATTCAGATCCCAAAGAGGGCAAAGAAGGTGGGAGTAGGAAACACGGCAATTGTATCTTCATTTAAGCTTTATGGAAATAGAATATTGAAGATCCTTTTTACTCTCTTCTCGATTTTCTTCATTTTATACCTAGGAAGTTTATGGAGTCCTGGTAGAATTGCTCCCTACTCACACACTAGCTTCTCCCAGAGAACTGAAAGCATAGCTACAATATTTTGAACTATCCCTAAAGATAAGTGACACAGTCACCTGCTCAAGCTCAGGTGCGAACAAACATGTATGAGGCAAGATTTCATCTATTATGTATTTCTGAGACAAGTAACGGACTCTTTGTTTCCAATATTTAAAAAATGTATCTGCTAGGGCAAGTGGGTGGTATAGTGGTTGAGATGTTGGACTTCTACATGGCTGACTGTGGTTCAAGTCCTGGACCTGGTGGCTTGAAATACACCAGGCATGTGTGTGCGCATGCCCCAGATCCCAGGAGAATGAAGAAGAGATTTCAGCATGGTCATTCTCCCTGGGGGACTAATTTCCCTTTTTTTTCTCTCTCTCCATCTCTCCAGCAAGGACATACATTCTATAGCAAACCTCTCTCTCTCTCTCTCTCTCTCTCTCTCTCTCTCAAAAACAAAAACAAAACAAAGAAAAGGTATATGGTGACTCCAGAAAATAATTATCCAAATTTCCTTTCTAAAAGTTTTTTTTAATTCTATTTAACTTTATTTATTTACTTAATTTGACGAGAGAGAGAGAGAGAGAGGGTGGAAGCCACCAGAACTCAAACTGTAGTCAGCCATATGAGAGTCCTGTGTCCTCGACCACCATGGCACCTGGGAGCCCCCAGATTTCCTTTTTTGATTTTCAGTCTTTCTTGCTGAAGAGAGCCTGTTCTTCCCATTCAGCCCAGCCTACACCTGTCCTGCTTTCACTAGGCTGAGGATGGAGTTGGCAAGAGGGGAAACAGGAGAGGTGCATGAACTTGTGCGTGCGTGGGGTGGAGAGTGGGGTCAGGCGAGTGTTTCTGACACTTGCTCAAAGCTTTGCTTTAAGCCAATCACTGGACATATATTTTAAAAAAACAGCTTTATGGAGCTATAACTCCCATACCTTATAATTTCCCCATTTAAAATGCACAATTCAGTGTTGTTTCAGTCTATTTACAGAGTTGTGCAACTGTCAACACCGTCAATTTTAGAACATTTTCATCCCCCGACCAGAAACCCTTCACCCCTTAGCAGTCACTCCTCATCTCCCTGGAACCCGTCTCGATAGATTTGCCCGTTCTGGACACTTCGTGACTAATGCTTTCCCCCCCCAATTCAACTTTCAAGTGCTCTTTGGAAATTGACAACTTAGACTTTATGTTAATGGTGAACATACAGCATTTACCACCCAAAATCCAAATTGAAGGGTGAAAAGAAAATTCATAAAGGGTCATTGTAGTTTCAGAAGAGAAAGAGAGAGAAAGATATTGCGTTGTCGAAAAAGTCATGACACATTTTTGCCTAGAAAAACAGAAAAATACGTCATGACTTTTCTGATGACACAATAGGAGAAATTTAGTAGAAAGAGCTAAATTTTTTCCCCTTAAAATAATCTTGCCAAATTTCTAAATAAGGAACAATATAAAATGCTTTTCCATAGATTCGGGTCTGCCTAGTAGGTTCTGCTTTCGGCTCCCCCAAGTTGGCAAGTGTTATCCAGGCTTTCAGAAAATTCAGGTGAAATGAGAGGGCAAATTCCAAACTCTGAAAAATTTATTTAAAATAATAGATAATATTAGATGACCAAATATAACATAAAAATAAACCAAAAGATAATCATTTGGAAGTGGGTGGAACCAAATATTAACCATAGATAATGAATCTGAGGTGTGTGTATGTGTGAGTGAATGTATAATTTCTCCTTTAAAAAAAAATCTCACTTTTGGGAGAAAAAATATTTTTTGAGAGGTTTTTGCTATAGGGCGCGTGCACTCGCCAGAAAGACAGAAAGCAAGAAATCACCCCTCGGGGGGATGGCCACACCACAATCCCTTCTCCTCCATTCTCCTCTTGGGATCTTGGCCGTGCGCGCGCACACACACACACACACACACACACACACACGCCTGGCGTGAGTTTAAGCCACCGGGTCTGGGACTAGAACCGCGGTCGACTACATGGGAGTCCAGCACATAGCCATTATGCTAACTGCTGATCCTGGGAGAAAAATTTTAAGGACCCAAGAATGCATGTATTGAGTCATTGGGAAAGTCATGATACATTTTTGCATAGAAAAGCAGAGAAATACATCACCTTTTTCCCAAGGACCTAATAAAAGAAGAGGTTATGGAACAGTTTTCTGTAACAGAGAAAAATATCAATGATTCAGTACATACTTCCCACAAAAATCTAGAAGAAGTATTATTGAATGCGCCCAACATAAATTATCCATGCTGAATAAGAGGAATATGTATATATACTTGATTTTATTAATATAAACTGCATGTATGCTTTCACAAACCACACTGTATCCCACAAAGATGTACATCCAATATATGTAGACCAGAGATCACAATTAAAAATTAAAAAAAAACTTGTCTCGAATCTCCATTTATCCACCGTTCAGTGCTCCAGAATATTCAACAAGGGATTTACACAAATTAAAAATTTTAAAGAGTTTTGAGGAATTTATCATTTTCCAAAAGACCTGGGGAAAAGGCTTCAGGTCCATAGATAAGTATCTCAGCAAAATTTCCACAAGCCAACGCGATTTTGTAGCAAGAGGCCCTCTTATTAAAATGGACTCTAGAGCAGAGCTTATCAGCATGCGGCAACTCAGCGACATATTCTCTGAAAAGTCGATAGGATAATGCCTCTTGTCTATGTTTATAAAAATCACCTGGAGGGTTTGGAATGATAGTTTTTGCACTTTGAGGTATGGAGAGCAAAATGAAAACAAAACCTCCAAACACCTCACGACTATGTGTTTCAAATGACTGTAGGTAACTTGGGAGTTCACTTCTCTGGGTTTTGAAGTGATTACTAAAAACATCCATTGAGAACGTCAATACAAACTTTGGGTAAATAAAGGCTAAGATGTAAAATTCACACAAAATAGAATGTTTCATCCCACTGCCTAGTTTAAGCTGAAAGTGGTATTGGGATTTTTGTGGGGTTTTTGTGTTTTTGTTTTGTTTTGTTTTGTTTTTTAAGGAAGGAAACTTTTTCTGTTCCTGGGCTTCACAGTTACTTCCTCTCTTCTCCTGTTGGAGTTGGGCAGAGCCAACCCTTACATCAGAGGCGTCTGTTTGCACTAGGAAACTTTTGGTAGAATACAACTGGCCCTATAAGCTTGTTACAAAGAAGCTCTGGGTACTAAGTAAGTTTTAAAAAACTATACTCTAAACATTTAAACTTATTAAGAAATATAGAACAGATACAAATTTCAACATGAAAAAACTCACTATCATTCCTCCTATCCTGAATCATTATAGGACATAATTCTAGGACCACCCCCCCACACACACACTGAACCAGAGTACCCTCTGCCTGGGAGAAGACTTCCCTCCCTATCATTAAGATCATCTTTCAATATATAGGGGCCCTTTGTAAGGCTGCTTTTGTATTACACTGGAGGATATAGAATATGCAATTTTCCTTACTGAGATGCACTAAAAGAGAAGACTGGGGACCAGTAGTTAGCATAATGGCTATGTTGCTGAACTCCCATGTAGCCGACCGCGGTTCGAGTCCCCGGACCTGGTGGCTTCAACTCACACAGTGTGCGTGTAGTGCGTGCTCAGGATCCCGTGACGAGAATGGAGGAGAAGGGATTGTGGCGTGGCCATCCTCCCTGGGGGGGGGGGGTGGTTTCTCGCTTTCTGTCTCTTTCTGGCAAGCGCATGCGCCCTATAGCAAAAACCTCTTCCAAAAAAAATAAATAAATAAATAAAAAGAGAAGACTGTCCTTATTTCCCTGAGTGAAGGATTCTAATGAGCTCTCAGGTGATACAGTAAGAAAAAGTCAGTGCCAGTTTGTCCTAGGGGAGATATGCTTGCTGTTGTTAACCCCAGGAGGAAAGTCTTCCCAGCCACAATCCTTCACTTATTCAGCAAATGTTTATTGAGCTCTTTTATCGTGCCAGGCATTACTCTGGCAGCTCAGAATACAGAAATGAGTAAGACCGACAAAAATCCCTATCTTCATGGAGCTCCTCTTCTAATGGGGAGAAGAGATACATGTAGTAAATGTTAATATATGACCACCACAAATCTATTTTCCACTGTTTTCTTGGAATATGGATGTTCAGTAAACTATACCTTCTGGCCTCCCTTAGTTAGGTGTGGTCATGTGACCAAGTTCTCCTTAATGAAGTGTAGTGGAAGTGATTCACCCTATTCCTTAGGCTGGGCTTTCAGGCATTGGTTGCCCCTTCTGTGTTCGCGTCCCCTTTTCTGCTGTCTGGAACCTGGACCTGGCAGTGACCCAGCTTCCGTCATGCAGATGGGAGCAATGCCCTAGATGGTGGCAGAGCGATACAATGGAAGGACCCCAGGTCTCTGAGTGACCGCAGCAGATTCCTCACTGGCCTAGACCATTCACACGAATGAAGCCATGATATTCTGGGGTTTGTAATAGTCATTTGGCAATATCCTAACTAATATCAGAAACAAATAACTACGTAAAATATATATCAGATGGGGAAAATACGATCAAGAAAAAGAAGAGAGTAATGAGAACAGAGAGGGGAAGAGTGCTTACAGTTTGAAATACGGAAGTCAAAGGAGGTCTCACTGAGATGACATTTGAGAAAAGATGTGAAGGAGCTGAGGGAATCAAGCAAGTATCTGGGGGAGGGTGTTCCCAGGAGAAGCAATGGCAAAATGGGGCACAAAGGCCCCAAGGTGGGTATGTGTAACATACCTGAGGAACAGCAAGGAGGCCAGTGTGCTGGAGTAGACTGAATGAGAAGAAACTAACAGAAGTCATAGAGGTAGCAAAGGGAAGAGGATGAGGGTAAAGGAGCAGATGGTATATGACCTTTGGTGGGCCCCTGCAAAGACTAGTTTTTTGTTGTTGTTTTTATTATTTTTAATTTAATGGGAGAGAGAAAGAAAGTGAGAGCACAAGCCACCAGGTCCAGGACTTGAACCACCATCAGCCATGTGGGAGTCCAGTGCCTCAACCACCACACCCCCTTCCAGCCCCCAGAGGACTTCAGTTTTCAATCTAATTGGGAAAGGCAGCCACTGGAGAGTTTTGAGCCAGAGAAAGAGTATGACCCAACTTTCTTTTCTTTTTTTAAAGAGATTTTTGCTATAAGACACATGAACTCACTGGAGAGACAGAGAAACAGAAAGTGAGAAATAATCCTCTCCAGAGGAGGATGGCCACATTGAATTCCCTTCTCCAGTCTCCTCTCGGAACTTTGGGCATGTGCGAACATGCACCCAGCGTGAACCTCAAGCTGCTGGGTCTGGGACTCGAACCATGGTGACCAAGTGAGAGTCCCTCACCTTAGCAACTACACCACCTGCTGGCTACCCAACTTCCTTCTTTTGGCAGAAGGGAGAGATTTTTGCTATAGGGCACGTGTGCTCACCAGAAAGAGAGAGAGACAAAGAGAAAGCGAGAAATCACCCTTGGGGGGGATGGCCATGCCATAATCCCTTCTCCTCCATTCTCCTCTTGGGATCTTGGGCACGAATGCACACATGCTTGGCATGAGTTTAAGCCACCGGGTTTGGGACTCGAACCACAGTCAACTACATGGGAGTCCAGTGACAGAGCCATTACGCCATCTACTGGTTCCCCAACTTCCATTTTAATAGGAATTTCCCAGCCTCTATATTAAAGAATATGCTCTAAGAGATCACAGGTGAAAGTGGGAGACCAGTTGCAAAGCTATTACATAATTTTGTTGAGACCTGAGAGTGGGTTGGTCTGGGATGGCAGCAGTGATCAGAGCTTGGCAGTAAGTTGCTATGGATGTGGGTTATAAGAGAAATAGGAGTCAAGGGTGATGTTTAAGCTCCTAGGTTTCAAAAATTAAATGAATTGAGCTGCCATTTATTGCACTGGGAAAGATTCTGTGAAGAGCAGATTTGAAGGGAAAGAACAAAAGTTATTTTGGGGCCAGGGCCACCAGGTGGCATAGTGGTTAAGGTGCTGGACTCCCATGTGATGAACTGCAGTCGAGTCCTGGACCCCATGGCTTGAAACTCATGCCAGGTGCCTGTGCATGTGTGCCCCAAATCCTGAGAGAATGGAAGAGATGGGACTGTGGCGTGGCCATGTCCCCTCGGGGGTGATTTCTTGCTTTCGGTCTCTTTTTCTATCTTTCCGGTGAACCTATGTACCCTAATAGCAAATATCTTTTTTTAAAAAAAAAAGTTATTTTGGGGCATGTTTAGTTTGAGGTGTCCCTTAGGCATCCAAATAGAGACGCCAAGTGGGCAGATGGATGTGTCGATGAGTATCAGCAGAGATGAGAGTTAAAGCTAGGAATTGGATGAGATCACCAGTAGAGGGAGAGGAAATGGAGAAGTGGTCTGAGGACAGAGACATGGGGCCTGCCAACATTTATAGTCCGGGGAGTTGAAAAGGAACCAGCAGTGGTTACCAAGAAAAGAGCCATCAGTGCAGCAGGAGGAAAGCCAAGAGTTTGGCATCCTACATGCTTTGAGAAAAAAGTCTTTCCAGATATTCCCAGAGAGGCACTGAGGTATTGAAAGGGACCACTGCTCTGCGAACCAAAAAGCACAGGATGCTATTTCCAGCATTTATCATGTATGAGACCTTGGGTAAGCCTCTTCATAAAATTGAGGGCCCAAGAGTTTATCTGTGGAAGGGGATAAGCGAACTTACTTATCAAAAAGCTTCCTCCGGGAACCAGCAGTTAGCGTAATGGCTATGTCGCTGGACTCCCACGTAGTCGACCGTGGTTCGCGTCTCGGACCCGGTGGCTTACAACTCACGCCGGGCGCGTGTGCTTGCGTGCCCAGGATCCCGAGAGGAGAATGGAGGAGAAGGGATTGCGGCGTGACCATCCCCCCTGGGGGGTGATTTCTCGCTTTCTGTCTCTATGTCTCTCTCTGTCTGTCTGGCGAGCGCACGCGCCCTATAGCGAAAAACCTCTCCAAAAAAAAAAAAAGCTTCCTCCAAGCTTTAGAGTTTGAGAGGAGAAAGCCAAAAGCAAAACTTCATTGGGACATTTTCATTCCCAACTAGATTGTGTTTTTTGAGGGTGGGGAAACAAGTCCTTTACCCCCTGCATCTCCCATAGTGCCTAGAGGGTCTCATGTCAGGTGTGCAGTCGGTACAAATGTCTGATCATTCCACTTCAAACTCTTCAACCCCATCATTGTATGAAAACAGAGGATTAAAGATACAACCGACAGAAGAAATAGAGCCCTGTCCCCTTGAGAACAGAGTCCAGGAGAATTTAGATCAGTGGGCTCCACATGAAATGCAGACATCATCCAGCTCTTGCCGTCTCCCCTTGAAGCAAATCTTTCAGTCAACCACTAAAGCCACTCCAAGATGTATCTCAGCTTTCTGCTCCTCTCCCTGGTTCATTTCCATCCACTGGAGATGCTAAAGAGGAAAGCAAAGCAGGCAGCCAGGGTGGACAAATACATAAATGGAACCAGGAAGTTCCAAGTGACTTATTGGGAATAGGTTGTTTCTTTCAGTTCATTAATGGGAAATGTACAAATACCTAGTTCAGGAGAAATTTTTTTAAAGAATTATTTCATTTTATTTATCATTCTATTATTTTTTTTTATTCATGGGGTGGGGGGAGTAGTGAGAAAGCAAGCTGCCAGGCCTGGGACTTGAACCACGGTCAGTTATGTGGGAGTCCAACATCTTAATTGCCATGCTGCCTGCTGGCTCCATAGGAGGTATTTTTGATTAGCTTTGGCTATCATTTTCCATAGATTTTTTTCTTTTTAATTATTTCATTTTATTTATTCTTTTTCTTCAATTTGACCAGAGCAAGACACAGAGAGAGAGAGAGAGAGAGAGAGAGAGAGAGAGAGAGAGAGAGCGAGCAAGTGAGCGCAAAAGGGAGAATGAGAAAGCAAGCCACCAGGTATGGGACTTGAACCATGGTTAGCAATGTGAGAGTCCAGTGCCTTAACCACCATGCCATCTGTTGACTCTCCTTTTCCATGGATTTTTAAACTGACCAAAGCAAGATTTTGAAGTAGTTCGTCGTCTCTTTTGGAGTCTGAGTTCGTATCATGCCACTTGAATGGTTTTATGAACACAGAAGCATATCTTCATTTTTTTCTCCCAGGATTCTCTAGCGTAATTATTCTATAAGACACAATGCCAATGAAGTTTGTGAATTCAAGGCCTTAATTTTTTTTTTAATAAAAAGGTTTATCACTAAACCATCCATTGATTTCACCTCTAAATCCTCAGGATAACTTTTCCTCAGCTGTTTACTTCTCAAATATAATAAAGGAGATTTCAGAAATGCAGGCTGGCTATGAAATAATCTCAATACTGTGTTTTCATAGTAAGTCCAAATCTAGATGATTTCTCAATAGCTTGTTGTCAGAAAACCAATCAAAACAACATTGAAGATTCCTTGAAAAATGCTGCACAATTTTCTGTTTGTTGAAATTGGGTTTGGTTAAAAGTCTATCGATAGACCATTGAGTAATCATACTTAGTGGCCTCTCTTATTGTAACAGTTGCTTAAACTCGGTGTAAACACAGAACGACTTATGAAATCACTTCATTTGGGCAATCTCAAGAAATTCGAGTAGTCTTTTCAGGAATAACAATGCCGTGAGAGTATCTTGATTTTTCTTACAACACAGAATTATTTTCATTATGCGTTATTAACATGTTTGCGATCTGGATGGGCACAATTACTCTTGAGTAAATCTATGAGGAAATCTGAGACGTTTCACTAATCTGAACCAAGTAAACAGTTTAGAGTTGTTTTTTTCTTTCTCTTGTTGATGCTTTGTCCTCTTTCCACTTTTTTGTCCCCTTTACTCATTTAAAAATATTTAATATTATTTAATTTGCTGTAGGGCACATGTACCCACTAAAGAGAGAGAGAGAGAGAAAGCCACCAGGTCCAGGACTTGAAACACGGTTGGCCATGTGGGAGTCCAGCACCTCAACTACCATGCCACCTGACGGTTCCATCCCCTTTAGTCTTTGTTTACTTGGAGATATCAATCCAAGATGTACATGTACAACCTGTATTTGTAGTGAGCTTAAGAACTGCTAGGGGGACCAGCAGATGGCACAGTGGTCATGTTGCTAGACTCCCATGGAGTCGACCACAGTTCGCATCCCGGATCTGGTGATTTAAAAACTCATGCTGGGACATGCCCAAAAATCCCAAGAGGAGAATGGAAGAGAACGGATTACAGCGTGGCCCTCCCCCAGGGGGTGATTTCTCATTTTCTGTCTCTTTGCCAAAGTGCATGCACATATACAAAAAAAAAAAAAAAAAAAAAAAAAAAGGACCTGCTAGGAACTGTTTTTACTACTCTTTAAGCTTTGAAGCCCCGAAGTACATTAATTGTTATGACTGATTATGAGTTGTTTCCCCTCGCTTTTGGAAATAAAGCAGGTGAAAGCGCTAGGGGACTTTTCTAATAGGTCCAAAGAACTGTGTAAGTAGAGACACTGTTGTCTTTTCTTTGTTTTTATTGGTTTTTTTTTCTCACCAGAAGGCACATGCGTGTGTCAAGGAAGAGAGAGAGGAGAAAGAATGTCCCATGGAGCATGGTCATTCCACAACCCTTCTCCATCTCTCTTGCCTTTTGGGATTTGGGGCACACACACACAGAGGCACTTGTGTTTTTCAAGCCGCCATATCTGGGACTTGAATCCATGGTCGGCCATGTGGGATCCAGCCACCTTAACCACCATGCCACAAGCTGGCCCTCCTTGCATCCTTTTCTTGGCAATGATAAAAAAAAAAGCAAGGACTTTGCTCTCAGTTTGTAAGACAAGATATCAAGTTACTTTCTAGCTGCTGGTACCAGAAAACCTAATTAGAAACTATTTAGGGCCAGCAGTTAGCATAATGGCTACGTCGCTGGACTCCCATGTAGTTGACTGCGGTTCGAGTCCTGGACCCGATGGCTTAAAACTCACGCCGGGCGCGTGTGCATGCGTGCCCAAGATCCTGAGAGGAGAATGGAGGAGAAGGGATTCCGGCATGGCCATCTCCCCTGGGGGGTGATTTCTCGCTTTCTGTCTCTCTGTCTCTGTCTGTCTGGCAAGCGCATGTGCCCTATAGCAAAAAAAATAAATAAATAAAAGAAAGAAAGAAACTATTTAAACCATCACGTCTGAAACTTTCATCATCTGGGCCTGTTCCCCAAAATGCAGATTTGATTGAGAATATCTGGGGCAGGCTGAGTTTCTAACAAGCTCCCAGAATGTTGATGCTACGGGTGACCATTCTGCACCTTCAGTAGCGGGGGCTTAACAGCCTGCCCCAATCCTACCGAATCATGTAACAAGTCCATAGAAGTTCCAGGGTTAGTTCGTTCAGCAGTTTAATGACATCATCAAGAACCAAGTTTCCGGGGCCATCAGGTGATGTAATGGTTAAAGTGCTGGACTCTCACATGGCTGACTGTGGTTTGAGTCCCAGACCTGGGGGCTTGAAACTGGCCAGGTGTGAGTGCATGGTGTGCCCAAGATCCCCAGAGGAAAATGTAGGGGAAGTGATCACGGTGTGGCCGTCGCCCCCGAGGGGTGATTTCTCACTTTCTCTCTCTCCAGTGAGCAAATGCACCCTATATCAAAAATCTCTTTAAAAACAACAACAACAAAAACCAGTTTCTTTCTCTTTCCTTCTACTCTGTGACTCTCAGCATGTTGGCACTTGTCCTCATGCTTGTCCCCTCATGGCTGCTGAGGGTCCTATTACTTCCTCCCACAGCCATAGACAGAGGCAGAAAGGCCAATTTCTCTCTATGTCTCTCTTTGAGTAAAGAAAACCCTTTCCAAGTAGATTTTTCCTCTGACCCACCAGCCAGAGTTGTGTTGCAAGTCCTTTCTCAGGCCAGTCACCAGCGAGAATTGTTCTGATGGCCTCTGACTTCTTGAGATTCATCCTGTGGGGCTAAGGAGTGTCCTCAACTTCCCTGAAGCACATAGCGATCTGCTGAGCAAAAATCAGGGTTCTATTTGTTAGGGAGAAAGGGGTGACAGGGCTGTTGGGTAGGCAGCCAGCAGAGTTTTGCCACAGGCAATGTCCTGCACTGGACTTCTAATTCATAAGGTCAGTGAATGGTTTGAAAAATAATAATTCAGATTTTGTTACAACAAATGTCACTGCAATGAAAAATTCTCTATAACCTTGTGTCTAATCTTCAGCCAACAAATAACACATTCTAAACAACATTGAGCGCAAGACTACAGAAGAGCTCTAGCGAAATTAATGAAGTCAACTGTTTGTCTTTAGCGTGTTTGTTTTAGCAGCCTATCAACCCCTGCCCCAGGCTCAGGAATCCACTACCTGTACGTGGCCTCACCCGTCTTCGCAGGGGCCTCTTTTCAACCATGTACACTTCTCGAGGCTGAGCTTCAACCTCCGGACACTGTGACAGAGGAGAGCCCTCCCCTAATCAGTGCTAACATGATAATGATTCCCAACAGATGCCTTTTTTTTTAACCTTCCCAAAATGATGTTCACATTTTAATATGGGCGTTTAACCACATAATCCAGTCTCGATGGCATGCCTGGCTCATGAGAGAGGGGAGCCTAGTAGGACCTATAGGTGGATCAGTCATTTTAAAGCTTATTTGTTTGGTGAGACAGAGAGAGGGAGAGATTGACAGAGAAACAGAGATAGGCACCCCCAACTGGGTCCTGATGCCACAGTTCACCCTCAGATTCAACTGGGCCATATAACGGGTATGTGTCTGTGTGTGCCTGACATGTACAAGAAGGCCCTGGGACGTGAACCCAGGACCTTCCCATGTAGTCCAACATTGCATACTCTGGCATTACCTTGTTGCCACCAGCTAGCCCCTATGGATTAGTCAGTTTAATATTTCTAAAGAAAACTACCTAAAAATCAAAGACCATTGATCCCTAGAAATCATGATCTCAGATTTAAAAGGATCCAACAAGAAAACACCTTCTAAGCAGCTACTAAGAGAATGAGAGTGGAAAGAATGCATAATTTGTGTATTCTCGCCAAACGGAGGCGCACCAGCCCTCTTCCTCTATCTTGAAATGCCTTCCTCCTGTGACTTGCACTGATGCAGCTACCCATTCATTCACCAAACACATCAAATTCCCACTACATGGCCTAAATATACCATACTTCATTTTGTCCTAAAAGCCCTGATAAGTGACCAGTTATTAGATTTTTTAAAATTTTCCATTAATTTTTTTTTCTTTTTTTGGAGAGGTTTTTGCTTTAGGGCACGTGTGCTCACCAGACAGACAGAGACAGAGAGACAGAAAGCAGGAAACCACCCCCCAGGGGGGATGGCCACGCCGCAATCCCTTTTCCTTCATTCTCCTCTTGGGATCTTGGGCACGCACGCACACGCACCCAGTGTGAGTTTAAGCCACCAGGTCCGGACTTGAACCGCGGTCGACTACATGGGAGTCCAGCGACATAGCCATTACACTCATTGCTGGTCCCAATTTTCCATTAATTTCAATGGAAAGAGTCATGATGTGTCTCATCCTGATCTGATACTGAAACAATTTTTTGCAAATAGAAAAATATATCAATTAAATAATGAAAACACATTTCTGTATGTAGTGAACTATAATTTTAAAGTACATAAGTTTGAATCCATAATATAAGGAAAGTTGATTGAACTCAGCAAAGGAGAAGAAAAGAGTTTGGTGGGTGGTAGTGCTGCTGGTGGTGGTGGTGGTGGTGCACATGGGGGACTCATTCTCTGGAAGGTGGAGAGAGTTGTAATTGACATTCAGATATTTACTACAAGAATAAGACATCCATACCGATACTTTTCATTCACTTGCGACTTGGACAGAGGTCCTGATGTGGGTGGCAGCATAGCACAGAATCTCTGGGTTGGAAAAAAAAAAGGCCAAGTAGAAGCTCATTTGTCTTCTGATAGTTCAACAATGGCAGTCCAAGATGGGGTTGATTCTCCATCCATTATAAAGATGTATGAAGTTTCTAAAATATATCCTAACAACTTCTTGGGATATGTTGTAACTTTTTTTAAAACATACACTGACCCAGAATTGATCTTTTCATAATTTACAAAAATCATACCCAGTAGAGCGTGCTCTGCCCCTTCCTCCGACACCAGCCACTTGCAGTTAGTTACCAAGTTGCTAAATTATACTTCTGCATTGCTTCTTTCATTAGTTTCTTCCTTTCCTGCCTTTGGTCTCCAGATCAGTTAAGGGCTGCCTCTTGGCTCATGTAAAGTCGCCATCCACCCTTCTCAAAGGCCTGCCTGCTTAGAGGCAGTACACATGACGAGTAAGAGCGAGGACTCTGGAGCCAGACTGCCTATGTGCAAATTCTTTTTTTTTAAAAAAGGTTCTATTGGGGACCAGCAGTTAGCGTAATGGCTATGTCGCTGGACTCCCACGAAGTCAACCATAGTTGGCATCCCGGATCCGGTGGCTTAAAACTCACGCCGGGCGCGTGTGTGCGTGTGTGCCCAAGATCCTGAGAGGAGAATGGAGGAGAAGGGATTGCAGCGTGACCACCCCCCCGGGGGGTGATTTCTCGCTTTCTGTCTCTCTATTTCTCTCTGTCTGTCTGGCGAGCGCACGCACCCTATAGCAAAAACTTCTAAAAAAAAAAAAAAGGTTCTATTGAATTTTATTCATTATTATTATTTATTTGCTATAGGGCACCAGAAAGAGATCATGAGAGAGAGGGAAAATAAGAAAGCAAGCCACCAGGTCCAGGACTCAAACTGCAGTCAGTCTTGTGCATGACGTCAAAAAAGTTACTTTCTGTGCTTCAGTTTTCTTATCCATTGGGTTGTTGGAACAGTCATGCCGTGTTTTTCTATGCAAAAATGCAGCCCGACTTTTCCAATGACCTAATATATAATGGGAATAATAATATCTACCTTGGAAGGTTGTTGTGAGATTTGAGTTAATAAAGTACTCAAAACACTGCCTGGCACACAGTAAGTTCTCAGTAAATGTGCTATTTTGGCCTCTCTTTCCCTATCTCCTATGCTGCTGTAGAATTATCTGCCTAAATTGTCTTTTTTTAATAATTATTTTATTTTTTATTTATTCATTCGTTGATTTTTTAATTTGACCAGAGAGAGACAGAGGGTGAGAGTGAGAGAGAGAGG
Source organism: Tupaia tana (assembly GCA_026018925.1). Taxonomy (NCBI): domain Eukaryota; kingdom Metazoa; phylum Chordata; class Mammalia; order Scandentia; family Tupaiidae; genus Tupaia; species Tupaia tana. The sequence continues at coordinate 154,514,822 of JAKSZU010000009.1, forward strand.
AAGTAAGAAAGCAAGCCACCAGATTCAGGACTGGAACCCCAGTCGGCCATGTGGGAGTGTCCAGCACCTTAACCACCATGCCACCCGCTGGTACCATGCCTAAATTGTCTTAATAATCACTACCATGTATTAAGTATCTACTGTATACCAGCCACTATACTAGGTACTTTATACATAATAACCATTTGAGCCTTGTATATTATCCTTAGTTTACAGATGAAACTGAGACTCAGGAACATTTAGAAGCTTTCTTCACATCATCCACCTATCAGGTAGGTATGCAGGTCTGATTGACTCCAAAGCCCAATTTCTTTCTTCTCTCTTTTTTTGGAGAGGTTTTTGTTATAGGGCGCGTGCACTCGCCAGAAAGACAGAGACAGAAAGCAAGAAATCACCCCCAAGGGGGATGACCACACTGCAGTCTCTTCTCCATTCTACTCTGGGTATCTTGGGCATGTGCACATACACGCCTGGTGTGAGTTTAAGCCACTGGGTCCGGGAATCGAACCATGGTCAACTACATGGGAATCCAGCGACATAAGCTATTATTCCACCTGCTGGTTCCCAGAGCCCAATTTCTTAATCCATCAGCTGTGAGCCTCAACTACACGTCCCTATTCCTTCCTATTACTATTCTACTCAAATCCCTTTAAAGGGTTCCTGGTTTCATGATGAATTCAGCACAAATTTTTATTCTGCATAAATAATAGGCCTTACTAGTATCATTTAGTATGATTTCCTTTGGGTCGTTGGGAAAGTCATGATGCATTTTTGCACAGAAAAATATGTCATGACTTTCCTGACGGCCTAAAATTATCACAAGTGAATTTTGATTTTCCTGTTAAATGAACTTTGACATGGCAATCCTCCATGCCCCCATTACCACCCATGACAACGACATGCTCCTGGCAGTCAGCAGACAGCTGAGGCCTGAAAGGGACTTGCCATTCATTGGCTATACTGAATGTCATAGCTCTTCTAGTGGGCCATAGCTCTCAAACTGAAAAGTGGGGCAGAGAGGAAGACCCTGGGATTGGGACATACATATCAAAAGGTTATGATTTTAGTAGTTAAAAAGAAAAAAAAATTCGAATGGTATGAGGTATTTGGAGGGGGGTTGTTTGTTTCGTTTGTCTAGTCCTTATCTGAGTGTATTAGTCAGCTATTACCAAAAACAAAAAAAAAGGAAAAAGAAAAAGCTACACAGCAAGCAACCTCTAATTCTCACTGGCTTACTATGAAGACACCTACGTTTCTTGCTCAGAGGTCTGTAGGTTGTTTATAGTTTGGCCGGGCTTGACTCCCAATCAGCAAAGCTCATCTCTGGTTATAGACTGAGGCATGTTTACTCCCATAGCTCCTCATTCTGGGAGCAGCAAATACCTAGGTTATATTTTTCCCATGGAGAATAACAAAACCACCAGGACATGAGTAAAATATCTACAACACTGCAAGCCTTCACTTGTGTCACATGTACTAACATGTCATTGGCCCAAGCTAGTCACGTGGCCAAGTCCAAAGTCAATGGAGGACAGGGAAGTATATTTTTTCTATTCTACTGGGAGGCACTGGGAAGTCCCTGGCAGAAAAACAAGTGAAGAACTGAGAATAATCATCCAACCTCACACGTTAGGGTAGACCCAGACATGTTCCTGTGACACAGAAAGATATTGATCATTTCGATCTCAGTACAGTGGCTGCTGCGCACTTGACATTCAATTAATTGGTAACGGATTGATGGGTGAGCACATAGAGGGAGGATAGAAGGATGGTAATAGCAATCGCCTTTGTAACTCAAGCGGGGAGCCACAGAGAAAGAAGGTAGAGATGGTACATACAAAATTATACTAGCCCTTTGGTCTAGGCGGGTTATTAACCAAGGATCAGGAACTTCCGTGGCCCACATAGCGCTTTCTACTGGGATATGGGATCAGAAACCTGGTGCTTGGAAATTGGATTATTGCCATACTCACATAATGTTATTTAAACATACATTATTTTCCCTTTATTCTTTAAGATTTGTTAGAGTTAGTTAATGACAGAATGCCCCAACTTGCCAAAAACAGCAAAAAATGAGTTTTTTTTTTTAAAGTATCTGTCATAGTGCACATGTGCTTGCTAGAGAAGAGAGAGACAGAGAGAGACAAAAGGGAAAGCGAGAAATCACCTCGGGGGGGGGGGGGGGGAATGGCCTCACCACAATCACTTCTCCATTCTTCTCCTGGGATTTTGGATGCACAAGCGCCTGGCATGATTTTCAAGTCACCGGGTCCGGGACTTGAACTGTGGTCAGCCATGGGAGTCTAGCACTTTAACCACTATACCACCTGCTGCCCCCAAGAAAGAGACTTTTCTTCATGTTCGTCTGGAGTTTTAAGGGGAAACAGAGGTTGGGACACAGATGGGGTTTGGCTGGGGGAGCAATAGGTATCAATGTGACAAAACTGCAGCCCTGAAAGACGGGGCTAGTTGACTTTTCCACCTCTCTGGAACTCAGCACACCCCACTCTGTGCGTAAGAGACTGCCGGGTTCCACTATGGGAGGGGAGAGGTCTCGACCCAGAGGTTCAACTCTGTCCCCTGAAGCAAAGCCCCACTCCTCTTTTTCATATCTCAGAATCAGAAGGAATTGTCTCTAGCCCTGCCTCCTCCAGGAAGCTTTTACTGCTGAAAAGGAATTCTTGTCTTTGAGCGCTCCTGCCTATGCTTCTCTTCTGGCACTGGTTTCACTCTACCCTTTGGTGGTAGATTTTGCCTTCCCCTTTCTTTTGCGCCTGTGAGCTCCTGGAGGCAGATGCCCAGCTCATCCCTTTACCCCTGCCATGCCCACACACTGAGTGCTGGAGCCCTCGATGATCTGCTTCCCCATTCAACTCTTCCGGGTCTCTGCTAAAGCTGTAAGCTACAGAGTGGGGGGTTAAAAGGGCAGGTTCCAGGGTCTTGGGTTTCAATCTGACTTCTTCTGTGTCTTGGCTGTGGCCTTGGGCAATTTACTGACTGACTCTCTGTGCCTCCAAGCTCTCATCTGGAAAATGAGATTCTCTGGAGGATGAAATAAATTAGCACATGTAAAGCATTCAGAATAGTGCCAAGCACTCACAAGTAAGTTCTCAATACATGCTAGTGTCAGCTCTGTGGAAACTTACATTTGGAGATGTAGTTCAATTTCAGCTCAGCTAATGAGAGAAAAGCACAAGCTGTTAGTTTATATGTGCTCAGTGCATGAAGGACCTCCTGTAATGTCAATTTTGGGGTTCATTCTGATAGCCAATGGTCCAGCCTCCTGACTGTCTTTTGGGTTTGGCATAGCTATGAATCTTTAAGCAAAACTGAAAGGTTTTTTTCCTGCTTGATTTTTTTTTTAAATTTATTTATTTACATTTGTTATTATCATTTTTCTAATCTGACCAGAGAGAGACAGAGAGAGAAAGGGAGAAAGCAAGTCACCAGTTCTGGGACTTGAACCATAGTAAGCCATGTGGGAATCCAGCACCTTTAACTACCACTGCCACCTTCCAGTTCCCTCTACCTGTTTTTATCCAAACTCAAATATTTTCAGATCTGGTCAATTCAGTTACAGACTTTCTGCCAAGTGGACATTAAAAACTTTGTTTCTGGGGGGCCAGTGGGTGGTGTGGTGGTTAGGGTGTTGTACTCCTACATGGCTAACTATGGTTTGAGTCCTGGACCCAGCAGCTTGCTTTCCCTCTCTCGTCAAATTAAAAAAAAAAAAAAAAAAACTAACAATAATAAATAAAATTATTCTTTTTAAAAAACTTGCTATTTGGGGGGCTAGTGGGTGTTGTCATTGCTAAAGGTGCTGGACTCCCACATGGTCAACTATACAAGTTGGACCTAGTGGCTTTCTCTCTCTCGCTCTCTGGTGAAAGTGTACCCCCTATAGCAAATTACCAAAAATAATAATAAAATTAATATTTTTTAAAAACTTATTTTTAAAAAAGCATTTATTTAGTTGTGCTTTTCAAGTCACTGGATCCAGGACTCAACTGCAGTTAACCATGTGGGAATCCAATAACTTAACCACTATGCCACCTGCTGACCTCCGGCCATTAAAACTTTCTGCTGTGGGGACCAGCAGATAGCATAATGGTAACATTGCTGGTTTCCCGCATGGCCAACTGCAGTTCAAGTCCTAGACCCAGTGGCTTGAAACTCAAGCAGGGTGCATGTGCGTGTGTGCCCAGGATCCCGAGAGGAGAATGGAGGAGAAGGGATTGTGACTTGGCCATCCCCCCGGGGGGGTGATTTTTCGCTTTCTGTCTCTCTGGCTAGAGCACAAAAATCTCTCTTAAAAGCAAAAACATAAAAGTGTCAGCACTGTGTCAATCCTGGCTGCACCTGAAAATCACCCAAGGAGATTTTAAAAATCCAAATGCCCAATAACATAGGACTCCCTGGTGGGGTAGGAGGGGTGTGAGGCCCAGGCATCAGACCTTCTTAAAACTCGTCAGGTGATTCCAGTTTGCATCCAAGGGTGAGGTCATTTTTAAGAAATCCTTGAACAGGTGATCGACTATCCCAATACCTCACTGAAGGCTAGCAAATGTAAAAAACACTGATGAGGATGCTAACAAGCTCCTTTAGACTTTCTACATCCCATAATATTGCAACTCTAACTCTGGAAGCCCCATTTTATTTTTCACTGTGGCTTGGAGTAACCTTCGAAGTGGCCTCAACTGGTGACAATGCTTTGAGGCCGTGGTTGACTTGCCCTCTGTCTTCACTTTCTGGACACGGATTTTGGTTTCTTTTCTCAAGTGACCTGAGTGGTGAATAGATCGTCCCAAGGGCATGAGGCAATTCTGTTCATGGTGTTCCCTGCTGCTCTTTTTCTAAGAAATCCACTTGTGTTCTGAGAAGATGATTACATTCACCTCTGCCCTGGGCAAGTCATTGAAAACCCGAGCTAAGCCCAGAGTTTCTCCAAAACAGTTTTGAAGAGATTCAGATGCATAAAATAAACAACCTCCGAATCCCAAAGACTTACAAATGATTGATGGACAAGCTGCCGGACTCGTGCCATCACTTCACGTGAAGGAAGACCTGTATATCATAGCTATTCTTCACTTATCTGACTGGGGAACGAGGACATTCACATCACATAATTTTTTGGAAAATGGAAGCTAGTTCCTTTTGGTGTTGAAATCTTTTAACGCCTATATTTAAAATAAAATGAAATCATTGTGAAGTGAGATATACACTGGGTATTTTCTTTAGTAGAAAATCAAGAAGACGATTTCATCCAGTAGAGTACCACTCTTGTCTGTTCTGTTGTGAATAACCGAAATGCCTGAGTCTGGGTAATTTAAGATGAAGCTTATTTAACTTACGCTTTGGGAGGTCCAAAGTCAAGGGGCCGCATCTGATGAGGACCTTCTTGTTGGTGGGGTCTTGAGGCGGCCCATAAGAGCATGTTTGTGCCCCTGTAGTCTGAGTCTTATAAACCCACCAAGTGTCAGTCATGCCGGCCCCACCCTAATCACCTCCCAAGGCTCCACCTGGTAATCCCACAGTTGGATTCAGTTCCCTCTTAAACCGCTCACAATACAACCAGATTCCAACACTTGAACTTTTGAGGGGACGCATTTAAGCCACAGCAAATATTATCTCAAAGCTCCAACTCATGACTCAACCTGAGCACATCTTCTCCCCTTGGAAGAAGTTTTGGCGTTCATTCCCCCTGTCTCAGGTAGATACGTGACCAACACCATGGCCCCTCAGAAGGACAGCCAGCAAGGCTCCACCTCCCTAACACCCACCCCAGTCCATCCCCAAGCCCTTCCAAGTTTGCCTCCTGAATATTTCCTGAACCCATCCCCCTCTTCTCCCCTCCTCACACTCACCAATGGGTTATCAATCTATTTATTTATTTATTTTTACTGATGGTCTATTTAAACATACACCTGCTTTGGCCAGGCAGTAGCGTGGAGTTTAAGGCAGCTGGATTCCACATGACCAATTGTGCAGTTCAAGTCCCAGACCTGGCAGCTTGAAAATCAGGTCAGGTCTGTGTGCATTCATGTCCAAAATCCCCAAGAAGAGAACGGAGGAGAAGGGATTGTAGTGTCCATCCCCACGAGGGGTGATTTCTCATGTTCTGTGTATCTTTCTGGAGAGTACACACACCCAATAGCAAAAACTAAAATAAATAAAAATAAAACATACACCTGCTCATGACACATTGTTTGAAAATCATGCAATGACTTCCCATTGTTTGTAAGATGGTGTCCAAGCTTGGGTAGAGAGCATGAGACGCCCTCTGTGACATGGCCTCCGACTCCAAACCTTCCCTCTGCTCTACCTTTCTACGGGTGCTGTGTGCTGGAAGGGTAGCTCTGCGGAGGCTTCTGAGCAGGATTTTCCAGGCCTGTGTTCCCGCTGGCCCTGGAAACGCCGGCCCTGGACACCTTGCCCCTTTCTCTTTGCCTGCTCAGTCCCAACTCTCCCTCTAGTATGCAGCAAGACCAGGTTCCCTCTTTCAGAAGGTCTTCATTTTTCTCTGCTATGTTCATTGGCTGAGATGGATACCTCTCCTTAGAGGTCCCAGGATGTCCTGTGCATGTGATGGGTCAAGGCTCAGTTCTGTCACATGGCGGAACAGTCAGTGTCCATTCACGTTTTCCTCTCCCTGCTTTCACACTCAGCAGCCACTTGGCATGGCCATCTTGGGGCACATTTTAAATCCGCCCCTCAGCTCCCATAATGTTGTACATAGCAGCTTCCAATCTGCCATGGCCTGGGGACTTGGATAACCAGGCTTATTAGAAAGTATAGAGCCAATAAAATATCAAGAGTAGTTGGGTTTCATTTTTTCTTTTTTTTTTTCTTGCCATAGTGCATGTGTAATCGCCCAAGACAGCCAACGAGAAAGGGAGAAATCACCCCTGGTGGGGAGGGGGGAGGGGACTGTAGCCATGCTGCAATCCCTTCTCCTTTATTCTCCCTTGGGATTTTGGGCATGCATGCACACATGCCAGCATGTTTTCCAAGCTGCTGGGTCTGGGACCTGCACCACTGAGTCAGCCATGTGGGATCCAGCACCTTAATCCCCATGCCACCTGCTGGCCCAAGAGTAGCTAGGTTTCAATGTCGGCATTGTGGCTGATATATTTTTATTTCTACTTCTCATTTTTAAGCCAAATTTCCTCTAAGGGATATGCACAAAATTTATGATAAAGATTTTAATATACATTTTAAAGAGTTAGTAAAGCTTTTAGTAAAGGTTAGGGCCTTATGCTAATACCCTGGCACTCTTAGATTCTAAGTGAGGTTTCTTCACCAGGACCAGCAGCCTCACCTGGGAACTTGGTAGAAATGAAAATTCTTTGGCCCTACCCCAAACCTACTGAATCAGAAACTCTGAGGCTTTCTAATTTCATGGAGAGAGAAAACAGGAACAAAATACAATAGTTTCTCAAGCTAGAGGTAGGATAGAAGGGTTACTGGATGGATAAAGGACTAATTTTAGGTTTCTTTTTAATTTTGACCACAGAATCCCTAGTTTCAATGGACATTGAAAAAATATTGGCCAAAGATGGATTGACTAGAAAGAAGAAAGCAGCTGCCAACCAGACATAGTGGCCAGGTGTCATTGTGGCTGTGGGGGTTGGGTGCCACAAGGGAGGGAAGGTACCACAGAGACTATGTTGGGGGACAAGAATTCTTTTTCCCCCTTTTTGTTCCAGGGAGAGCTTAGGCACTGTATTTTGCTTTAAGCCCTGGACTAATCTCTCAAATTTGTATTTATTTTCAGGTAAGTAAATTTTAGAGCATAAACATAATACATATTCAGAGCTATATAGCAGGCAGATCACAAGAATATGAGGGAAAATAACTGAGAGAGAGAGAGGGAGAGTGAGAAAGCAAACCACCAGGTCTAGGACTTAAACTGTGGTCGGCTACGTGGGAGTCCAGTGCCCCTAACCACCATGCTACCTGCTGGCCCCCTAACACTTCTTTTTTCTTAGATCCTTAAACTGTCTCCTCAGAGATAACTACTCTTGTTTATCCTTCCAGCAATAATCTGTGCATATATAAGCATATGTAAGTTCATAAACTTCCCCTTTTTTTTAATTGGCAGAGGGTGCATGCACTCACCGGGGAGAGACAGAAACCGAGAGAGGAAGAAAACAACCCTTGGTGGGACGTGGTTATTGCCACAATCCCTTCCCCATTCCTCCATCCTGTCAGGATTTGAGGCACTCATGCACATGCACCTGGTGTGTTTTTCAAGCCTGGGATCTGACTCCCTTAATCACTAGGCTATGGGGCCGGCCTTCACATATCCCCCTTGTTATGCAAAAAGCACCTGGCCTATTTTTCCCTCTCTTAAGTTGAAGGTTGTTCCATCGAGACATAGACGAGGCTTGTTCTTTCTCACAGGTGCATAGTGTTACACTGTACGAATGGGACATAACATGTTTCTTCTACCTGGGCTGGGAAGGGGCCTCTTCCTTTCACAGTCTTTCACCAAGAGCACATTTAAACGTTGTGAGCTGCAGCTGTTCTTAAACAATCTCTATTGGCTTGTGTTCGTTTTCTACCTCTGTGTACTTCCCGATATCCTGGTATTTGGTGAGCAAATAGTTCTAATTCCTCCCTTACGTCCTAAGGAGGCATTACCTCCATTTGTAAAATTTTTTTTTTGAATTAATTTCATTTATCATTATTATTTTAATTTGCTGAAGGGCACATACACTCACCATAGACAGAGCGAGAAAGTGAGAAAGCAAGCCGCCAGGTTCAGGATTCAAACCGTGGTCAGCCATATGGGCATCCAGCACCCCAATCACCTTGCCACCTTATGGCCCCGTAAAACTATTTTTTAAAGGGGACGAAAAGTGGCATGTGGTAAAGGCATAGGACTCTCACATGGTTGACTGCGGTTTGAGTCCCAGACCCAGAGGCTTGAAACTCATGCTGGGCACACGTGCATGCATACCCCAAATCCTGAGAGAGTGGAGAAGGGATTGTGTGTAGCCATCTCAGGCCATCTCCCCTGAGGGGTGATTTCTAGCTTTCTGTCTCCCTGTTTCTCTGTCTCTCCAGGAAGTGCATGTACCATATAGAAAAATAGTCCCTCAAAAAAGATTTTTTTTTGAGAATTCAGAGTCTTCTTGGAGATGAAAAAGAACACTAGTCATGCAGCAAAATGCACTACAGTGGGTAGCATAGAAATAGAAAATAAGTACTGGAGGGGGACCAGCAGGTGGCGTGGTGGTTAAGTGCACTGGATTCCCATGAGCCCCAGACCTGGCAACCTAGAGGCCAGCTTTCTCACTTTCCCTCTCTCTTTCTCTCACTCTGTCCCTCTGTGGTCAAATTAAAAATAAAGTTAAATAAAATAATTCTTAAAAAAAAATAAGTACTGGAAATCTTTTTTTTTTTTTCTTTTTGGAGAGGTTTTTGCTATAGGGTGTGTGTATTTGCCAGAAAGACAGAGAGACAGGGAGACAGAAAGCGAGAATTGACCCCCCCCAGGGGGGATGGCCACGCCGTAATCCCTTCTCCTCCACTCTCCTCACGGGATCTTGGGTACGCATGCACACACGCCTGGCATGAGTTTAAGCCACCGGGTCCGGGACTCAAACTGCAGTCGACTACGTGAGAGTCCCAGCAACATAGCCATTACGCCTACTGCTGGTCCCTGGAAATCTTATTTCTTTTTGAGAGAGATTTTGCATTTCTAGCAAGCTCTAGATAATACTGATGCTGTCCATCCATGAATGGCACTTGAATAGCAAGGCAAAGCCTTCTCCAGCAATAAGACTGTCGACGGAAAATAAATAACCAACTGTAAAATTAATAATTAATAATTAATGCGGTTTATTTCCAAGCCAAGTGTGAGTGACCTAGGCCGGAGAAGAGGCATACATGCCTTTTCTCGGGGTGATCATGTACAGAGGTTCCTTTTATTTGCTTTTGAGATTGACAGACAACATTTAGTGAAAAGATTTTCCATTGGTCTGGCCCAAAAAGGCGGGACATGTAGAAGTGGGGGGGGGGGGGGCCTTGTAGGTTATAGGTGGGTTCCACAATTTTTAGGTCTGTGATTGGAAGGGAAGATCCGTGTCTTAGTTAAAGAAAGGCTTAATCTACATCTCAAGGAAAAGGGAAGTTCTGTGTCTTGGGAAGAAATAAGCAAAAGAATACACTGTAATCAGTTGAAATATACATCTCAAAGATACTATGCCAGGAACAGGAGGTAGGAAGAATCCTGTCAATAGAAAATAAATGGTCTGTTAATGTTTGTGGGCATGACTTCCCCAGTCCCTTTTGGAAAATAGAAAAGGTAGTCAGACTTCTGTCCACAAGACATTTTTGGAGGAACCTTTCCTAAGTGGCCTGTCAACAGCTTTACGAAAATGAGAAATTCCTCCCACTGATTTATCATTCCAGATGATAACAGACCTGGACTTTCCGGCTGGTCATTTCTGCAAGCCCAACAAGTCACATCACTCCTTGGGGAAGTCAGTTTTCAGTGGCTAGCTGGGCAACACTCCTCCTTAAAAAAAGATTTTTTTGGTGAGAGACAAATGAAGAGAAAAAAGAGAGATAAGCACCCACCCTCAATCGGGTCTCAAGCTGTGATTCTCCCCGCAGCCTTTCCCGCAGGTCAGGATCACAGGCACGCATGACCAGCACACACAGGTCAGCCCAGGAACCGAACCCTGCTTTAGCCATAGGACTTCAGTATCGCAGAGCATTGCTTTACGGCTGTGCTACCACAGCTGGGTCAGGTGGCCCTCTTATTCCTGTACATTGAGTAGGGCACGTCCTCAGACCCCACCCTTGAGCAGCACTACTCCCTAGTTACCCGCACTACCCCGGGACTTAAGAGGAAGCCCCAGGGTCACCACTGCTCATTAGAGCTGGAAGATGCCTTTGAGATCATTGACAACAACTGGCTTCCCAGAATCTTTTGATAAAGAGAAGCGCTGAGGCCGGACACATGAGGTAGCTGAGGTCACACCGCCAGGGAGAGCAGGGCTGGGCCCAGCATCCATTATAGGGCCCCTTCCCCTAGAGCAGCGGTCCTCAGCCTGGGCTGCAGGAATTACCTGGGGAGTTTTGAAGGCAGGCTTATGCCCAGGCCTCCCTCTAGACCAATTCCATCAGAATGGCTCCCAGCTGAGACCCAGGCACTGGCCTTTGTATTTTAAAAAGCGCCACGGTGCAAGCCTATTGTGTGGCTAATTAAGTACTGTCCACACCTGCGCATGCATCGGAATCACCTGGCCTTAAACCGCAGATTGCCGGAGTTTCCAAGAGTTTGCATGTCTTGCAAACTCCAAGTGAGGCAGATACTGCTGATCTGTCTGTCCTAAAGGCTATCCCTGTAGTCAGCCATTAACCCAGTCCCAAGGGCAAAGGGCAAAGAGCAAAGGGCAAAGGCCTGTGGCTGCCACCACGCTTGGTACTCTGCTGCCTGCTGTTTCTGACTTCCCTCCTCTCATAAGATTAACTTCAGTGAACGCTAGTTGCTATATTTTTTTCTTTTAAGGTTTCTGCCATAGGGCACAGCGCTTGCCAGATAGACACAGAGAGAGGAAAGATGGCTTGGGGGGGGAGGTGGCCATGCCACAGTCCCTTCTCTTCCATTCTTCTGGGATTTGGGGCACTCATGCACACGCACCTGGAGTGATTTTCAAGCTGCTGGGTCTGGGACTGGGACGGCAGTCAGCCATGTGGGAATCCAGCACCTTAACCACTACACCACCTGTTGGCCCCAGGAGTTGCTGATTTTAACCTGATTTGATCCATTTGAAAGACTGGGGGGGGGGGCAGCAGGTGGCGTGGTGGTTAAGGTGCTGAACTTTCATGTGTTTTACTGCAGTTCGAATCTCAGACCTGGTGGCTTACCTTTTCACTTTCCCTCTCTTCTGGTGAGCTCACATGCCCTATAGCAAAATTTAAAAAAGAATAATAAAGGAACCAGCAGATGGTTATGTCGCTGGACTCCCACATAGCTGACCACAGTTCGAGTCCCAGACCTGGTGACTTGAAATTCATGCTGGGTGTGTGTGTATGGATGCCCAAAATCCTGAGAGGAGAATGGAGGAGAAGGGATTGCAGCGGGGCCATCCTGTCTGGGGGGTGATTTCTCACTTTCTGTCTCTCTCTGTCTTTCTGTCTAGTGCACGTACCCTATAGCAAAAACCTCTCAAAAAAAAAAAATAAAGAAAAGTAGTTACACCTGTTTCTCTCTCTCTCTTTATTTAATTATTTTGCTATGGGGCACATGCACTTGCTGGGCAGAGAGAGAGAGAGAAAAATCACTCCCCAAGAAGGGTGGCCATGCCGCAATCCCTTCTCCTCCATTCTTCTCTCAGGATTTCGGGCGTGCGCACACACACACACACACACACACACACACACACCCGGCATAATTTTCATGCCCCACTATGTCCAGTACTCAAACTGTAAAGCAGCCTGTGGGACCAGCCGCCTTAACCACCACACCACCAGCTGGTCCTGTTTCCCTTTCTTTTTAGCATGATGATTAGAAAATTGAAAATCACATATGTGGTTTGCATGACGTTTCTATTGGCTAACACTACCCAGAGGTAGGAATTCAGAAAGCATACTAAAGTTGGCAGAATCTGTCATTCAAACACTTGGCTTTGCCCCCATTTGGAAAAGTCTTTTAGTGAAGCGAAACAAATCTCTCAACCGTAGGCAATCCTCATAGCTTTCCTTACTCATAGGTCTCAGATGGATGAAGAAATGATTGTGGAATAGAATCAATCTGTATAGGTCTCCCTTTTCTCCACTTTGCCTCTAAGAACTCTGCTAGTGGCCTGGTCTTGGCATAGCAACACCGTTCTTGACGATGGAGGAGAGTCTGATTGAAGGGGTTAGAAAAAGGAGGCATTTGACCTTCTTCTGTGGTCTTAGGGTTCCCACTGCTTCTCCCGGCTGCAACTGTCCTGCTTCAGAACAGCAGGTGAGATGGTTAAAGCAAGGTGGCAATGACAGTGTAAGGTGACAAGACAGGAAGCCAGATCTGGGAGATGATGAGAATGATGTCTCATGTTTCTAGGCTTCACCTGCTAGCCCTTGTCAGTACATAACTCAGTGCCTAGAAGGCCGGTCCCTGAGCAGGTAAATTAGAGTAACAAAAGGTATGGAGCCTAGGCCAGTAGGTGGCATGAAGATTAAGGTGCTGGATACTAGATGGCTCACTCCACGGTTCAAGTCCTGGACCCAGTAACTTGAAAATCATGCCAGGTGTGTATGCGTGCAGGCCCAAAATCACAAGAGGAGAAGGGAAGAGAAGGGATTGCGGCATGGCCATCCCCCGGGGAATGATTTCTCACTTTGTCTCTGGTGAGAACACATGCCTATAACAAAAACTAAATATAAATAAAGAAAAGGTAGCAGGGCTTGGTGGGAAACTCCATTTCTTCATCCTTTCCAGGTGAAGCACAATGTCATCTGCCTTTATGGCATGGACAGTTCTTCCCCATGCACTGGTGACCAGCTCCCCTGAATCGGCACAGTGCAGTCCTGTTCTCAGCTACCCTAGGTTCCTGGCTTGTCCTGGGGGATCTGAGGTTAATGTCGTGTCTCCTCTCCACCTGAGGCCTGCCTGTGCTCAGTGCTGAGACCATAGAAAAGAGCTCTCTTGACACACCTCCTCTTCACTTATTGCTTACAGGAACTTCATCCCTGGAGGATATATTAATCAAGGTCTTACTTTATGCTGATTTTATTCCATTTTATGTCCTGTGAATTTTTTTAAAAGAATTTATTAATTTTATTCTTATTGTTATTTTAAATTTGCTAGAGGGCACATGTGCTCACCAGAAAGAGACAAGAGAGAGAGGGAAAGTGAGCAAGCAAGCCACCAGGTCTGGGACTCAAAACATAGTCGGCCATGTGGGAGTCCAGCACCTCAACCACCATGTCGTCTGCTGGCCTCATATTTTCTGTGAATTTTTAAAACTAAGGCTAACTGACCACTCCTCCTACCCCAACAAAAAGATTGTAGACACAATACATTTTCAAATACCAAATATTGAGAATTTGACACCAACAGTTTCCTATCAAAGAAGTTGTACATAATGTACAATGTACTGTGTAATATGTACTGTAAGTCACTGGGTCCGGGATGCGAACTGCAGTTGACTACATGGGAGTCCAGCGACATAGCCATTACGCTAACTGCTGGTCCCCCTGTGAACAGAAAAACATGTGATCTCAGGTGGAAGATTGTAGGTATAAGAAGAGAAAATGAATAAATAAAGTAGTAAATAAATAAATAATCTAAAACATCACTGAGTACAAAAACAATGATATCTTTTTTTTTTTTTTTAAGAGTGATTTTTGCTATAGGGCGTGTATGCTTGTCAGAAAGACAGAGACAGAGAGACAGAAAGTGAGAAATCACCCCCTCAGGAGGAATGGCCACTCCACAGTCCCTTCTCCTCCTTTCTCTTCTCGGGATCTTGGGCGCTAACACACATGGGCCCGGTGTGAGTTTAAGCCACCATGTCTGAGACTTGAACCATGTTCAACTACATGGGATTCTAATGACATAATCATTACACCATCTACTGGTCCCAAACAATGATATCTTAATAGGGCTAAAAAAAAATAGAACCAGGCTAGCCCCATAGCTTACTGGTCAAGAGCCAGATCCCGCCTAATCAACCATGGTTCAAATCCCAGCCCTGGCAGCTTGAAAAAAAACACGTCAGGCATGTGTGTTTGTGTGTCCCATATCCTGAGAGGGGGGACAAATGGAGGAAGAGGGATTGAGGCATGACCATATTCCATTGAAAGTTGCTGTCTTCCTCTCTCTCTTTCTCTGACAAGAGCATGTGCCCTCTGACAATTAAAAAAAGAAGAAAGAAAGAAGAAAGCAAAGCCTTGAATCTGGAAAGGTATTTGTAATATAAGTAACAGAAAAACCATCCATATTTAAAATATATGAAGAATTGCAGGATGGAGATAAGAAAAAAGACAACCTTATTTTAAAAAAAAAGTGGTCAAAAGATTTGAACAGGATAAGAAACATAAATTTTATGAATTCTCAATAGACAAAAAAAGATTACTTGACCTTGTTAGTAATCAGAGAAATGAAAATTAGATCACAATATGATATCATTCCACATACTTCTTCTTTTTTTTTTCTTTTTATGGAGAGGTTTTTGCTATAGGGCGCGTGCACTCGCCAGACAGAGAGAGACAGAGAGACAGAAAGCGAGAAATCACCCCCCAGGGGGGATGGCCACGCCACAGTCCCTTCTCCTCCATTCTCCTCTCGGGATCTTGGGCATGCACGCACACGCGCCCGGCTTGAGTTTAAGCCACCGGGTCCGGGACTTGAACCACCGTTGACTACGTGGGAGTCCAGCGACATAGCCATTACGCTAACTGCTGGTCCCAATTTCACATACTTCTAATCAACAATAATTTAAATGGTTTAAGTGCTGGCAAGGATTTGAGGCAGTTGGAACTCTTTGACATGGCAATGGGAGTATAAGTTGTTATAACCACATTAAGAAACATATTTGGAATTATCTAGTTAAACCGAAGATGCACTCCCCCCATGATCTGGCAGTCCCATTCATAGGCATACATGCCAGAACTACGAGATTAGTTAGTGAATATTTATATGAGCATTGTTTTTAATATAAAAAGTTGGGAAAAGTCCAAATGTTCATCAATATAAGAATGAACCAATCAGTTATAACTTATGCATAAATACAATGAAAATCAACCAGCTACTGCTTTATAGGACAGCATAAGTGAGTCTCAGACATTTAAAGTAAAATTTAAAAAGCATGGAGGTTAAGGCACTGGACTCTCACATGGCTAGCTGTTCAGTTCAAGTCCGAGACCTGGTGACTTGAAAATTACCCTGGACACATCTCCATGTGTGCTCAAAATCCTGAGGGGAGACTGGAGAAGGGATTGTCACTCCCCCTGGGGAGTGATTTCTCACTTTGCCCCTCTCTCTCTCTCTGTCTCTGTTTCTCTCTGGCAAGCACACATAACTTACAGGAAAAACAAACAAACAAAAGCAAGCCTCAGAAATCATGCAGTATGGATCATTCGGTATGGTTCCATTTATATAAAATTTAAAAACATTAAAAACCAAACAATATGTTCTTCAGAGATACAAAAGTATATGGCAAAATTACAAAAACTAAAATGCTTTGTAAACATAAAATTCAGGGGAGTGGTTACTTCTAAGGTGGGAAGAAAGGCAATTGGATCTGGGAAGGTCTCATGGAGGCTCGAGAGTCATTGGTAATAATCTTGTTAAAGTTTATGGTGGTACTTGGCATTTGCACTGTTATTCTTTTAGCTTATACATCTTTTATAAAGATAATTTTTAATCTATTCAATATTTAATAGAATACATTTTGTAGGGGAATAAAGACCAAATTGGAAATTCAAATCTGAAGCCAAACAGTCAACAATAATAAGAGTTACAAAAATAGAGGACAGAGAAAATAGTCTCTCAAAGGAAATTATCAAAGAAATAATATAAGAACATCTCCCAGGAATAAAGGATGTGAATTTCTACATTGAATGGATGTGTCAAGGCATATAGACATAACATTTCAGAACTTTAGTATACAGAAAATGTTCCAAAAGTATAGATAAAGTATTAGAGGGCAAGCCCCATAGCACACTGGGTAAGGGAGCTGGATCTCACATGGCTGACAGAGGTTCAAATCCTAACCCTAGCAGCTTGAAAATATGCCAGGCATGTGTGTGTGCATGCCCAAAATCCTGACAGGAAGGAGGAATGGAGGAAAAATTATTGCAGTGTGACCACATCCTATGGGGAGTGTGTGGGGGGGGGGGGGAAGGGGGTTCTCTCTTTCTCTCTCTTATGAGCACACGTGCCCTCTGGCAATTAAAAAAAAAAGAAAAGTCTTAGGAAACAGAATGACCTCAGATGGCAAAATTAAAAGCTGAAGACAATGGGACATATTTTCAAATTTCTAAGGAAAAATGATGCTCAACCTAGAATGCTATATCCAGACAAATGATCAGTTGGGTGTAATAATAGAACAAATGTAGTTTTAGATAGGCAGGATATCATTAACTTTATTTCCCAAAGTTTACCAGCTTGAGAAACTATGGCAGAATGCGTTCCAGACAAAGAAAGGAAGAAACCATGAGGAAGATGTGGGATCCAGAAATAGGGAGTCCAACATAGGAGAGAGATGAAGAGGAGTCCCGGGGACACCCTGCTGCATAGCCAGGGAGTGAATAATACAGACTGGAATCATGTCTCCCCAAGAGAAAATGGAACTGCTGCATTATCTAACGGCGTAAGCCACACCGAGAGAGGTTTAGAAGTTTTCTTAGAGACTTTAGAGATGAATTGCTGAGAGAGATATTTAAAAAGTAAATAAAAAATAGATAATTAGTAACTCTATGAAAAACCAAAGTTGGAGAGGATGTAAAACGGAACCAGTATCTACTATCTACTATGAAGAATATTTACATAATTAAGATAATATAAACACTGAATACCGACTTAACCAGAAGCTATGTTATAAATATATTGGGAATGAGGAAAGAAAACGACTATACTTATGGAATTGTTTGAGAAAGCTAACTTCTATTCTTCCACAGTAGCTAACCAATAGATTGGAGGAGTCCAACCCGGCGAGGCCCCAGGATCTGTCTGAGCCCCCCAGACCTTTGAGCTCCGCTTCCGGTCAGATCAATATGCTGGCAAGGCCACTGTTGTGCACCCCCCTGACCTTGGAACAAAGCTTGGGTCAATTAGCATGTCAGCAACTGCTTGCTATTTGCTCCAGAAAACTGGTAGCCTTGCTGGGAAGCGACCCCCCTCTGACTCCCCAATTTACTACTATAAAAGAATTGCATAGCTCTCTTATACATCCTGAGTATATGATAAAATTTTCCAGGAACTCCCCCAACCGCTCCCCTTTGCTATAATCACCTACTATTAATTACAATGCTTTATCTCCATGGTCACAGTAGAGGGTGGGCTGAAGTACCTTTGGAAGGCCCTTCAAAATACATTTAAGGTAAACTTAATCCTTTCTTTATGTAAAATAGGATTAGGCCAAAACTGGCCCAGGACCACCCCCTGCCCTCACCAAGCGAAATAGATAAATATTTTAGGACTCCTCAAATCAAGTTTTAGATCCCTATAAAACTATGTAAGTATCATTCTTTATTAAGATCCAGAGGAACTAATATCTATTCTTGAGATTTTCTTTTCTCAGAGCCATTCCTAGTAATCACAAGATGGCTGCTGCGCTGCTGCTTACGGGAACCACCTTCCTGAAACTGCATTCTATGGAGACCCACCTACAATTGCGGAAATGCACGACACCCACCCTTAATCCAAACCTGAATAGAATCTATGTTCCCTTTTGTTAAAACCTTTATGAGCTGATAATTGAAGCACGTAGCCCCTCTCCCATTTACTTGCATGTAACACATTTTCAATAAAAAGGCACGATGATTCCTAGCAGTTGTCACTCCCCAGAGAGCGATCTCTGGGGGGTGTCCGGCAGAGGACGTGCGTGAAAAGGCACCGAGGCCTCCGTCTGTCTTCTGTTCACCTGCGCAGCCTCCATCGAGATAACCCACCCACGCCGAGGCTGGTCCCCGGCAATAGATAATTCTAAAATGGAAAACCTAAGGAATAGTAATAATGACAGTCTATACAGAAATATATCTAAACATTACCAAAAGAGATATGTAAAAGATTTAAAAGAACTGTAGGTGCCTTTGGGAAGCAAAAAATGGGGTTGAGAGAAGGGGGGCCGATAACTTCAATCTTTTCATTTCAGAGTAGTCATGCTATTTTATTTTAAAAACAGTATATAAGTATTTATATTAAAAACAAAAAATCAAAGATGGCAGGTGGCATGATGGTTAAGGCACTGGACTCCCACATGGGCAACTGGTTCAAGGCCTAGACTTGACGGCTTGCTTTCTCACTTTCCTCTCTTTCTGTCTCTCTCTAGTGAATTAAAAATAAAATAAAAATCATTATTATTATTATTATAAATAAATAAAATGAATAATTCTTTTTAGAAAATTAAGCTAAAACATGCAATGTTCACTGCCTTGATAGGAATTTGGATTACCACATGTGTGCACTTGTTAAAATTAAATGAGTATTTACTCAAGATTTGTGTATTTCATTGCATATAAAATTTTACAAAAGAAAAACCAGCAAGCAAATATCGAATTCTAAATGATATTCACACCAATGTCTAATTTACTTTGAAGTTCTTAAAAAAAATAAAAAAGATGGATGGAGGGATGAATACAAGGATGGGTAAAAATGTGATAAAGCAATATTATAAGATGTGGATGGTAGAATCTAGGAGGTGGGTAACAGGTGTTCTCCATAAAATTCTTTACTTTTGCTGTGTTTGAAAAGTTTCATAATAAAACATTGGAACAAATAAAAATAAATGCAGTGCTAAAAATAAATTCAAGATAGAATGTTCTGGCTGGTGTATCAGTTAGGTATCCTTTCATCTTCAAGTGCCACTTGCCTTCAGAGGCACTCGATAGCCATTGACCCCCAGATGACTGGTCAAATCAGAGAGAGCAGTGACTCGTGAAGAGAGAGGCCAGGTTGATCTTTCTCACTGGCATTTTTACCAGTTTCCCTGTAGGGCACGTGTGTGGTTCAATGGTGAATGTTTAATCTCTCCTAACAAGATTTATCCTCCGGTTATGAATATCCCTTTTATCACGTACTCATCTATCTCTTAGTTCCAATTGAATCATAAATTCATCCAGGCTATTGTTTGTAACCCCCAGGGTCATACTCCCAGTGGTTCAATATCGATTTTGTTCTAATAAACCATAGAGGAAACGCAGCTCTTTGGAATGATAGATCTCAGAGAACTCTAAACTGGATTGTCTGGGAAGTGAATCATACCATTTTCATTACAATGGCTCTTAGGGCTTGAATCCAGTCTGGTCAATCTGTAGATGAAGAAACTGAGGGCAAAAGAGATTAAGCAGGGCCAGCAGATGGCATGGAGGTTAAGGCAGCTGGATCCCACCTGGCTGACTGCTGTTTGAGTCCCGGTCACTCTGGGTTTGTGTGCATGCATGCCCAAAATCCTGAGAGAAAAATGGAGGAGAAGAAATTGTGGTGTGGCCATCCCCCCTGGGGAGTGCTTTCTCACTTTCCCTCTCTTTCTTTGTTTCTGGCAAATGCAGGCACACTTTATCAAAAAAAAAAAAAAAAAAGAGAATGATCAGGGCTATCAGGTGGCGTTGTGGTTAAGGGTGCTGGATTCCCACATGGCCGATCGCTGTTCAAGTCCCTGGTGACTTGCTTTCTCACTTTTCCTCTTTCTCTCTCTCTCTCTCTCTCTCTCTCTCTCTCTGTGTCCTTCTCTGGTCCAATTAAAAGAAATAAAGTTAAATAAAATAATTCTTTAAAAAAAGAGAGAGAATGATTAAGCAATCTGTCCATGGTAATACAGGTATTTAGTCTGGTCATCTTTGGATATTTTCTTCTTTATGCCCATTTTAAACTATTAAAGAAGCTTATGGGGGGGGGTCAGCAGGTGATGTGGTGGTTAAGGCGGCTGGAGTCCCACATGGCCAACAGAGGTTTGAGTCCCGGACCTGGCAGCTTGTTTTCTCACTTTCCCTCTCTCTTTCTCTCTCTCTCTCTCACTGGTGAGTGCACGTGCCCTGAAGCAAGGTAAAAGGTAGTAATAATAATGATAAATAAAATTAAATAAATAATTCTTTAAAAAAAAAGTTTATGGGATGTGAATGCACATATACTGGAATGAACATTCACCCTTTTCCCAAAGAGGTGTATGATTATTTAACTTTATTAATTATTATTATTATTATTATTATTTTCCAGTATGATGAGAGAGAGAGAGAGAAAGTGAGAAAGTAAGCCACCAGGTCCAGGACTGGAACCATGGTCAGCCATGTGGGAATCCAGTGCCTTTAACCACTACGCCACCTGCTGGCCCCTAGAAGGAACTATAGAATTTAAAAGACTACGAGATCCTCTCTGGCCTGTTTGTGGGGTGACAGGAGAGAGGGCACATAGGTGATGGAATGCTCCCCGGCATTCTATTTACAACCTCAGTTAAGGGTCTCCTGTAAGGTACTGATATGTGCTGTGCTGTGCCGGTGGCGAACCCCGAGAACATTATGCTGAGAAGCCGGGCACAAAGGTCACAGTGCTGCATGATTCCAGTGACATGAAATATCCAGAATAGGTAAATCAATAAACACAGAAAGCAGATTAGGGCTTACTAGGAGGTGGAGGGAGGGCGGATGGGGAGTGACTGCTTAATTGATTCAGGGTTTTATTTTGAGTGACGAAAATGTTTTTGAATTAGATAGAGGAGGTGGTTTCACAAACATTGTGAATGTACTAAATACCGCTGAATTATTCACTGGAAAATGCTCATTTTATGTTATGTAAGTTTTACCTCGATTAAAAAAAAATGCATCTCTAAGCAAGAGAAAGAAAGCAAACGTAGCAAAATGTTAACAATTCGATAGGTCTAGGGAAAGGCCATTCAGGAGTTCGTTTCACTACTAGTCTAGCAACTTTTCTGTTAGGTTTACATTTTTTCAAAATAAGAAGTTGACCAAAAAAATAAGTAAAGTATCTCTGGAAAGCTGAGAAATAATTTCGTGAGGTTGCGAAACAGAGGCCAATGTTATAGTCTAAAGGGCATACAGTTCAATGTGGATCATTTGATCACTAGCAGGTCAAAAATAGGAACAACGATCACTTGACCGGTCAGTAAGTTTTCTAGCTGTGAAAATCACTTTTTGGACAACTCACAACTAAAGTTGTTTAACATGAGAACTGATTAAGGTGCAAATTTCTGAACAACTGTGACAAAGAAACATTAGGCCAGTGGGTGGCATGGTGGCTGGGGAGCTGGATTCCCATATGGCTGACTGTGGTTCGAGTCCCAAACCTGGGGCTTGAAAATCACAACATATCAGTAGATAAATAAATACATAAATGTTAAAAAAAAAAAACAGTGGTATTAACATTTGGTTTAACAGAAAGATCTGCGTTTTTGAAACTGGATGTATATATTCTGACTTTGTCACTATCAAATGATGCGTAAAGCAAGAGGGTGCAAGCTGCCCGTGTCACATCAGGAACATGAGGGGCCCAGTTCTGACAGTCAAGTAGTAATGCAGAAAAGATAATTACCCATCCCATAACCTCATAATGACGAGAGAGAACGGCTGGTCTGCCATTGCACAGGCTGTCAGATGGAGTTAAGCCTCTGATTTTTTTAAAAAAATATTTAATTTTATTCATTATCATTATTATTATTTTTAAATAATTGTTTTATTTAACTTTATTTATCCACTCATTTTATTTGACCACAGAGGGAGAGAGAGAAAGAGAGAGAGTGCAAAAGCAAGCCACTGGGTCCAGGACTTGAACTGCGGTTGGCCATGTGGGAGTCTAGCGCCCTTAACCACCAGACCACCTGCAGGCCCCTCGTTGTTCTTCTTCTTCTTCTTCTTATTATTATTATTTTGGAGAGGTTTTTGCTATAGGGCACGTGCGCTCGCCAGACAGAGAGAAACAGAGAGACAGAAAGCGAGAAATCACTCCCCGGGGGGATGGCCACGCCGCAATCCCTCCTCCTCCATTCTCCTCTCAGGATCTTGGGCACACACACACGCGCCCAGCGTGAGTTTTTTAAGCCACCGGGTCCGGGACGCGAACCGCAGTCGACTACGTGGGAGTCCAGTGACATAGCCATTACGCTAACTGCTGGTCCCATCGTTATTGTTATTTTTTAATTTGACCAGAGAGCGACAGAGAGAGAGAGTGAAAGTGGTAAAGCAAGCTGCCAGGTCCAGGACTAGAATCATAGTTGGCCAGCGGAGTCCAGCGCCTCAACCATCATACCACCTGCCAGCCCCAACGCCTCTGATTTTTTATGGGCCCATAATCTAATTCTAAATTTCAGAAATAACAATCTCTGAGGCTGGAGACAACAAATGGACCTGTCTCCACAGGGTGAGAAGTTATTTGTCCCTCTGACCAAGATGCATTCAAAAAAAGTACACAAAGACACATAGGGTTACACAACGATGTGAATGTATATAACACAACTGCACTGGATGCTTAAAGATGATTACGATGAGACATTTAGTATTATGTGGGATTTTTTTTTACCACCATTTAAAAAAAAAAAAAGACACGTAAGGTTTTTTTTTCTCATGCAGTTTTATTTCTCATGCAGCAGGCCTGAGAATTACTTCCCTTTTGTCTATAAGCGAGATATCCTGCCAGCGTTGAAATTCCCATGTGACTTAACTTACTCCAAATGAAATACGATCTGCTCCCATGGGGAAGAAAAACACTCACATCCCTGCACAAGTCTTAGCTGAGCAAGAAAAATGGACATAAGAACAGTGGCACATAAGAACATTAGTGGCAGAAGGACATTAAAAATAGAAAAGAACTATTGATTTGGAGGTGTTACCTCAGGAGATAAGTACCAATAACTATGGAAAGACAGTGGTCTCCAAACTTTAGATGATGTGAACTAATCTATAGTGTTAGGGTTTACTCACGCTTTTTAGATGCAATTTATTGCTTTTCTAGACCTCACTTTGGGATTTAACAAATCATTAAAGGGAATGGGAGGTTTCATTTATAAATACAATTTTTGTGAGGTGCCAAAATAAGAATGCTCCACTTAAACGATTCTTTTTTTCTGCAAAATTTTGCATTTCCCAGAATTCTGATCAAGCACCTAAGAGCACATTCATGCTCAATCAACAAAGGTCTTTAATATTCATCTATTATAAGAAGATCGCCATTGAGAGACTCGAGCACTTGTGAATTTAGATATATCATAAGCGTAATACCCACACCAGATTTCAAAGGGAAGAATGGAGAAGAACGGATTGTGGTATGGCCATTCCCCCAGGTAGTGATTTCTCACTTTCCCTCTCTCTATCTTCTCTCTCTCTCTCTCTCTCTCTCTCGCCACAACGCCTTATAGTTAAAAAAAAAAGATAACATTTTGGATACGTTGGGGTACATAAAATATATTATTGAAATTTAAAGTGTCTCTTTCTGTTTACTTTTTTAATGTGGCTACTAGAAAACTTAAAATTACATTTGTGTTACATCTGACAAGTGGTGTGGTGGTTAAGGTGCTGGTCTCCCACATGATTGACTGCAGTTTGAGTCCTGGACCTGGTGGCTTATTTTCTTGCTTTCCCTGTCTTCTCTCTCTCTCTCTCTCTCTCTCTCTCTCTCATCTCTCATCAAATTAAGAAAATAATGATGAATAAAATTAAATTAAATAATTCTCTTTAAAAAAATGATATGGGCATGCCTCTCGGGGACTAGATAAGGGTCTTGTGACTCATATTGAGTCTTGTCTATTGAGAGTCCCTAGAGCAGCCTTTTAAGCTTTTTAGTGGAAAAGATTAAACAAATTCCTTCCATTGTTGTGGAGGCTGACTGTTACTAAATGATTTGTAAAATCTTTGTTCCAGGGACCAGGAGATGGTGTCGTGGTTGCTTCACTGGACTCCTAAGTGGTCAACTGCAGTTCAAGCCCAAGTCCCAGTCCCAGAGGCTTAAAACTCACATCAAGCACGTGTCCATGCATGCCCAAAATCCCAAGAGGAGAATGGAGTAGGGATTGCATCATAGCCATCCTCCTTGGGGGATGATTTCTTGCTTTCTATCTCTCTGTCTTTCTCTGTCTCTCCAGTGAGCACACACGCCCTATAGCTAGGGGCCGGCAGGTGGCATGGTGGTTGAGGCATTGGACACCCACATGACCAACCACAGTTCAAGTCCTGGACCTGGAGGCTTGCTTTCTCACTTTCCCTGTATCTCTCTCTCTCCCCCTCTCTCTCTCAGGTCAAATTAAAAAAAAATTAATTTGAAATTTAAATTTAAAATTATTTTTTAATTCAACTAGAGAGAGACAGGAAGAGAGAGGGCAAGTGAGAAAGCAAGTCATCAGGTCTGGGACTTGAACTGTGATCTGCCATGTGGCAATCCAGCACCTCAACCATCATGCCACTGCTGGCCCCATAAATAATTTTTTTTAATGAGCTAAATGAATTTAGTATGTATGAAATACTTACAACATTTTCAGGCACATGTTAAGTACGATGTAACTGCTGAGTAACTATAATGAATAGCCATCTGTTCAATTATTCAGTAAATATTTATCAAATAGCTTCTAGATGTCAGGCACAATGCTAGGTGCTGGAGATAGTGATGAACAAGGCATTTACATCCAGTGGAGACGACAGAAACTGAACCAGCAGTAAGCAGGGACATCCTGAGAGCATTTTCAGGATGGCTGGAAATCAAGAGAAAGCAGCTGAGGCTGGCAGGTGTTGTGGTTAAGGGTGCTGGACTCCCACATGGCTGACCGCAGTTCGAGTCCCGGACCTGGTGGCTTGCCTTCTCACTTTCTCTCTCTCTCTCACTCTGTCTTTCTCTGGTCAAATTAAAAATAAATAAATAAAGTTAAATAAAATAATTCTTTAAAAGAGAGAGAGAGAGAGAGAGAGAGAAAGCAGCTGGTCCCAGATGGTTAATGGCTAGGCCAGGCTAGGCACAGCCTTGATGACTTAGCAGCATGTCTGCTGGCCATATAACTAGAAGGGAAAAGTAGGCCCAACAGGTGGCATGGTGATTAAGGTGCTGAGTTCCCACATGGCTGACCATGGTTTGAGTCCTGGACCCGCGACTTGAAATATCACAGCAAATAAATAGATAAATACATAAATTTTAAAAAAGAAGGAGGAGGAGGAGGGGGAAGAGGAAAAGGAAGGAGGAGGAGGAGGAAGACAAGGAAGAAGAGGAAGAGGAGGAGGAGGAGGAGGAAGAAGAAGAAGAAGCAGCAAAAGAGAGAAGTAGTTTGGTCCAAGCCAAAATCAAAATCTAATATATAAAGTCAGATTTGGGAGAGGCTCGAAGTCTAGCAGGGCAAACAAGATCTGCTCCCCAAACTCCATACCACATCAGAGGGAAAGCCCAAGTGCAGAGACCAGCACGGGACTTCTCTCATTGGCCCACATGTGAGACAGCAGGTGTCTCATGGAAGACTAGGCATGTGCTTAGTGCCCTGGTACTCTGATACCGCAAGTGGGCGTACTGCCCATGTAAGGACCCATCATACAAACAGCCCTGGGCATGCTGGCACTCAAGGCAGACCGATCATTTGGTATGCTTCAGATGACAGCATTCCCACACATACAGTTGTTATTTAGCTGGGGAGCAGAGCGGGCACCAAGATTTTTTTTTTTTTCCATTTCTACTGTGTACTTGGCTGGAGTGGGACCAATTTAGATTTTGATGGTTATATAAATAGTCACATGTGGAGATCTAAGCTCAGTGCTACCCCCATTTCGGATTTGCCCTTATAGGTTGGTACTCAGAGCACTTATCCAGTTGGCCTCCATTTTAACCTGGGTCTGAGCACGAAGGATCCCAGAACAGGATATTTGCTGAATGCTCTGCTGTCAGTGGTCACACCATGTTGTAAGCACATGTGTGTATATATAAAAGTGTATCTGTGTGTGTACCTTCCTGAACGAGAGGGATTCTGCAGAGTTTAGAAATACTGCAAAAGGATTGTTCTTGCAGGGATTGCTTAAATTTGACCATTTGAGAGAGGGTTTAGAGTTTACCAATTTTTTTTTTTTTTTGAGAGGTTTTTGCTATAGGGCACATGCGCTTGCCAGAAAGACAGAGAGAGACAGAGAGACAGAAAGTGAGAAATCACCCCCTGGGGGGATGGCCACGCCGCAATCCCTTCTCCTCCATTCTCCTCTTGGGACCTTGGGCACACATGCACACTAGCCCAGCATGAGTTTAAGCCACCGGGTCTGAGACTCGAACCGCGGTCGGCTCCATGGGAGTCCAGCAACAGAACCATTATGCCAACTGCTGGTCTCGAGTTTACCAATTCTTATAAGGTCTTTTCCCTTTTTCCTTTGAACCCATAGTCTGGATTTAGGAGTCTCCAGTTGCAGTAAAGCCTCGTCTTTGTTCCTTAATGGCTGTGAGACTTGGGGTAGGTTATTTAACCTAGTTAAATGGTAATTTTCTGATCTGTAAATTGGTGGTAATGATATTTAGCTCCTAAGGTGGTTATGAAGGTAAAACAACATATAGAAAGGCTTTCATGCAATTTTTGGCTTGTAGTGAGAACTGAGGAAATGGAAAGTGAGACTTAAAGGTACCGCGTGTGGGCCATGCACAACCAGATGTCCACCCAGCACAAAGTCTCTAAGTAGGGAGCTAAAAATGCTGAATAGACTGTAGACTTAACTAATCCACACCCACTTCCAATGGCCGGTCATTTGCTACTTTATAAGGTACTCGAGAGCTAGTCAGTTCTCTTCCAGAGAAATGGATCGTCTTTCCTGATCTTAAAATAGGCAGAGTGACTTTGTGGGCCAAAGCTGATCTGGCTTAAAAACCCCAACATTTCTTATTTCTACACAAATTAATAATTCAAAACACAATTTCTAAATAACAAACTTCCATTTCGCTAAAAACACGCGTCCACTAATGGATGCCTCTAAACTTAGCGAGCACTCCAGATGTAGCATCGGTGGGTTTTGGTTGTCTCCATAATGCATGCTGATGGCCAGCCATTGGCAGCGTTGTGTGGCGTCAGATGCAACCAGGCAACGGTCCAGGACCAACTTCTTCCTGGGCCTTAGATTCTAACACTGTTAGAGCGGACTTATCCATTAATTATCGATGAGAAAGTAAGGGGTAAGAGGGATGTGCTCTGACATCAACAGTTTCAAACAGCCTAATGAGACATACTAGGAAGGGTTCCAAAATTGATGAGCTCAACCGTTGATGGGAGTAACTGAAGAAAATGTTCAGCACAGCTGAGATAACCCACCAGTTCTTTCCTGATCTACTCATGAATCTTGAAACCGGAGTTCATTTGGAGTTTATTGTTTACAAAAAAAATTGGAACGGGAAATGCTTCTAGCTATCTCAAAGCAGAAAGCATTTTCCCCCTCCCACTGCCTGACTTCATCAGGTTTTGTTCAGGCTTGTCCATTGAAGTGTGTGTTTTGATTCATTATTAGATGAATTACTAGGCTTCCATTTTAACACTTGAAGGAAAAAAAGGTGGTGATTGTATATTACCTTCTAAATGTGTTGTCCTTCGCTTCCGCCTCCAGCAAACACTACTGCAAACAAGGCTGTTCAGTAGAACCTCAGGAATATTTCTGTCCTACTGTCACCCACCTGGAGGGGCAACACCATTTGAACGGAGAAAGTTTGTCCTGGGCCTGAACATTAGCGGGCGTTCCAGCTGGTTTAGAAGACAGACAAGCAAGGCACATTCACGCGGAAGCCAGGAAGGCAACGGAGAGCTGCAGAGAGCCAGAAATGGTTTCATTGGTGAGATTTAGACTCTCGAGATATGAGATCAGGACCAGTGGTAAGTTCAAATGCTTGCTCTCAGGCTTTACAGCAGGCAACAGTGTGTGGACCCATAGCCAGTAGGACCGGGGAGCAAAATCTATAAGCAGGGCGGAGTGAGAGAGGCCACTTGTATAGACAAGCGGGAGCTTCCTTGTTCTCCAAGCCAGCCTGTGGTAAGATGACAGATATGGCTCCCTTCCTTTCACTGTAACTACTGAAAGTAAATTCTGTACTCTGGGCTGGCGACATAATTTGCAGGACCTAGTGCAAAATGAAAATGCAGGGATCCTGTTGAAAAAGCATGGAAGTTGGCAGGTGGCGTGGTGGTTAAGGTGCTGACTCCCATGTGGCCGACCATGGCTCAAATCCCATACCTGGTGGCTTGCTTTCTCATTTTCCTTCTCTCTCTCTCACTCTGTCCCTCTCTGGTCAACTTTAAAAAAAATAATAATAACAAATAAAGTTAAATAAATAAATAATTCTTTCGAAAAAAGGCAAGGAGAGCAATAGTGATACTGGAGACAGCGTGGGAGGAGGGCGGGAAGTGGGGGAGGGTGGGGGGAATCAAGGGTAAGAAGAGGGAAGCAGAACATTTAAGGAACCTAAGGTGGAGCGAAATCGGTTTACTATAATGTGTATGGTGGTGTCTTCGACTGAACCAATATGTAGTGTATTCATGATAGGAAAATTCATTTGGTATGCTGTAATGATACAGAGTGACTGAATGTAAAAAAATAAGACAGAGAAAGAAAGAGCAGGGAAAGAGTGCTGCTAAGTGTACTAAAATAAAAATGTTTCCTTTCCTCTGTGCTCTCGCATTCTCTCTCTCTTTCCCCTCCCACTCACCCCGTCATGGTGGGTTTTAGTTCCTATTTAGTGTCATGCTAAGCCCACAAAGGCATCTGGCAGCCCTGTCCTGGGATTGGGTGCAGGTGATCCACCACCTGCCAGGCTCCCCTCCCACTAGCCCCTGGACCAGTGTGCAGTGCCCTGGTCCCAATGGGGAGCTCAATCTCCCATTCCCACAGCCTGGTGTCCCAACCCATGGCAAAAGCCAACCCTCAAGGGAGTGCAGCTTCCATGCCTGTATCAGGGTGGGCTAGAGGCTCTCCCCTACCAAGTTGTCTGTAGAATCCAGCCCAGGAAAGGGATGCCATGGCCGTGCCCCACTGGAGACTCCATGGGGTGTTTGAGCAACCCTGACTTTCTACTCCACCCTACTCACACCATTCCATCCCTCCCCTCAGTGCTTCCTGGACACTGCCCCAGATACATGGTAGCAGTGGTCACAGGCAGAGAGGAGCCCTGGGCAGGGCTGGGCCCTAGTGAATAGGGGAGGAAGGGTGGTCAAGAACTGACTGGGGGAGGTAAGGAGCAGCAAGAGATGATGCTGAGGTGAGCCAGGCTCCAAGCCCTCATCCCACGCTCCATCACCCTCCAGGACTTCACTTATAAAAAACTTATTCAAGATAAAATTAAGAATTTCAATACAGCAACAATAGAACAAGCCCTAGGCAGAGTCTTTCCTAGTGCAGAGCCTTGTGCCACTGCATGGTCAGACACCCATGAAGCCACCCACGCTGTGGTCTCCTGGAGGAGTCCGACCCGGTAGGGCCCCAGGATCTGTGTTGAGCTTTTGACCTGCAAGTATCACTTAGGTCGGGTCAGCACGTAGGCAGGGCCGCTGCTGTGTGTCCCCCCCCGCGCCCCCCCAGACCTAGGAATAAGACTTAGGTCGAATTAGCATGTCAGCAAGGCTGCTTGCTATTTGCTCCAGAAAACTGTGGTAGCCTTGCTGGGAAGCGACCCCCCTCTGACTCCCCAGTATACTACTGTAAAAGAATTACATAGCTCTCCTATACATCCTGAGTATATGATAAAATTTTCCAGGAAGTCCCCCGACCGCTCCCCTTTGCTCTGATCACCTACTGTTAATTACAATGCTTTATCTCCATGGTCACAATAGAGGATGGGCTGAAGTTCTATCTAGGCAGAAGTAATCTTGACCTTTGGAAGGCCCTTCAAGATACATTTAACATAAACTTAAAGATAATCTTTTCTTGGGACCAGCAGTTAGCGTAATGGCTATGTCGCTGGACTCCCACATAGTTGACCGCGGTTCATGTCCCGGACCCGGTGGCTTAAAACTCACGCCGGGCGCGTGTGCATGCGTGCCCAAGATCCCGAGAGGAGAATGGAGGAGAAGGGATTGCGGCGTGGCTATCCCCCCTGGGGGGTGATTTCTCGCTTTCTGTCTCTCTGTCTGTCTGGGGAGCGCACGCGCCCTATAGCGAAAATCTCTCAAAAAAAAAAAAAAAAAAAGAAAAAAGATAATCTTTTTTTTACATAAAATAGGATTAGGCCGAAACTGGCCCAGGACACCCCCGCCCTCACCAAGTAAAATAGACAAATATATTAGGATTCCTTAAATTAAGTTTTAGATCCCTATAAAACTATATAAGTATCATTCTTTATTAAGATCCATAAGAACTAATATCTATACTTGAGAGTTTCTTTTCTCAGCACCATTCCCGGTAATCACAAGATGACTGCTGCGCCGCATCAGCTGATAATCATCTCTGCTTGCTGGAACCACTTTCCCGAAACTGCATTCCATGGAGACCCACCTACATCAAACGAACAATTGCAGACCGGCACTAGACCCACCCTTAATCCAACCCTGAATAGAATCTATGTTCCCTATTGTTAAAACTTTATGAGCTGATAATTGAAACACTAGCCCCTCTTCCATTTACTTGCATGTAACACATTTTCAATAAAGACGCACGATGATTCCTAGCAGAGGTCACTCTTCAGAGAGCGATCTCTGAGGAGTGTCCGGCTGAGTATGTGCATGAAAAGGCACCGAGACCTTAGTCTTTCTTTTCTGCACCGCCTCCGAGGAGTCAACCCACCCCCACCGAGGCTGGACCCCGGCAGTCTCCAAAACTGTTCCCAAAAGAAACCCTCAGGGGTGACACTACGAAGCTCCTCTTAAAGCCTCTGGCTCCTCAGCTAGCAGCCAGAGCCAACGTTTAAAAATGCAAATATCAGGTCTTGGCATAGCTCTGTTTTCGTTATACTTTATTTATATGTTTTGTCTGCTTCTGAGTTTCTGCATAAGGGTTTTTTCCATCTGGTTAGTGGGGCTTAAGTTACTTGCAGGTAGGGACTGTATCTTTTGCAGCAGAATTTAAAAAGTTTGCACACCCTCTTTTCGCTTCACACTCACTCCCTATAACCCAGCAAGAATTAAGAAAGGAAATCGTCCATTGATTATTAAAATGTTTGAGTGCCCTTCAGGATTTTCTAGACCCTAATTAACTCTTTTTGGTATGCCTTTGAAGTGGGGACCTTTGGGTTTTGACAGCATTGGCTTGTAGAAAGTTTTGACAACGCCTTTCATCATGCCCTCTCTTACCATCATCTTCTCCTGGGACTCCCAGAGACAATGTGGGTAAGTCCAAGCTCAGTCCCCATTCCACTGGACGGGAATCACATGCAATTCTTAGTTAAGAAACAAATTCATGAAAGATAAGCTATCCATCCTATTGAAGGAAGGCTCTGATTTAAATCCTCAAGCCCTGCTCATTAAACAATACAAGGCAAAACAACGACAATAAAATAATAAATGCATACACAAAAAAGAAAGTTTTGACAATGCAAAGTCTCCAGTCCACCTATTGGGTTTCCCAGTCCAGAATTCTGAGGCAGAGGTGGCACTAGGACCCTGACAGCTGCTGCTTTTACGGCTGTCTATCCCCATGCCTATAGCCACAAACCGCCTCCCAACCAACTTAGTCTCAGCTGCAAGCGCCTAGCAGGTTCTCAAATACCACCATCCTCTTTGTCATCATCAAAGTCCTTTTAAAAGCATTGATCAAATTCTGTGATAAGTAAATTATTGAATAAAATAAGCCCAACGTTGTTTACCGACTGACTGACTCCGTTCTGCACTTGGCAGTCGATTGTCCCAACTTTCAAAGACAATTACCTTGACAGAAAGAGAACCTGTATCGTTTATAAAGTGCACTATTGCATTGCATAGAGTGCATCTGAAATACCGTTAAGACGGAATAAATTCATTTCCTGCCTTGTAAAACCCATTCGAGCTTAGCGATATTATTGTTTTCCAGACATTTGTTTAATATCAACATGGTGATGTGATGTGCTATCGTTTGAATGTGTTCCATAAAAATTCACGTGTTGAAATTTGGTTGTATTGGGATTAAAAGAGTGAAAACTTAAATCTGACTATGGTGTTGAAAGTTGGGGCTTTTGGAAAGTCAGATAAGGTCATCAGGGTGGGGTCCCCATGATTGAATCCTGGCGAGTTTATAAGGAGAGGGAATGAGACACTTAAACAGAGACTCAGTGTCTCACAGACTCAGAACATGCGCATGAGCTCTTGACAGGGATGGCCTTAACCACCTCAGGACCGTGATCTCCACCAGCAATAAGACCCTCACCAGATGTTATGCCTTGACTTCAGACCTCCAAAACCATGAGTTAAATAAACCTATGCTGGAACCAGCTGATGGCATAAAAATTACGTTGCTGGACTCCCACGTAGTGACTGTGGTTCGAGTCCCAGACCTGGTGGCTTAAACTCATACCAGGCATGTGCGCATGCGTGCCCAAAATCCCAAGAGGAAAATGGAGAAGGGATTGCAGTGTGGCCATGCCCCCCTGGGGGAAGAGTGATTTCTTGCTTTCCATCTCTCTGTGTCTCTGTCTCTGGTGAGTGTACACACCCTATTGCAAAACTCTCTCTAAAAAAATAGATAAACTTATGCTTTTCATAAATTACCCAGTGTGGCATTCAGTTGTTAGCAACAGAAAAACAGACTAAAACAAGATACTTGATACTATTTTGCAAAATTACCGTGGAAGTCATTTTCCTAAAACACTCCCCTGGTATAGGGTATTCTTTTTTATTTACATATCTGATCATAGTTTAGAACCAGAAGAGGTTGCAAGCCCCTGGAAGCTATGCCTTCCTGTGATGTTTCTCGGTCATTGTGTGTGTGACACTGATACAGCCACCTAACTTTTTTGAGCCTCGGTTTTTTCACCTATAGAACAAAGCTAAACTATCCATCCATCTGGCAGTTCAAATGTACATGATTCTCGTCCCCCAAGGTCATGCAGGACATTTTCATCAAACCAGATCCATACCCCGGTCCAGTGCTCTCTGTGTCACATTTACAGAGGTCCTGAACCATGAAGTGGAACATCTCCTTATCACCCACCACTTCATCCATCCATCTGACTTACAAATACTTAGAAAATGATAAGTGGGAACCAGCAGTTAGCGTAATGGCTATGTTGCTGGACTCCCACATAGTCGACCACAGTTCATGTCCCGGACCCGGTGACTTAAAACTCACGCCGGGCACGTGTGCGTGTGTGCCCAAGATCCTGAGAGGAGAATGGAGGAGAAGGGATTGCGGCGTCACCGTCCCCTCTTGGGGGTGATTTCTCACTTTCTGTCTCTATGTCTCTCGCTGCCTGTCTGGCGAGCGCACGCGCCCTATAGTGAAAACCTCTCCAAAAAAAAGAAAATGATAAGTGAAGATATAATATGGAGATACAGAGAAAATGATTGGGTTAAAGCACGTTGCAAACTTACCAAGCCAGTGTATCATTTTTAGAAGTGATAAGGTAAGATATAATATGGAGATATAGAGAAAAGGGGGGTGAGAGAACATGGTGGGTGGGTGTGCAATTCTAAATAGAAAGGAAGGCTTCAGTGAGTAGGTAATACTGGGACAATGGCCAAAGGAGGTGAGGGACTAATCTATTCATAATTCTTCTGAAGAAAGACTGTTCCAGATAGAAAGAACTGGGCCTCCTGCGTTCATCAGAGGCAGAATGAATGGGGGGAGCTTATAGTTTCCTCCTTCCCATCCATCCCCTCTTTGGTCCAAGTTTGCCCCACAGTCATTAACTTCCCTGAACTTCTAGGTTAAATCACCTGCCCCTTCAGCAGCCATCCAGGAAGACAGAACCCACCCCAGTGGTGGTCAGAATCTGAAAATGATGGGAGGAGCCAGAGATTCCAGGGGATAATGGCAAATAACAGAAGCTCACTGAATGGGTCAGCTGAGGCCTGAAGGCCAGAAGACCACTGAGGCCCAGAGAATCGGTGGCAGCACATACAATATATCCATTCTAGGGCCAGACAGTGGCACGATGGTAACATAATGCTCTACAAGGCTGACTCACACAGGAAGGTTCCAGATGTGCCACTGAAGAGCTCCCTGAACACACCAGTATGCACGCCCATGATCTGGGGCTGGCTAAAACTAGGGGTGCATCATGGCATGAAAGATCCTCTTGGGGAATTAAAAAAAAATGTCCACTATGGATGCTTAGAACTGGGG
Organism: Tupaia tana; assembly: GCA_026018925.1. Taxonomy (NCBI): domain Eukaryota; kingdom Metazoa; phylum Chordata; class Mammalia; order Scandentia; family Tupaiidae; genus Tupaia; species Tupaia tana. The sequence continues at coordinate 154,549,667 of JAKSZU010000009.1, forward strand.
CATCCAGAGAAGATTCAAATCCAGCAATATTCATCTTCAGAAACTAAGGTTATTTGTGCCTAGCAATGATTATGTTGAAGACCTCAGGGTCATAAACCAGACTGTATTTGAATCCTAACATGAGAGTTGTTGCCTCTCTTGCTTGCTCCTGTCAGACTACACCAGGCTCCTAGGTACCCAGGGAAGGAGTATAGACATTGGCAACGGCAGCTGATGTCCTGCTGGTGTTCTTTCAGGGTCTAAATTCTCGAAGGAGGAGGCACAGTTGTTGCCATCCTTGCTGCACCCTGAGAAGGGGCTGGTCCCGAAACTGCTTCCCTCCCCCAGGATAAAGCCCTTCTGATCATCTTCCCTGCTCTATTTTCTGGGACAGAACTTTCCATATCAACACTGTGAACAGCGTGCCCTGCCGTGTTTAACAACAGGCTTTGTGGATGAACAGGCTGCGTACGTGTTCCTTTCTAGAAGCCCCTTGTTTTGGAGGCAGATTTCAAGACCTCTGTAAGAAGAGTCAGACCCTTCAGTCTTAACCTCGAATTAAAGGATGAAGCTAAAAACAAAACAAAACAAAACAAGACAAAACAAAACAGCTAATAGGATGAAAATCAGAGGTGCACAATGTATGTAATGTTCTTTGTGGAAAATGGTGAATATGGCAATATCCTTGATTTGATTACCATACACTGCATGCATGCTTTGAAAAGCCACGTTCTACTCCACATATATGTATGATTAAATGTAAATAAGAAATTATAAGTTTTTTTTTTTTTTTTAAAAAGGTGAAGCCCAGGGCACACAGGACTAGAACAAAAAATCTATCAAAGTTTCAGATAACACAGGAACTAGCAGGTGGCATGGTGGTTAAGGTCCTGGACTCCCACATGGCCTACCACAAGTTCAAATCCTGAACCTGGCAGCTCGCTTTCTCACTTTCCCTTTCTTTCTCTCTCTGGTCAAATTAAACAATAATAAGAAGGAATGGAATTAAATAAATAGATAATTCTTAAAGCAAGTTTCAGATAACTGAACTTCAAAAAGAAAAGCAAAAACTTTATTTGAAAATACCTTTAGATTATAAAAAAGTTGCAAAAATAAAGATACCCACATACACTTTACACAAATGCCCTATTGTTAACATGTTGTACCATTTGTCTTAGCATTTGCTTGCTCTATCTCTATTTATTTAATTATGTACTTTTTTCCAACCTTCTAAGAGGTGTAAGTACATGTTTAAGTTCCATACATATACATCATGGTTCTTTGCCCCGAATACATCAGTGTACATTTCCTAAAAATAGAGATCGTCTCTTACATAACTGCAGTCTAGTTCCCAACTTCATCAAATGTAACATTGATACTTGAACTAACATTTGTATTTCCATTTTCTCAGTTGACCTTAATAATGTCGTATATAGAATCATTTTCCCTCTGGTACAGGATCCGGTCTAGGGCCAGGAGTTCTATTGCCTATAGTTCATGTCTTTTTACCTTCCATTAGTCTGGAATATTTCCACCGTCTTTCCTAGTCTCCCTGTACATTGCTATTTTTGAAGAATATCCCCTCCCCCCACCTTTTGCTTATTATAGATTTTCCATGTGGAGTTTGTCTTGCTTCCTCATGATTAGATTTAGGGTTTCTTTCCTTCGCTGGAAAATTGCATGGATCGTGTACCTCTTCTAAGGGGTCACATCTGAGGATTCATTACGTTTATCTGCTCCTCATTGATGATTTTCATTTTGATCACCCAAAATGTTATCCAATTTCCCAGTTTCTCCACTGTAATATCACTGGATTCTCCAACTTTTTTTTTTTTTTTGGAGAGGTTTTTCGCAACAGGGCACGTGCGCTCGCCAGACAGACAGAGAGAGACATAGAGACAGAAAGCAAGAAATCACCCCCCAGAGGGGATGGTCACGCCGCAATCCCTTCTCTTCCATTCTCCTCTCGGGATCTTGGGCATGCACGCACACGTGCCCGGCGTGAGTTTTAAGCCACCGGGTCCGGGACACGAACTGTGGTCGACTACGTGGGAGTCCAGCGACATAGCCATTACGCTAACTGCTGGTTACCTCCACCTTTTTTTTTTAAGAATTATTTTATTTAACTTTATTTATTTATTTATTTAAATTTGACCAGAGAGGAACAGAGCGAGAGAGAGAGAAAGTGAAAAAGCAAGTTGGCAGGTCTGGGACTCAAACCATAGTCAGCCATGTGAGAGTCCAGTGCCTTTAACCACCATGGCACCAGCTGGCCCCTCCCCATCCTTCTTATATCTAATATACAGTCCGTATGGAAGCACTTTGAGTTCATGCAAATACAGTATCTAGCTTTTCATCAAAATGTCCTCCTAGATTTACAATTCATCAATAATTTTTACTTGAACTAGTCTTTAACCATGAGGGTTACAAAACTATGTGTTTTCCAACTCCAATACCCCATCCACATGGACTTGCTGGCTCTTGACAGTCAACTATAAGCAGGGGCTTTTCCCATTGCTCCGTTTATTTATGTGGTTATCATCTCTCTCTGTCTGTCTCTCTCTCTCTCTAGCTAATCTGTATGGATTCATGAATTCCTGTTCTTTTCTCAAATTGTCCCAGATCTGGCCGGCAGGAGCCCCTTTAGGCTGCTTTCTGTATCCTTCTGACAGGCCTTTATGTATTTATTTATTTATTGGAGCACTTCTTTACCTTCTGGTATAACAAGATGCTCCAGAACCATCTTGTACCTACCCTATCCCAGCCCTTAGAATCAACTATTTCTCTTAGGAACTGTGACTCCTTTTGGTAGTGAATGATATTAGATACCAAGATCTCAGTGCTAGGGGCTTGCAGGTGGCATGGTGGTAAGGGTGCTGGACTCCCACATGTCCAACCACGGTTCGAGTCCTGAACCTGGTGGCTTGCTACGTAACTTTCCCTCTCTCTCTCGTTCTGGCCCACTCTGGTCAAATTTAAATAAATAAATAAAGTTAAATAAAATAATTCTTTAAAAAAAAATCCCAGTGCTAGATGTGCTCATTTTATTGGGGTGTCTTTCCTTCTTGGTCCCTTCATTGGAAAGTGTTTAGAGATATACACATGCATACATACATATACACACATACATATGTACATAAACACGCATGTACATATACATATTTTAGAAATTGAGTTTGCACTAATACCGTCAATTTATCTCCACAGGATTGTTTTTTTCCCTACTTTATTTCATATTTTTTAATTTGATTAGAGAGGGACAGAGCGAGAGTGAGAGAGAGAGAGAGAGAGAAAGGGAAAGTGAGAAAGCAAGCCACCAGGTCCAGGACTCGAACTGGAGTAGACCGTGTGGGAGTCCAGTGCCTTTAACCACCATGCCACCTGCCGCCCTCCCCATAGCATATTTTTATATTCCTCCTTCCAAAGTGAGAATGCTGACTCTCAATGACACCAGCACCTTTACTGATTTGTACTGTCCTCTAGGACATTAAAATAATTTCCACTTTGTTTCACTCATCTTACAATCAACACTGCAAAATGGATTTGGAATTTGTTGCAATTTCCCATACTTCCTGTCTAATACTGAGGGTTTATAGTTAAATACTGTATTTTTTTCTTTTATAAAAATGTAATTGATACATAATAATTGTAAATTGTATGGGGCACAATGTGTGTGTGTGTGTGTGTGTGTGTGTGTTTAGAGGTTTTTGCTATAGGGCGCGTGCACTCGTCAGAAAGACAGAGAGAGACAGAAAGTGAGAAATCCCCCCCCCCAGGGGGGATGGCCACGCCACAATCCCTTCTCCTCCATTGTCCTCTCAGGATCTTGGGCATGCACGCACACGCGCCCAGCATGAGTTTAAGCCACCAGGTCTGGGACTCGAACTGCAGTAGACTACATGGGAGTCCAGCGACGTGGCCATTATGCCAACTGCTGGTTCCTGTAGGTGCAATTCTTAAGCAAACAGAAGTTGGCACATTTTATGACAAAACATTGTGTCTGTGACAATTAATGAGGTCTCTCAGGGACAGAAGAAGGATACATGGGCATTGGGTTGCACCCCTCAGATGTGCACAAGTGGGCACTGGCTAATTCTCCAGGCACAAGGATAGTGAGAATTCAGGGAAGCAGCTTCCATTCACTGCCATTGAATCCTTCGTCAGAGGAGTTGCCCTTCAGTGCTTCTCACTCCAGACCGCAATTTCCTCATTCTTGAAGATCTCTACAAAAGAAACCTCTCTCCTGCTTTCATTTGCTCTCCACGCCCTTGAAAGTGGGTGCTCCAGATGACACAAAGGCCAGCAGCCAGGGCATTTCGTTCTGAGGCCTCCTACTAATCGTACCTGCATACAACTGACATTAGTCACTTGCCTCTGAGCCCCTGTCTGTGGGTCACGAGCACGCTGAGTGTCCCATATGCCTGACTGAGTCCACCGCTTTCTCTTACTAGTCACTCCTCAGGTTAGCATTCATAAGAAGTGAGAAAGCAGGGAAGACACTAGAGATACTTTGCTTGTAGTGACAAGTTTCCTTCATTATTGTATTGTTTTTGTTTGTATTTTTTAAAGAATTATTTTATTTATATTTATTTATTTTAATTTGACCAGAGAGGGACAGAGAGAGAGAGAGAGAGAGAGAGAGACAGAAAGTGAGAAAGCAAGCTGCCAGGTCCAGGACTTGAGCCACAGTGGACCATGTCAGAGTCCAGAGCCCTTAACCACCACGCCACCTGCCAGCCCCACTAACATATTGTTTATTTGAAAATATTTCCCTAAGTTTGTTAACCTACATGGTATTAGTTCATGGAGAGCACCCTTTCAAACTTTTTACTGAGTATACACTCATAGAAGTGCAGCTAGCCTAAATATACAGCTTGCCGAATTTTCAGACTCAAACACACACTTGTGGCTGGTACCCAGATGAAGAAACAAGACTTCACCCGCATCCCAGAGGACTTTGCTCTGAGTGCTCCTTTCAGTCACAACTTCTCCCCACAAGGGTAGCCAAAAGCTTGACCCCGAACAGCAGAGATTCTTTTTAGCATGTCTTTGTCCTGTAGGTGAATAAAATCATACAGCACATGCTCTTTGTTTCCTGGGTTTTTCCAGTCAGCGTCGCATCTGTGAGATTGCTCCTTGTGCTCCGCGTGGTCATGGGGTGCTCCTTCTCCTTGCTGCATAGCTGTATATGCACCAGAATGTTCTTACCCATGTTCCTGTTGATGGCCATCTGGGAAGTTTCCAGTGCAGTGTTGTCGTGAGTAGTGGTCCTACAAACATTCAAGTCTGTAACGTTTCCTGAACTCAAGTATACATTTCTGGGGGCTAGATACTCAGGAATGACTAGGTCCTAGGGTAGCATGTGCTCGTCTGTCATGGAAACTACCACACAACTGTGTGTATGTTGTACCAACTTGCACTTCCACCAGCAGTCATTAGAGTATCAGTTGCTCCACATCCTCTCCTAAAATCTCCCTGAATTGGCACTCTACCTACTGAGGGATGTGGTATATCCTGCTGGCTACAAGTCCAGATTCTGGAACTAGACTATCTGGTTTTGTTTCCAGCATTATCATTTAATAAGTGTGTAACCTGGGGCACCCTCCTTAACTTCGTGCTTCAGTTCTTTCCAGTTTAAAATGGAGATAAGAATCATCTACCTCATACAGTCAAGGATTACGTGAATTAAAGCATACAGAACACTAAGAACAATATGTACAAAGTACTCCATAAAGGATAGATATTATTTCTATTCAGTTGTATTTAAAATCATTGCCACCAGTATGGTAAGGGAGTTTTTTGCATCTTATCATAAAAGAAATGGAAAGTTTTCCACGGAATCTGAGGAGGCAATCAGACAAGTGCCACAAGGGGTCTCTGTGCGCCAAGGGAGAGTTAGCAGATGCCATCTCTGCTATGTCAATCTAAGTTTCTTCCTGGGAACTAGAATGTGCAAGTTAAACTAGAACATCAGTGGTCTGCACTATTTATGGGGAAGTGTGAACCATGTCCAGAAGCAATATAAATGACAGTCAAATATTGTTGTCGTTGCTAGTGAAGCCAAGTAACATCTCTTCTACTAAGTTAACTTACTGTGGAGCTCGGTTTAATGAGTTCCTTACAAGCCCTATAGACTTTCACATTCTAGCCCTTCACAAACACTGTTTTAGAAATTGACATAAATTCGGATTTTGGTAAATAAATGTAGATTTAGTAAATAGCCAATGGAAGAAAGGAAAGTGGTAGAGAAGGAATGATGACAGGGGAGTCACTGGGTAGGAAGTTCAAAGATACACTAAGTTCAAAGATACCCAAAGCTGAACCTCACCCCATCGCCAGGTGTGGGTCATTTCTTTTTCTTTTTTAAAAATTTTTAAATATATTTTTAAATTATTATTCATACATTAAATCACTCTACATCATTTAGATTGTGAAGAGACTTTACTCAGCATGATATACACCTCAGTCCAGCCCAGTTGAGACCACCATACACATCCTCGTCAATAGATAATAAACCTTGCCTGTGTCCCACAAGTGTCTTACCTCTCCATTTTCCCCCCAAATTTCCAATGCTCTTCCCCTCTCACACTCTCTTTCCACTTTGTCTCTAGTGTCCATTACAATTTTTAATACTTTCATGTTCTCCAGTCTTTCCGTCTCTACCACAGAGTACAGCCAGTCTTTTTCTTAAGCTCTTCAAGTGATTCTATTGTGCAGCCAGAGTTGAAAATTACTGCTCCTACTGAGTGCTGATAGTGATAACACTGGTTGTGCCTTCTGAGTGATGATCTCTTCCAGTTGGGGAACAGAGTGAGATCCTCAGTAGTTTCTATGGAATCCATCTGCTTTGGTCAAGGAAAGCTCCAAACACTGACTCAACTGTTTTTTTTTTTTTTTTTTTTTTTAATATGATACATTTTCTCTCATACCTATAACCTCAGGATATTCCAGTCTATTTAAGCCTTCCTGTGGTTTCTAAAGAATACTTTCCAAGCTAAAGACTTACCATTTCAAATCTCATGGTTTATGATTCAATTTAGAGCAGAACTAAACAGGACTAAGTGCCCTAATTAGTCACTGGACATTTTCTTACTGATGAAAGAAGAAACATGAAAATGCATTGAACTATAAGAAGCCAAGGAACAGCCACCATGTATAGACATGGGCGCACGTTAATTGGAATTTCTGGCTCACTTATTAGTTGTGGGTACTTGCTCTTTCTGAGCTAATGTTTCGTGAAAGATGAGAGCAGTAGTTGACTTCAGAAGGAAAATTTGTAGATTAAAGGAACTAACGTATATGGTGCTTGGGAAGGAATGAGCCCTGGGTAAATGACAGTTACCCTCCGGCATTAGTCAGCTAATGTTATGGCGCTGCTGCCTCACAAACAGCCTTCTAAAGCTTAGTGGCTTGCCAGCACGTTCCTTCCTCTCACTCATGTCTCTGTGAATTGGCCCTGGCAGCTCTGCCATTCCCTGGTGCAGCAGCCTCCTTTCCGCTCCTCTTTGTGTACAGGTATTTGTGATGAGGGAGCCAGTCTAGAATTCACTAGAAGCCTTCTTAATTCTCACATGAGTACATCTAAACAGAGTTTAAAAAATTAATAATAATAAGCAGAAGCAGTAGCTGGTGAAGTTTGGCAAAACAGACTATACAGGGGTGAGCAGGTGATGTGGTGCTTAAGGCTCTAGACTCCCACATGGCTGACCATGGTTTGAATTCTGGATCTGGAGGATTGAGAATCACACCGGCCAGGGAGGAGAAGGGATTGTGGTGTGGTTATCCCCGGGGGGGGGGGGGGGGGGGGGCGGTTCTCACTTTCCCTCTCAATGCCTACCCCCGCCCCCCCCAAGCACACATGCCCTATGGCAAAGACAAACAAACCAAAACCTCCAAAAAACTAAAAAAAAAAAAAAAAAAAAAACAGAAAAATTCCAGACTATACTATAGATCAACTGTCAAAATAATTGGGTCCTTGTCAAAACCCAACCCCTTTCTTTGATCCTTTCAATGTATGTCTAATGTATAGACAGCAGTTATGAATATTTACTCTAAATGACATAATCATTACTCCATTATATAATGGTGGTAGGCTGAGAACCTTTTATTTGAATTCTAACATTTTAGTTGAATTTCAAAAGGGGATGACTAGGCGGCTCCATCTCTACTTTCTGACCAGAATGTTCTGGTCAAGTGGATAGTGTGATCAGTAGAGCATTACCAAACATGCCCTTGCATATTCTCACACTGCAAGAGGATTTTAATGAAAAGATCAAAGATGTTTAAGAAAAAATAACTACCAAAACTGAAGATAATTTTGAATGTATTTCAAGATATCAAACCATCTTAATGTCACCCCCCTGGGGATCTTTGTTGAATATTCAGTACCAGCAGTGAGAGCAGAGGGCAGCCATCAGCAGCTGGGTTGGACTGTTAACAGATCTCAAGTCAAGCAATAGAATTGTGCATCTCCAGGAATGGTCTCTGGCCCACCAACACTGGAATCATCTAGGGCTGTTAGTCAAAAATACAGATTCTCAGGTGAATTCGAATCCCTGGGTGCGGAACCCAAGAATTTCCGTTGGTTTTTTATGCATGTCAAGGCTTTGTGTGAATCAAACGTAGACAGCAACCCTGCATATCTTTGATTCCAAGTATTGGTTGTGGAAAACATGAGGTTTGCATAATGTCAGGTTAATTACTATCACCGATAAATACAGCCTGGATTTTTCTTGTTACTATTACTATTACTGAATGAAAAACAAAAACAAAACAAAACAAAAAACCTCAGGGGCCAGCAAATTAATGTGGCAGGATCCTACATGGTCGACTGTGTGATTCAAGTCCTGGATCCAGTGACTTGAAAAACATGTCAGGAGGGTGTGCATTCATGCCAAAATCCCAGGAGGAGAAGAGAGATTGTGGTGTGGCCATCCCTCTCTGGGGAGTGATTTCTCACGTCCTCTCTCTCTGTCTCCCTTTGTCTCTCTCCGGCAAGAGTACACACCCTATGGCAAAACCAGAAATAAATAAAATTCATTCATTAAAATTTCCTTCCCAGTTTTTCAAATGAAAAGCAAGTTGAGGGGGTCGGCAGGTGGCATGGTGGTTAAGGGCACTGGACTCCCACATGGCTGACCACTGTTAGAATCCAGACCTACGGCTTGCTTTCTCACTTTTCTCTCTCTCTCTCGCTCTGTCCCTCTCTGGTCAAATTAAAATAAATAAATAAAGTTAAACAAAAATAATTATTTTAAAAAAGAAAAGCAAGTTGAGAAACAATTATTGTGAGAGATGGGGAAGGGTTTTTCTGGTGTATTACATTTGGCTTTTTTTTTTTTCCTGATGGATGGATGGTAAATTGCCTTTTTAATGGTATTTTAGGTCCATGAACTGTCTATAATGAAGATAATATAACTACCTCAGGTAGAATAATATATTTTTTTCCACTTAGTAAGTGCATTTTAATATATTTTAACTCTGTACATGGGATAATAAAAAGTATTAACTGCTTTGATAAATAAATTAAATGGAAGGATGCTTCTGAGAGCTGACAGAAATATAGAACACAACTATGAACAAGTTCACAGACTCTTCCTTCTCTTTTCCACCTTCTTTCATGTCTCATTTATTACATTTAAGGCCCAAGACCTTTAGCTTAATGGCTTCCTGCTTTCAGCTGTGTGGAAAATGAATTTCAATTATTTGGAAGAAACTAGAACCTTCTTACTTAAATCACTGAACACAAAGATGCAAAGAAGTATGGGGATATTTGTTTTCTAGATTAAGAATGTTATCAGGATACAAAAAAAAAATATCTCTGCCATTATCTTGCCTTTAATCTAATCAACAAATATTAATATAAGTGATTCTAAAAGACTCTAGCAACAACTGATATGCAGTGTAGTCACGCTGGGAAAAACCATGCTGTACACTGTAAAGATGTACAGTGATTAAATGTAAATAATAAATATATATAGAGAGATTTTTTAAAAAGAAGGAAAGGAAGAATAAAAGCCTATTTATGGGTCAGATACCACATCAAATTCCTTATGAACAAATCTTCTTTCAATTTAAAAAAAAAAAAAAAAAAACAGAAACAAAACAAAACAAAAGACTGCCAGCTGTTGCTCAAAGAAGGAAAAATCTAGAAGGAATGCAGAGCGTTTTCAGCATCATGAAATTTCAGGACTAGTAGATCTATACCAGGAAAGCTGATGATAAAGCACATGTATTTAAGCTTTTATGTGACTGGGCTTAGAGATTTTTCACTCTACTTTATAACAAGTAAAGATTTTTTTTCAAGTGGCATGAAAAATAATGTTACTTCCGAAGTGATTTCAAGTGAAAAATTATTTCCCTGTAAAAAATAGCAAGATCTTCCCTGACCAACAGAGCTGAAATGTTGGCAGTTCTGATGTGCTCATCAAGTATTTATTTCTATTTTGAACTTTTCTACATTGTTTGCCCCGACATACCCTCTAGCATTTTCCTGAGAGTTCAGGGGAGAGCGCTGGACTTAAGCTAACATTTCTTGGTTCATAAACAGATTCTAATGTCAAAGGTTGAGTATGCTATAGCTGAACAGAAGATGGCCCCATCTGCCCGGCTGCTCGATGATTGTACCCTCAGCGTGCAGTGACTTGGGATGGTATTCCAGTGCTCCTGAACCAAGGGTCTGTTTGTAACCCACTTCTATTTTCTCTTGGTTACAGTTATTACTGTAACAGTTAAGTGACCATCAATGGAATGACATGAGAACGTTGAAATAAATGGCAAACTTTCTGTTTCTACTGTAAAATGGTACAAAACCATTTCTGGTTTTGGTACACATCTATGTATAGTTAAATTTTGTGTTTTTCCACCAGTGTCTCAATGCCCGAAACCAATCATGCACCTTAAAATTAGCTTACAGAGCTGGCTCCATGGCCTGGTGGTTAAGGCAGCCAGATCCCACATGCTCAACTGTTGGTTAGGCTGGGGGCTTGAGAAACGTGCTGGGAGCACATGCATGTGTGCCCAAAATCCTGAAAGGAGGGAGAGATAGAAGAGAAGGGGTTGTGGAGTGACCATTACCCAAGGGTGGTGGCTTCTTCTCTCCCTTTCTCTCTGTCTCTCTGGCGAGTACACGCACCCTCTGGTACACACACACACACACACACACACACACACACACAAATGGATATTTTGTCTAAATGAAGAGTGAAAGATTTTTACTCTAATTTATTATTCAACTTAGTAAAGGTGATCGCCTGAAGGACTCCAGACTCAAGTGTACAATTGAGACTAGAGTGAATAGGGTACAAGGCTTGGCATGCACAATCTACTCAATCATAATATTTGTTGAATAAATTTAAAAAAGGAAAACTATTAGGTTGTCGGAAAAGTCATGATGTATTTTTCTGTTTTTCTATGCAAAAATGCATCATGGCTTTTGTGAAAGCCCAATATTTACCTTAGACTAGGGCAGCAAATTTGCACACACACACACACACACACACACAAACATGCACACAACAAACTTTTTTGGCCATTGTAGGCATGAACTAGAATTCTTTAATATATAAAGTTGGTTTCCAAATAGTGACAAATTGGTTGCTATTTCATTATTATGATAGCATTTAGAAAACCCCCATGGGGGCCAGCAGGTAGCATGGTTGTTAAAGCTCTGGATTCCCACATGGCTGACCATGGTTCAAGTCCTGGACCTGGTGACTTGCTTTCTCACTTACTCTTTCTCTTTCTCATGAGTGCATGTGCTCTATAGAAAATTAAAATGAAAATAAATAAAGTTAAATAAATGATTCTTTAAAAAGAAAAAAAGTAAAGAACAACCCCCCATGACTCCGAGTCTGTAATGGAGCACCTCGCCTCATCCTCCTAGTGAATGGCAGATAGTCCATCTCTCCAGCATAGATTGTCAAAACTTAGAGGCTGAAACTTTGTCTTACATTATCTTTGAAGTTCTCATAGCACGTAATTCAGGGCAGTGGACCTAATACACACTTGAATAGTAGTTGATCTGTACCATATAGAGTTTTCAGAAAGCCAAAATTAAAAATAAAACCCAGGGGTTACAGTATATTAGTGTCATTTATAGCATTATTATTTAATATATATTTTTCAGTGTGAAACATTCAACTTTTCAAAGTGTTTTTCACTTATATTCTTGCTCAAGCTTTCATGAGTTGGGTAGGATAAAAACAATTACACCTGCTATGTTCCAATGTTATGGGCATATATAGTTGCCTTGTCACACCAGCCATCCATTGGCTTGGTTAATGTAGACAATTGGTCAGTTGTTTTGGAATTACATGACCAGCACCTAATAGTATGTCATGTTGCAATGATCCATATGTGACATTTTACAGTTAATTATATTTAAATAATAGGTAACTTTTGAGTATTTCCTGTGTGTTACGTAGTGTTCTTTCAAACTCTATCTATAGAGGGATCCAGCAGTTAGCGTAATGGCTACTGGACTCCCACGTAACCGCGTCCCGGACCCGGTGGCTTAAAACTCACGTCGGGCGCGTGTGCGTGCGTGCCCAAGATCCTGAGAGGAGAATGGAGGAGAAGGGATTGCGGCATGACCATCCCCTCTGGGGGGTGATTTCTCGCTTTCTGTCTCTATGTCTCTGTCTGTCTGCCTGGCGAGCGCCCGCGCCCTATAGCAAAAAAAAAAAAAAAAAAAAGAAACCTCTCAAAAAAAAAAAAAACTCTCTATATAGAGAAGGCACTTTTTCTATCTTCATTTTTCAGATTAAAAAACTAAGGTTAAGTGACTTAAGTTACCTTTTAAGTTAAGGTCAGATAGCTAGAAATGAAACAGTGTTAGGGTTTGAACCCAGAAAGTATGGTTCCCATGGCCCCTCTATCTAGGTTAATGTAGCAAAAAGGAAGTGTCTTAGTCCATTTGTGTTGCTATAACAAAATGCCTGAGACTAGGTAATTTATAAATAATAGAAATTTATTTTTCACAATCCTAAGGGCTGGAAGTCCAAGGGAAAGTTCCCAGGAGTTTCGGTGTCTGATAAGGACCGGTCTGCTTCCAAATGGTGCCTTGTTGTGTCTTCTTCCAGAGGGGACAAATGTTGTGTATTCACATGGCAAAAGGGCGAAAGGGCAAGAGAAATTAACTCTCTATGAAGCCTTCTTTAAAAGGGCATTAATTCACTCATGAGTGCAGAGGCCTCATGACTTAACCACTTCCCAAAAGGCCTTACCTCTTAATACCACCACACAGGAATTTAGTTTCAAGAATTTTTGGAAGGGATATACATTCAAAACCATAAATGGTAACTTCTACTTTTTTTCCATAAAAGTGAGGAATATGGTCAACTATGAAATTACAACAACAAAAAAAATTACCTACAGAACTCTCTACCTTATTAAAGTAATGAAAACAAACCCAAAATCCTAAGATTCTAGACCTGCCAAGACATTGAAGTAATTTAGACATTGCAAAATTGTGTTATTTTTATCAAAGGTATTTGCTCTGACAGGATCCTGGCAAATAAATCCAACCCAAGAGAGATTCTGTGGGACTCAATTCTTGCTTTACCCTCTCTGCAGATCCCACTTTTTTTTTTTTTTTTTTTTAAAGGTTTTTTGCCATAGGACACATGCACTCTCCAGAGAGGGAAAGTGAGAAATCAGGGGCCAGCAGGTGGTGTGGTGATTAAAGACTCTGGACTCCCACATGACCTACTTAGGTTTGAGTCCTGGACCTGGCGACTTGCTTTCTCACTTTCCCTCCCTCTCTCTCTCTCTCTTACACATGCTTGCATATTCTCTGTCCCTCTGTGGCCAAATGAAAATAAAAAATTAAATAATTTCTTAAAAAAAAAAAAAAGTGAGAAATCACCCCCCAAGGAGGATGGTCGCACTGCAATACCATCTCCTCCATTCTCCTCTCAGGATTTTGGGGCATGCACGCACACGCATCTGGTGTGATTTTCAAGTCACTGGGTCTAGTACCCAAACCACAGTCATCCTTGTGGGAATCCAGTGCCTTATCCATCACACCACCTCCTGGCCCAAGACCCCACATTCTTTAAATGACAAGAAAGATTCAAAAGGGAATGTGCTCTGCTAATTTAAATAATGTGTGTCAGATTAAGTGTGATCAGTCCTGTAGATTTGACAGTAGGTCTCCATGACTAGCAGAGAGAATTTTTCTCTAACCCTCTGCTGGTCCTCTGACAGAGTTTCAGCCCCACTTCCGGTCTCTCTTAGCCACTGTGTTTCTTTTCTTTTTTTTTTTTTTAGAGGTTTTTTTGCTATAGGGCGCGGGCGCTCGCCAGACAGACAGAGAGAGACAGAGAGACAGAAAGCGAGAAATCACCCCCCTCCAGGGGGGATGGCCACGCCGCAATCCCTTCTCCTCCATTCTCCTCTCGGGATCTTGGGCACGCACGCACATGCGCCCGGCGTGAGTTCTAAGCCACCGGGTCCAGGACGCGAACTGCGGTCGACTACGTGGGAGTCCAGCGACATAGCCATTACGCTAACTGCTGGTTCCCGCCACTGTGTTTCTTGAAGCTAAACAGAGCACCCTAAAATAAATGAGGTACCTCCATCTTGCTACTTGCAATTATTAATATTAGTCAATGAGTTTGGGACGCTTTCTGGAGTAGGCATGACATGAGCCAATTGGAAGATCCGGAGAAAGACACAGAAACAGGGGGAGAACTTGATGAAATGACACAGAAAGTCCTTGAGAATGTACTGGCACTAAAAAGGCTTTTAAAAACCAATCACTAATTCAATATGATTAATTATCTTAAAGTAGCTTGTGGAGTGTTTCCTGAGTAGCACTGGAGGTCACTTCAAACAAAGTAAATAAACCACAGCTAATGTGCTGACGTTTTAGAGAAAAGAGAATTGCTAAAAACGTCTGTCCAATTTCCATTACTACAAGTCATTACAAACAGGGGATGCTCATCGATCTATAGTGGCTCAAATGCTATTTTCTTTATTCAAACTGACTTAGCCAGAGGGACATTTGAGAGTTTTCCCTGAAACAGAGATCACACAGGTAGAGACAGAGATAGAGATGATAGAGAGGGAAAATGGAAACTCTTTAGGTGAGAAGCTTTTGTTTCTCAACCCTAGATTGCTCATCTAAAAGGAGTAATGAACCAGGTTTCTATGAAAGCAAACCAATTGGGTGAGCTCTAGGGCCTTGCCACTCAAATTGGTCTGGGACTAACAAGCCAGCATAATCTAGAAACTCTAGAAAGGAAGAATCTCTCTCTCTTGCTTTTTAAAATTTTTTTAGATTTTTGCTATAGGGCATGTGTGCTCGCTGAAGAGAGACAGAGAGAGGGAAAGTGAGAAATCACCTCCGGGGGGATGGCCACGTCGCAATCCCTTCTCTTCCACTTTTTAAAAATAATTATTTATTTAATTTTTAACTTATTATTATTATTATTCATTGGAGAGAGAGAGAGAGAAGGAAAGTGAGAAAGCAAGCAGCCAAGGTCTGGGACTCTTAACCATGCTTGAACATGTGAGAGTCCAGAGCCTCAACCACCACTCCATCTGCTGGCCCCTCTCCTCTGCTTTTTTTTCCTCAGGATTTCAGGCATGCATACACACTCGCCTGATGTGATAGAAATGCAGGATCTCAGGACCAACAGGTGGCATGGTAGATAAAGCACTGCACCATATGGGAGTCCACCACTGTTCAAGTCCTGGACCTTTCTCACTTTCTCTCTCCCTCTCTCACTCTCTGTCTCCCTCTGGTGAGCATGCATACCCTGTAGCAAATAAAACAATAATGATCATAAATAAAATTAAATAAATTGTTCTAAAAAAAAATGCAGAATCTCAGTCTTTGTCCAGACCTAACTGAATCAGATCTGCATTTTAACAAGATGTTCCAGGATTCATATGCACATTAGTGTTTGAGAAGCACTAGTCAAGGCAAATATGAATTGATATTTAAACATTCCATAGAAAAGGGAGCTGGTTAAGGAGAGCAGAAAATGCTACCTGAGGGACAAGCAGGTGGTGTGGTGGTTAAGGTACTGGACATTCCCACATGGCTGATCACAGTTTGAGTCCCGGACCTGGTGGCTTGCTTTCTCAATTTCCCTCACTCTCTGGTCAAATTGAAATAAATGAATGAATAAATAAAATAAATAATTATTTAAGACAAACAAAAAAGAAAAAAAAAATGCTACCCAAGAAAAGCACACTTCTCCAAAGATATATGGATGTTGATTAACTTGCTCCTAATCCACTAATCTAGCCTTGAAGTCAAAACTTAATGGGCCTGGGAACCCGCAGTTAGCGTAATGGCTATGTCGCTGGACTCCCACGTAGTCAACCACGGTTCGCGTCCCGGACCCGGTGGCTTAAAATTCACGCCGGGCGCGTGTGCGTGCGTGCCCAAGATCCCGAGAGGAGAATGGAGGAGAAGGAATTGTGGCGTGACCATCCCCCCGGGGGGTGATTTTCTCACTTTCTGTCTCTCTGTCTCTCTCTGTCTGTCTGGCGAGCCCACGCGCCCTATAGCAAAAACCTCTCAAAAAAAAAAAAAAAAAAAAAAAAAAAAAAAACTTAATGGGCCTATGGCCACATGGCCGGATTCATGAGTACAGAAACCAAGACTGAGTTTGTTAAGTGATATCCAAAATGCTAACTGGAGGCAGACTTCAAAGGACAAATCTAAATCTAATTATTACACAGAAATGTTTTAAAAGCATTTTTTTTGTGTGTGGCTAAGGTTACCAGCCCCACAAGGTTGGCCAAGGTGGTACACAATTCTAAGCACTGAAATGCCTTTGGTCTTGGGGGTACAGAGTTTAGGAAAAATCAGTTAGAGCCAACACTGAGCTCCGGCTAGCCAAGGCGAAGAGGCCTTCATGGCAGCCTGATGTAAAACATCTGGGCCAGGTCTGGCAGCCACTGTGCAAAACTGGGGGAGAAAGGCTGTGTGAAAATGTTCACACCCACCGCTTAATTTCAGGAAATTTTCTTTGCTTGATACCAAGGGGGCAAATTTCATTTCTTTATTGGGATAGTTTGATTCAAATTGTCCTGTAAGAGGGAAAAGTGGTGTCTCTAGTTTTCCTTGAGTGTTCCCCGTAAACTTATCATTGCTGATTCTGAGGCTTTATCTGGAATTGGCACAGAGACTCATACCACGGAGAGCCGAGAGCCGCTGTGCAGGCCTGGCTGAAGCTGCCCAAACAATGAGCTAAAAATAGATGCGTAGCTCTAACTCAGCAGATGACCATATAGGTTTACAACTAGAATATACTCATAGCACATCGGCTTCGCCCCTGGCAAACTCAGCCCAAATCATTGTTTAACAAATTCATTAAAAAGCAAAGCATTTAATTTTTCTGACCTTAAATGTTTCATGAGACAGAAAATGTGTGTTTTAAAACCAAGGGAATGATTTTTTTTTTTTCTTTCCCTGAAGCGAATCCACTTGAAGCAAATCCATCCGTTCCATTTCATCCTTTGGAAAACACTGCTTTTATGGGAAAATTCCTGATTGTAGTGACACTTTGTCTTGGGGTAACAAGTCATTTTAGAACAGGGTTTAAATAAAATAACTATCAGAATCCATCATTCTTTTTTATGCTCAACCTCTTCTTTTTTTTTTACTGCGTTGATGGAAATGGGGGTTGAGGGGGAAAAAAAGGCAAACCTAACTTTCCTTCTAATCTAGGAACAATCTTGTGCTTCAAAACACACAAATAAAGGGCTGGCAGACGACGTGGTGGTTAAGGCACTGGACTCCCACATGGCTGACTGTTGTTCAAGTCTCAGAACCGGCAGCTTGCTTTTGCATTCTCTCTCTCTCTCTGTCTCTGTCTCTCTCTGGTGAGCATATGTGCTCTGTAGCAAATTAAATAATAATAATAATAATAATAAATTAAATAAATAGGTATTAACACACACACACACACACACACACACAAATGAAAACTGCCTCAAAATAATTCAGGTGAACCAATCCAGACTCTTCACAGGGCGGAAGGAGTCATTATCACTGCCCACTTACTTGCTGGTGTGCTTTTGCATTTGAAGAGCAAAAAGGCGATAGTGTTACCATGTTTGCAAAGCTATGAAAGGTTGACAAACAATGCGAAATCACTTTTACAGCAAAGAACACAGTCTTTGGCTCTATTTGCATAGTCAGTTAACAATTCACAAGGTGAAGTAAGCAGTCTCCAGGACGTCCCCAATTACTCAGGCTTTCTGATAAAGTGTAATCCTTCCCCCTGGAGCACTGGCGGGACTTAGTAGTGACTTGCTTCTAATAAATACAATAAGACACAACTGATGGTGTGTGATTGAAACTTGGTCACAAAAAGCTGTGTGGCACCTCCCCCAACGCACACATATATGCACACACTCATCCTCATCCTCATCCTCATCTTCATCCTCATCTGCTCTGGGACAAACTGTCTGTGGAGAGGCCCACATAGCACGAAACACAGGCCTCTGGCCAACAGCTGCCTGACTGTGCTTGGAAGGGGATTGTCTAACCTCGTCATGTCTCAGATGGCTGTAGTCCCAGCTCACGCCTTGATCATAGCCTTGCGAGACACCCTGAGCCAGAACCCCCAGCCAAGCTGTTCCCTTAGCCTTCACCCACAGAAACCAGGAGATAACACATGTTCATTGTTTTAAGATGCTGAAATTGGGGGCAATAGATAACGAACACATAGGAATATTTTATGCTTCTTGTAGATTTCTCCTCTCATAATTCAGGAGGTATTTTTTAACTCTTTTTTTTAAAATTATTTTATTTAACTTTATTTATTTACTTAGTTATTTTAGTTTTGACCAGAGAGGTACAAAATGAGAGAGTGAGAGAGAGAGAAAGTGAGAAAGCAAGCCGCCAGATCTGGGTCTCAAACCGTGGTCGACCATGTGGGAGTCCAGTGCCCTTAACCACCATGCCACTTGCTGGCCCCTCAGCAAGTATTTCTTGAGAAACTATCACATGCCAGGCACTGCCCAAGCACAGGCACGCCTGGTTTCTAGGCACTGTACACATAGTGCAGAGAGGATTTTATGCTTAGAAATTCGTGTTTGTGCAGTCATCTTTGGAAATCTAATCTACCACCCACAGTACTACTATCAATTTGCTATTTGCGTAGTAGTTGCTCAATAAATATTTGCAGACTGGCTGCTTCTCTCTCTGACTTGTGCCCATTGGTGTACTTTGAAAATGGAGACAACATTACACGTCTCTCCCTTCCTCCATGCAATCACTAGCTCTTTCTAATTCTCCTTTCTAAATACAATTTGTGCTCTTTCCTCCTTCACCAATGCCCTCCTGCTCTTGTAGTTCAGGCCATGTCACCATCTCTTTTTGACACTGTCTTACTTTCTTGACAACCTCACCTCTAATCCAGCCCCCGTCTTTGTAGCCTACACGCCATACTGCCAGCTAAGTGATTTTTCAATATACGAATCCCATCCTGTTTCCATCCTACTTAGACTCCTTTGATGGTTCTCATCTTCTTTGTATGGATTTGTGACAGATCCCACCTAAATATCTGCCTTCAACCCCCACCGTTCCTCCTGTTGCCCTTCATACTCCAGGAAGACGGGATGGTTTCACAATTTTGAACATGCTAATTAGGCCTCTGTGGTTTCATACAAGCTGTTTCTAGTGCCTGGAACACCAGCTGGTCTGCTACTGGTGGAAAACTCTTATTCCCTACAACCAATTTCCTTTCCACGTGAAGGGACATCCACCAGCATAACATGCCTGCCCTTCCCAACCCTGGAATAGGGGAGGGGGTGACTTACCTGACTGGTGAGTTTGGGCTCAAGCCAATTTGGTCATTCTTCAATCATCAGTCTTTTTTTGTTTTATTTGGGTAACTTCTTGCAAAGAAAAGCAAGGCAAAGAATATACCCTCAATTCCACAACTTAGCTTCCAGATGATCTCTTCTAACAAAAGTCGGTCTTAGGCCAAGTCCTACCACAGGTATATTTATCAGTGAGTAGGCACAAAAGCAGTCATACAACATGTTCTGGAAACTCATGGAAGTCCCACGCTCTGTCCTTGTGCATTCCACAAGTACCTTACAAAAAAGGCTCATCTTAAGATGGATGCAACAAAATTCTTATTATGGGGCCAGCCAGTCCTACAGTTAAGCCTCCAGCCAAGTGTTCCATGACATAGTGGGTACAGGACTAATGAGGATTTAGACCCAGGGCACTGCTCCAAAGATACTAAACTACTCAGGTTGCCAGATCATTAGACCTCATTTGTGCAAAGATAGTTGGGCCAATGAAATCTTTCCAGCCTGCCATAAATGTATAAAATACCAGTCATTTCACTGATGAAACATTATTTCTACATATTTATTAACAGATTCACTAGGTATAGATTTAGATAGCAATATGTGTAGCACAAACATTTTGGGAATGTGGATTCCTGAGTGCTGTTTCAAATGCTAACTAACCACTTCTGGGAGTTAAAGTTCACTTGTACACACATACTTATATCGCACTGTTTGTACTATACCGACAATTGGTTTACATTCTCGTGCCTGCTACGTGTTTCTTCCCTGAGCCCCTTCCACTTTGATTTTGATTTTAAAAAAAAATTGCATTAAAGCATTATTCATCTTGGGCCAGCAGGTGGCATGGTGGTTAAGGGCACTAGACTCCCATATGGCTGACTACAGTTTGAGTCCCGGACATGGTGGCTCACTTTCTCACTTTCCCTCTCTCTCTCTTTCTCATTCTGTCCCTCTCTGGTCAAATTAAAATAAATAAGTAAATAAATAAAATTAAATAAAGTAATTTCTAAATATATATATATGTATGTATGTATATGTGTGTATATATATATATATACATATATATATATGTATATATACATATATATACACACACACACACACACACACACACATCCTGATAACTGAGTTTTTTGAGCCCTGTTCAGTTTTTGTACTGGAAGTCAGTGTCTCGCTTGCCTCATCTGAGTCCTGGCCCTGCTACATTGCAAACACAGCAAATGGACATGTGCTGTTACCAAGCACTTCAAGGAGTTCACAGTTGGAAAAAACAGACAAGTAAGCAGAGATTAATCAGGACACAGGACTAGCAGATGGTATAATGATTATGTTGCTGGACTCCCATGTAGTTGACCACAGTTCAAATATAATGGTTATGTTGCTGGACTCCCATGTAGTTGACCACAGTTCAAGTCCCGGACTGAGCAGCTTAAAACTCACACCGGGTGTGTGTGTGTGCATGCCCAAAATCCCAAGAGGAGAAGAGAAGAGAAGAGAAGAGAAGAGAAGAGAAGAGAAGAGAAGAGAGGAGAGCGGAGGAGAGGAGAGGAGATTGCAGCATGGGTGGTGATTTCTCGCTTTCTGTCTCTCTGTCTCTCTCTGTCTTTGTCTGTCCTTCCAGTGAGCGCATGTGCCCTATAGCAAAAGATCTCTCTCTTAAAAAAAGAAAAAAAAAAAGATTAATCAGGACAGTGTGAAAAGTGTTGAGACAGATCTAAAACAATGACAAAACTATATGTATACAAATGACAACATATCATCCCAAGGTGGTATAAAAAAAGTGATTATGAGTGCAGGCCAGAGCTAGATGCCCTGGTTCAAGCCCTGCCTGTTCCAATCTCTGGCTCTGTAATTTTGGACAAATTAGGCCTTAACTTCTCTGCATTTCAGTTTTCTCACTTGTACTTCATAGAGTTGTGGGGATTAAATAAGCTAAGGTACATTAAGTCCTGAGAAGGGTGTCTGGGATGTAGTGAAAGCTCAAACATGCTAATTATAACTAGAAAGCATTCCCTTTCAACTGAGAAGAAGCTCTACCAGATAAGACAAAAGCCACCTATTCTATGCCAGCTGGTTAAGAGTGGGAGTTGCAGTGACTTTTATCTTCCTCTGACTTGTCACTCTGTCCTAAACAAGTTTTCCTTCGTTCCAATTGAGTAGGAAAAGCTGTTTCATCCTTGGCAGTTGTTCCAAATTCAGTAGACTGTGACTGGATCATTTAGAAGGTTAATGGACGATTCCTGGCTCATGTACAAATGTACAAGTCCTCATCATTTTTTTCTGAGCCTTTGATATGAAGAACGGCAAGTGGACACTGTAAAGTTCCCCCTTCGGATGTGCAAGGAGTCTTTTATTCACATTTCACAGGGAGACCAATAGGAGCTCTTTGAGGTGGGCAGAAAACCCTCCAGCACCATTAAAAGTCCTGTGATTAGAAGCACAGGGCGAAACTGGACACTTTTCCTTTATATTGGACTGATGAAGTATAGGAGATAATTTGCATTTTCCGGTTAACAAGACTTCATTTAGTTTGGGTCAACTGAATGTTCTGAGAGGGTCTAAGTATAATTCCTCCTCTTCTAATTTAGTCCTACAAATCTGTCTGCTCTGATGTAAAGAGCACTTTCCATTTTAAAAGTACTCCTTTGTTTTTGCAATTGCCCAGAAATTTAAATATAGACCGAATAACAGATGATACTAATGAATTATTCATTTTGTTAATTGTGAAAATAGCATTGTGGTGATATAAGAAAAGTCTTTTCCTTCTTCCTTCCATCCTTTCTTCTTCCTTCCTCCTTCCCTTTCTCCCTCCCTTTCTATCTCACTGTCTCTCTTTTGAGATGCATATTGAAGTGAAATGACATGACAACTTGCATTCTCTATGTTTACGCTGTTTAGTAACTTTTTGCCATTAAGAAGTTTTAAAAAGCTTTTTTTAAAAACTTTTAAAAGTTTTTTCTGCTTGAGGGCACTGATTCTCAATCTTGCTTGACAAGCTGGGCCCACATTGGCATCAGCCCTCCCTCAACATTTCAGGTAGTTTCCTCCGGTGCGCTGATGTGGATGATAGGTGTGACTGATGTTG
>JAKSZU010000009.1:154572621-154685121 GCA_026018925.1 Tupaia tana
AATGAATAAAATGTAAATAATTTTTTTCTTTTTTCTTTTTGGGAAAGTTTTCGCTATAGGGCGCGTGCGCTCGCCAGACAGACAGAGAGAGACATAGAGACAGAAAGCGAGAAATCACCCCCCAGGGGGGATGGTCACGCCGCAATCCCTTCTCCTCCATTCTCCTCTTGGGATCTTGGGCATGCACGCACACGCGCCCGGCGTGAGTTTTAAGCCACCGGGTCCAGGATGCGAACCGCGGTCGACTTCGTGGGAGTCCAGTGACATAGCCATTACGCTAACTGCTGGTTTCCGAATGTAAATAATTTTTTAACAAAGAAACTACAGGGACACATTCACCGGTGGAATTTTGTTCTAGTTGGATTGATAAGAGCCCTATCTTTGGAACGAAAGAAGTGGAGGAAAAAAAACTGTTCCTTTTTAATTTTTTTTAAGAATTATTTATTTAATTTTATTTATTAGTAGTAGTTTCAGTTTGACCAGAGAGACAGAGAGAGAGAAAGTGAGAAAGCAAGTTGCCAGGTCCAGGACTCAAACTGCTGTCAGCCATGTGGGAGTCTGGCATCTCAACCACCACACCACCTGTCAGCCCCAGGAAAAAAACTGTTTCTAATCTATTTACTGTAAATTTATAAATACCAAGCAGTGCTTTGAACTTCACTTAAGTAGGATAAAGGTAAAAGTATAATGCCCAGATGACATTTCTCATCCTCTCTTAAACTTTTTCTTTTTTTCCCCCAAATTTCTACTTCTAAAAATAGTTTATTTCTTCCATAAACAAGAGAGAGAGAGAGAGAGAGAGAGAGAGAGAGAGAGAACCCCTAACAAGGTCTTCATGCTGTGATCCACCCCTAGCCTCAGCCAGCCCCAGATCATGGGCACGCACGTGCCAGGAGTACCCAGGGAGGTCTCCAGACATGGACCTGGAGCCTTCCCATGTGGGTCAGCCTGGCAGAACATTGTGTTGTACCACTGCCCCACTATCCATACCCCTTGGAGCTTTTTTATTCTGCAGATATGTAACAATTGTGAGCAGGAGAATTCAGTGGGAGCTTCTCACGCATTCAAAGGTGTATACACTAAGGGCTGGGGAACGGTATGGGCTAGATCGTGAGAAGGGTTTGGATGTCTGATCCCACTGAGGATGTGCAGTGATAGTAAAATATTTTGAGCACATCTGGATAGTGTTTTAGGAGGAAGGATGAGGTGGGAGCAGGTATGGTAAGAAAGGGAAGGGGAAGAGATTACAGGCTGGGAGGCCAGTTTGTGGACATATTATAATCATCATGGGGAATACTGGGAAAAAACTGAATGAGGGTTTCAGAACTAGGAATTATCTTAGTTTGGGTGCCTCCACAAGCAGGCCCTGAGACAAGGATTCAAGTATAATAAGTATTAATAGTTTCTTTGGGAAGTGGCCCAGAAAACACTGGTTTGGGAGAAGGTGGGAGGGGCAGAGTAGAAGCCAATAACAACTGTTGGTGGACTAGCCAGTGGCATGGTGGTTACAGTGGCTGGATCCCACACGGCCAACTGTATGGTTTCGATTCCCGGACCTGGCAACTTGAGAAACACACTGGCTGCACACGTGTGTGTGCCCAAAATCCCGAAAGGGGGGAGAGATGGATGAAGAAACTATTGTGGCATGATCATGTGGCGTGATCATCTGTAAATAAGGAGGTTATGTCTAAGGTCCATTGTTGGCTCCATAGAGCCAACAAGTTACTAGCAAGCTACTATGAAGTGCGTTCTCACTTTCTCTCTCCCTCGGAGAGCACACATGCCTTCTAGCAAATTTAAAAAGCAAAAACAAAGCAAAAAACCCAAATGTTGGTAAGTCAGTTACTGCCATGGGCAACTGAGCCCCGGGAGATGTGGAGTGTGCTAAAGAGTTCTCCCATAAGGAACAAGGAAGATGGAGGTTTGTTCATCAACTTAGCATTCATCATTGGTTTAGAAATGCTTCCAGAAGCACTAACTCTCCAGCATTCTGGATTTACCCTGCATGTGGGCTGAGTATGTTCTAGCAGAACTGCACTCAGGAAGTCTCAAGTGTCCGCAGTAAGCAGCCTTGGCGGTGGAGAGGTGCATGCCAAAGGAATCAGGATAGCAAACCAACGGGGTCTGATACAGAGGCCTATTTCTCCCTGGAGATGCTCAAACAGTCCTGATCTGGTAAATGGGATTTAGCACTCTGAGTAGTTCAGTGAGAAGACTTCCAATTTGACTTTCACCTCTAAATTCTGTGATACTTTCACCTTCAAAAATAGACCACCCTGGGGCCAGCAGGTGGCATGATGGTCAAGGCATTGGACTTCCACATGGCTGACCGTGGTTTGAGTCCCAGACCTGGTGGCTTGCTTTCTCACTTTCTTTCTCTCTTTCTCCCTTTCTCTCTCCCTCTGGTGAGCTTGCATGCCCTATAGAAAATTTAAAATAAAAAGAAGAAAAATAAAATAAATAATTATTTTTTAAAAAAGCATTTAAGGGACCAGCAGTTAGCGTAATGGCTATGTCGCTGGACTCCCACGTAGTCGACCGCGGTTCGAGTCCTGGACCCGGTGGCTTAAACTCATGCCGGGCGCGTGTGCGTGCGTGCCCAAGATCCCGAGAGGAGAATGCAGGAGAAGGGATTGCGGCGTGGCCATCACCCCTGGGGGGTGATTTCCTGCTTTCTGTCTCTCTGTCTCTCTCTGTCTGTCTGGCGAGCGCACATGCCCTATAGCAAAAACCTCTCCAAAAAAAAAAAAAAAGCATTTAAAACAAAATAGGCCACCCTACGACCAAGTATTGCATTCTTGCTTGAGTCTAAGAAACTTCTCTAATGAGATTATAGACGACTGAAATGATAGTAATAAAGGTATTAGCCAAGCATGCGACACCCAAGGTAGGAAAGAAAAACATATGAACTCAGCTTGCTATAACTTACTCCAGTGACGTTGGCAACTGGCACGCCATCCGTCTCAGCGTTTAGCAGAATTAATTCAAAGTCCAGCTAGGGTTCAACCGAGACTAGAAACTTGCCAAGACTTCAAATTGGAAACCATTCAATATTAAAACCAAGTGACATATTTTCTTTTCAGAGCCACACGACTCAAAATTTTAAAAATTTGAGGAATTTCTGGAAAATTCCATGGTGGGTCAATGATGATCTACTCCAAGAAAAGAGAAGTGCTTTTCTCAGGGAAACAGTAAGTTACTTGCATCTGCGGGCCTTCCAGCTGACTTTCTTTGTTCTCTTTCAGTTAGTTTATTAAGGGGTAGGGAGTGGAGAAGCGCTAACAGCTCCCAGGATAGATTTTTGAGTGCTGAGGTCCACCCAGTGAACTCTAGAGCCAAGAAACCAACCCTTGAAAATACATTTACATCATGGAAGCAGAAAAGCCAAACCCCAGATGGCCTTCATGAGAAGGGATAAATGTAAAGCCCAGGACAGAAACGTGGCACCTCCGAGGGAGGCAACTGTTTCGTTTTCACTTGTCCCTTTCCTTTGCAGACTCACACAGCTCCTCAGGGAGGTCCGGGAGTCAGGGAGGCTCCTGGTAGTTTTACACCCACAAAGAGGGGCCTGGGGGCTGACCCAAACCTGAGTGAACCCATTTTCAGTAAGTCAGTAGATATTTATTGAGCACCTACTGAGTACAAGGAACTGAGTTAAGCCATGGGCAGTCTGTCTGGCGAGCGCACACGCCCTATAGCGAAAACCTCTCAAAAAAAAAAAAAAGAAAAAAAGATTAGTCTGCCCTGGAGGGCCTTAGAATTCAGTGGGGGAGCCAACTCTTACAGTAAGAAGTCTCATGTAAAGGATTCAATGCTGTTTTGAGCTCTAACTTCCCTTTGAATTTGTAACTGTTAAATCAGTCACAAAAATAACAATAATAGGAAACCAATTATAAAACACTTTCAGTGGTTTGTGTTTTCCAAATTAATATTATTGGTATCTTATCTTATTTTACAGACGTGGAGATGAAGGCACAGAGAGGTTAAGGCACTTGGCAAAATACATGTGGCCAGTTAGTAGGAAAGCTGAGACTCGTATCCAAACAGAACAGTCTTGCTTCAGAGCCCACATTCTTGTTTTTTTTTTGTTTTTGTTTTTTTTTTTTGAGAGTTTTTTGCTATAGTGTGCATGCGCTCACCAGAAAGACAGAGACAGAGAGACAGAAAGCGAGAAATCATCCCCCAGGGGGAATGGCCATGCCACAATCCCTTCTCCTCCATTCTCTCGGAATCTTGGACATGCACGCACACGCGTTTGGCGTGAGTTTAAGCCACTGGATCCGGGACTCGAATTGTGGTCTACTACGTGGGAGTCCAGCGACATAGCCATTACGCCAACTGCTGGTCCCCAGAGCCCACACTCTTTTTTTTTTGGAGAGGTTTTTCGCTATAGAGCGCGTACGCTCACCAGACAGACAGAGACAGGGAGACAGAAAGCGAGAAATCACCCCCCAGGGGGGATGGTCACGCCGCAATCCCTTCTCCTCCATTCTCCTCTTGGGATCCTGGGCACGCATGCACATGAGCCCGGCGTGAGTTTTAAGCCACCGGGTCTGGGACGTGAACCGCGGTCAACTACGTGGGAGTCCAGCGACATAGCCATTACGCTAACTGCTGGTTCCCCCCAGAGCCCCACTCTTAACAACTATGGTTCCTATCACACAGTGATTTTTAGATACTAGCTCATGTATACTGCTGTCTCTCGGTTACTTTGGGAAATTCTATAAAGTAGGGGACTTAGACTTTTTTTTTTTTTTTGAGAGATTTTTGCTATAGGGAGCGTGCGCTCACCAGACAGAGAGAGAGAGACATAGAGACAGAAAGCGAGAAATCACCCCCCAGGGGGGATGGTCACGCCGCAATCCCTTCTCCTGCATTCTCCTCTCGGGATCTTGGGCACGCACGCACACGCGCCTGGCGTGAGTTTTAAGCCACCGGGTCCGGGACGCGAACCGTGGTCGACTACGTGGGAGTCCAGCGACATAGCCATTACGCTAACTGCTGGTTCCCGACTTAGACTTTTGTTCTTGGATTCTAGCACTTGACACAGAGCCTGGTCCCTGAAGATTCTTTAAAAAACAATCTATTGAAGAGCTAGCAAGTGGCATGGTGGTTAAGGTTCTGGATTCCCACATGGACGGCTGCAATTTGAGTCCCAGCCCCAGCAGCTTGAAAATCACGCCAAGCACATGAGCATGTGTGCCCAAAATCCTGAGAGGAGAATGGAGAAAGGATTGCAGCGTGGCCATCCCCCACTGATGGGGTGATTTCTCACTTTCTTCTCACGATCTCTGGCTTTGTCCCTGGTGAGCACATACATCCTGTGGCAAAATCTGAAAATAAATATCGATTGAACCAATAAG
The DNA here is from genome assembly GCA_026018925.1 of Tupaia tana. Classification (NCBI taxonomy): domain Eukaryota; kingdom Metazoa; phylum Chordata; class Mammalia; order Scandentia; family Tupaiidae; genus Tupaia; species Tupaia tana. The sequence goes on from JAKSZU010000009.1 coordinate 154,577,985, forward strand.
TGAATGAACTTGAAACACTGGTGAGACTCTAGCTGTTTAAAGAAGGGGGGAAAAACGACATTTACTCAGAGGCATGAAAGAAGGCTGCTTGGAAGAAGTGGCATTTGCCCTCTGCCTTGACTGGTGGATAAGACCCATGGAAGTGAAGGGACACCTTTCAGTTCTATGCTGCGAATGCAGACCTTCAGTCAGTTGGGAGGTACCTGGTCAGTAGGAGAGCCCACAGGCCGTGACTTGGCAGGCCTGCTCTCAAAAGGAATGAGCACCCATCCCAAGTGCCTAGAGCCACAGGCCCATCTGCCTCCAGGGAATGGGAGCATGCCGGCAACTGAGTGGGTAGACAGATGCCCCAGAATGAAGGAGCTTGGGCTGCGAGGCTGCACCACCTGGGTTGGCTGGGCTAGATCCCACCCTGGAGCCCCAGCACTATGGGCAACCAGCGCGAAAGCCTGCTTGTCCATGGAACAGAAGCACAGGGCAAGTCCCCCACAGGCCGCTGCAGGCACTGCTCCGATTCAAGAAGCTGCCGCTGTTGGGAAACACCGGTCAGAGTGAACCACATCGGCGGAACTGGCTGTGGGGAGAGCTTAGTGGAGTCTACCTTGGAGTGCAGGGGGTGCATTTAGCAGCAAAGAAAGGAGCTGGCAATTGAGAAAGCCCAGACAGTGTCCAAGAGAACCGTGTGACCGAGAGCTCATGCTTGTCAGGAATGGGTGAGCACCTGAGGGGTCTTACTCGGATGATGACTTTGGGAATCAGACCTCAACGGCACTTAATATCTTTGTAACGAAGAAAACCAGTCAGAGGGGGCCTTGGGAAAACCCATTCACGGTCTAAGGCTACCTTGAAAGGACCCCAGGGGCTGATAACTAGATTGTGTAAAGTCCATTGACCAACCAAGCAGAGTTGTTTAGGGATTCACCACGTCATAAGGTCGGTGGAGGGACGACTGGCGCTCTGCTTCACTGCTTACCCTTCTGGCCTCTGATTCGAATTATATACTGTGAAGAGGAGAATCTCATTGTTAAATAACTCTTCACAAGTAGGAATCAGCAGGAAATGGAACTGGAAAACTCCAGGTGCAAAATATAGGCGCCATAGTTTTAATTTCCTGTTTGATGACATCATAGCTTGGCAATATCAGTAAATCCAGTGCAAGGCCATTAGAAAACTACACAGCTGGAGGCACTCACTCAGGATCTTAAAATCCTCAACTCCACAATCCCACTCTCAGATCACAGCCTCCCTCTCCCGCTGTCAACAGCAACTGTCTCAAACTTTCTCAACACACCGCCGAGTCCTCCCAGCGCAGAGAACGCAGAGGCCAAAGAGCCTTCTTCTCCATGCTACCTCGGGGAGACAGGCAGATTCATCCTACCTTCCATGCACATTGTCTCCCCTCGATTTCTGCGAGGGGCGGCCCCCGTTACATCCACCGGACACTGGAGGCTCTCTTCCCAGTTCTTCAGTTACCTGCGTCTCCTTCACCTGCAACCATCACCTCTCCTCTGCCTTTTATTCTTCTAGGACATACGCCTTTTAACCAGAACCTTCTCTTTGCACTCTCTTCCATCTTGCCACAGCCAAATTTTCCCCCTTCTCCTCTCTTTCTTTCTTTTTAAATTGCCAGAGGACACGTGAGCTTGCCAGAGAGAAACAGAGAGGGAGAAAGGGATAAAGCACCCCCCAGATAGGCGTGATCATGCCACAATCCCTCCTCTTCCATTTCCCCACTCTGTTGGGATTTGGGGCACACACCCACACATGCCCTCTCACTTCTCTCCCTTCGCGCCTCTCCTTTTATTTCCTTACTTGTTTCCATTTTTCTCATTTTCCTTCCTCTCCTCATCTAGTCCTTTCTCTATTGATGAGTTCATTCATTCCCAAGATTTTTATATGGGATTCAATGCTCAGCCTGGCACAGCAGGACCTGAAACCTCAACATCTACTCTAATGACTACCAGGCTCCAAGGGAGTGCTTCTGTACACCTTGCTCCCAGAGCCTTTCTTTCTTGTTCGTTCTTTCTCTTTCTTTTTTTCTATTTATTTTTAAGATTTTTGCCATAGGGCACATGTACCTGTCATGAGTTTCAAGCTGCCGGGTCTGGGATTTAAACCATCATCAACTATGTGGAAGTCCAGCACCTTAACTACCATGCCACTTGCTGGCTCCTTGCCTTGTTTTTTTTTTTTTTTTTTTTAAGAATTATTTTAACTTTGGGACCAGCAGTTAGCGTAATGGCTATGTCGCTGGACTCCCACGTAGTCGACCGTGGTTCGAGTCCCGGACCTGGTGGCTTAAACTCACGCCGGGCGCGTGTGCGTGCGTGCCCAAGATCCCGAGAGGAGAATGGCGGAGAAGGGATTGCGGCGTGGCCATCCCCCCTGGGGGGTGATTTCCTGCTTTCTGTCTCTCTGTCTGTCTGGCGAGCGCACGCGCCCTATAGCAAAAACTTCTCAAAAAAAAAAAAAAAAAAAGAATTATTTTAATTTTATTTATTATTATTATTAATATTTTTTATAGTTTGACCAGAGAGAAGGGGGAAAAGTGAGAAATCATGCCATCAGGTCTGGGACTCGAACCACGGGCAGTCATGTGGGAGTCCAGTGCCTTAATCACCAAGCCACCTGCTTGCCCTTTGCCCTGTGTCTTTAACACAAAGACAACTATGTCTAACTGCTGTGAAACTTTGTGTTTGCATGGCAATCAATCTAAAAAACAGCTATAGTTTTGGAGTACAAGGAAAATCGCAGTTGTGGAAGTACTTAGATAAGAGAAAAAACAATTAACATTTCTTGTCAAATATAATGCATGTAAGAGATCCTTGCATAATGAAGTCTTGTTCTCTCTAGAGTCAAGCCTGTACCTTTTCCATCACTTCTTATTTCAAGTCGGAATTCCAAAGAAACTCATGAATTAGTGCAGTATTTATTGTAATTGCACACAGCGGCTGTGAAACATTTCACACTATTAAACAATTCATTAGTCTTTACTTTGTGTATAGATAAATGGGGAGGGAGAGAAATAAATGGAAAATGTGTGAAGCATTGTACTCATTATTTTACAGGGTTTTTTTTTTTTTTTTTTGAGAGTTCTTTTTGTTTGTTTGTTTGTTTGTTTGTTTGTTTGCTATAGGGCACATGCGCTTGCCAGAAAGATAGAGACAGCCATTACACCAACTGCTGGTCCCATTTTACAGTTTTTTAAAAAGAATTATTTTATTTAACTCTATTTATTTATTTTTAATTTGACCAGAGAGGGACAGAGTGAGAGAGGCAGGGTGGGGAAGTAAGAAAGCAAGCCACCAGGTCTGGGATTCGAACCACAGGTGGCCATGGGGAGTCCAGCGCCCTTAACCACAATGCCACCTGCCAGCCCCATGTACTTATTATTTTAAAAATATTTTTCTTGGGGCCGGTTGTGGTGTGATGGTTAAGGTGCTGGGCAGTCAATGGCTGACTGCAGTTCAAGTCCTGGACCTGGCGACTTGCTTTTTCACTTTCCTTTTCTCTCTGTTTCAAATTAAAACATAGTAATAGCAAAAATAAATACATAGATCTTAAAAATGTTTTTTCCTTTGGGATTTTTGGCCATGCAGCACACACATCCAGTGTGTCTCAAGTTGTAGGGTCTAAGACTCAAACCACGCAATTGGTCATATGGGATCCAGCCACCTTAACCACCACACAAGTTGGCCCAATTTATATTTCTGATAAAACTACATTCAAATGTTGTAGACTTCAAATGCACTTACATTTTAATTTTAATCCTTTAAATCATTCTTTTCAGGGGAAGACAAGTGTGAAAATTTGATTGTAACAACATAATTAGTAATATTGTTGAAATAAAGTGAATAAATATATTTTAAGAAATAAAATTTTAAGGGTTTGCAGATGGCATGGTGGTTAAAGGCACTGGACTCCCACATGGCCGACCGTGGTTTGAGTCCTGAACCTGGCAGCTTGCTTTTCTCTCTCCTTCTCACTCTGTCCCTCTCTCTTCAAATTGAAATAAACAAATGAAAAAATAAATAAAATTAAATTAAACAATTCTTTAAAAAAGAAAGAAAAATGTAACAATTTGCAAATTATGTATGTATTTTATAAGTCATCTAAATATTATCAGCATATCAAAAAAACTTAGGCATCTGCAATAAAAATGAAATATGGCCCCTTTTGTAAAAATACAAACTTTATTTCTCAAAATAAGCTCCATCAAGTTCAAAACACTTTTTTTTCATTGTCAGAGGGCATGTGCACTGTCCAAAGAGAGACAGAGAGACAGAGAGAAGGAGAAATCATACCCTGATGGGGCATGGTCATACTACAATTCTTTCTCCCCCATTTCTCCATCTTGTTGGGCTTGGGGCAGGCCAGCACATGTGCCCAGAATATTTTTTAAGCTACCAGGGCCAAGATTCAAACTGTGGTTGGCCATGTGGGATCTGGTTCCCTTACCCAGTAGGCTATCGGCCAGCCCAAATATAGTCTCTTTTGCTATTTTGCTGACTACTGGTTATCGGAAAACATTTTTTCCATTTGATCTTATAAAGTCACATTTCTCAAGGAAGGGAAAGAGAACATTCATTTCACCTTTTGTTAGCTTGATTTACAGCTTTAAAATATTCAGACAAATGGTATGTGGCCTCCGTGTATAGTCTTTTACAAGACTTTACTAGTTGCTCAATAAATGTGTATTGAATGAACAAATGGTTGGATGGGTGGATGGATGGTTGGATAGATGAACAAGCTTTTTAAAGAAATCTCATACTTTTAGAAGAATTGGCAAGGACCAGATATAGGCTGATGTGACAATTACTGAGAAGAGGGGGCTTCTATAGCATTCTCAAGTGGACTGGTCTGAGATGTATTTCATGTTGGGTAAATTTTCTTTAAAAGCCAAAAGATGTATAGCAATTGAATGTTTAAAATAATAATAATAATAATAATTAAAAAATAAAAGAAAAAGGAGTTTTGTAGTGACATCCAAGAAGCAGTCGCATCTGCCAGTGTGCCAGTCAGAAGCAAAGCTGCATTATACTTGGCTTATGAAGCAGCCTGTACCTTAGAGAGACCATCATTTTATTATCTTCTAATCACTTAGTTACTATGACTTCTAAATAATTCCATTTATGCCTTGTTTTGTTATTAGAGCACTACAACGCACATGCAGTAAGGTTGCCATATGGTGATATTTGTCAATTCAAGAGCTTTAAGATAGTGGAGAGACAAGAAAATTTGCAAAAGCTTCTTAATCGTCTTTTAAAATAGCAACAACATGCATCTTCTGAATCTGGAAGAAAACAACCAAGTGATTGTAATAATCAATTGCATCCTGTTACATCTTCTGGTTACAAGAGCTAGTTTAAAATAAAATAACTTATACAATTAAAAACCAGCTTGGAGCTAGCAGGTGGTATGGTGGTTAAGGTGCTGGACTCCCACCATGGCTGACCACAGTTTGAGTCCTGGACCTGGTGGCTTGCTTTCTCACTGCCCCATCCCCACCCCACACCCCCCACCCACCCACCTCTGTCTCTCTCTGGTCAAATTAAAAAATAATAAAAATAAATAAAACTAAGTAAATAATTATTTTAAAGAAAAAACAGTTTGATCATTTTAACAAAAAGGCAAACAGCTTATTATTGCTCTTGACATGTTAGGTACAGATATAGTCACTCAGATTTGAAAGTGCCAAACATTTGTTCTTCTCAAAATAGCAATCGCTCTGTTCAAGCTCATAGTTCAGGAAAAACAAACAAACACAACCTTCAATGAGGAAAAGGTTGAAATAACATCAAGAATCAATTCCATACAATAATGCTTTTGAAATTGTAAAAAAGTCCCACTCAAATTTGATCAGAACATTAAAAAAATGAAAAATAGTTAGAAAATACAACCAGAATTTTAAATATTGTCTATTTTACAGTTTAAAATTATTCAAGCTTGGGGCCAGCAGGTAGTGTGGTGGTTAAGGCACTGGACTTCCACATGGCCAACCACGGTACAAGTTCCAGACCTGGTGGCTTGTTTCTCACTTTCTCTCTCTGTCTCTGTCTCTTCCTAGTGAGCATGCATGCCTTGTAGCAAATTGGAAAATAATATTAATAATAAATAAAATTAAGTAATTCTAAAAAAAATCAAGCTTTTTCAGAAAGATTTTCATGAAAACATCAAAAAAAAAAAGAGAATAGTTATGTGAGCATATCAGTGCAATTTAGTCTTAAGGTCTTCTTTATTGTATACATTACATAGAGAAATGAAATAATTTTTAGGGAAACATCTGGATCAAGAAGATTAAAATTCCAATAAGTATCAAAGGTGCCCCAGTGGTTTTACATGAAAGTATTTTAATAACTTTTACTAACTTGCTTAAATTACGAAATTCAAGACTCTGAATATACTTTAACAGGTTTTGTTGATATCATAGAACCAAAAGGGGTAATATGTTAAAATTGCTGGTGCTTGAGAAAAATGAACTAAACAACAAATATTTACAGGAAAAAAACTTCCTAATAAAGAGAATGGAGCTTCAGCCCCCATTTATTTTTAAAGAATTATTTTATTTGACATCTATTTATTTTTTTATTTATTTTAATTTTACCAGAGAGGGGCAGAGTGAGAATGAGAGTGAGCAAACGAGTGAGAGAGAGAGGAAGAGAGAAAGCCAGCTGCCAGGTCTGGGATTCGAACCCCTGTCGGCTATGTGGGAGTCCAACGTCTTTAACCACCACGCCACCTGCCAGCCCCAGCCCCAATTTTTTAAAAAATATATTTTTTTTTTTTGGAGAGGTTTTTGCTATAGGGCGTGTGCGCTCACCAGACAGACAGAGAGAGACAGAGAGATAGAAAGCAAGAAATCACCCCCCAGGGGGGATGGCCATGCTGCAATCCCTTCTCCTCCATTCTCCTCTTGGGATTTTGGGCACGCATGCACACGCGCCCGGAGTGAGTTTAAGCCACCGGGTCTGGGACGTGAACCACGGTCGACTACGTGGGAGTCCAGCGACATAGCCATTACGCTAACTGCTGGTCTCATAATTATTTATTTTTTAATTCCATTTGTTATTACCATTTTACCATTTTTTAATTTGACCAGACAGACAGAGAGAAAGGGAAAGCGAGAAAGCAAGCTGCCAGGTCCGGGACTTGAACCGCGGTCGACTGTGTGGGAATCCAGCACCCTTAACTGCCACACCTCCTGCCGGTCCCCCAGACCACATTTACAAAACATTTTGGGGGGCCAGCAGGTGGTGTGGTGGTGGTTAATGTGCTGGATTCCCACATGGCCAACTGTGGTTTCATTCCTGAACCTGGTGACTTGCTTTTCCACTCTCCCCTACCCCCGTCCCGTCTCTTTCTAGTCAAATTGAAGAATAATAATAACCAAAATTAAATAAATAATTATTTTTTTAAAGAAGCCATTTGGGACAACCTTAATGCTATTGTTGTTCAAAGATTTGGCTGTTGTTCCCTGCTTCAAATCATTGCTCACGTTGGGTATTACTGGGGGGGAGGGGTAATGGTTCATGTGAAACACAAGCTCACACTAAGACATTCCAAAAATCAACAAATCATTCAGAAATTATTAGAACTCTTTGATGTTTTAATAAGTTCTATAATGTGTAAGCATATGAAGTATGGTTAGAGAATAAAAGGAATACTATGCATTTCATTTTTGATTAACATATACCAATATATCCAAATATGTTTCCATCTATATTTACTGCATTTATATATCTACATCTCTCTTTTTCTATACCTGTTGGTACCTATATTGCCCATCATCCCCAGGCACAGCTAACATTCCTCACTAGTTTTCTGTCCTGGTCTCACCTTTTGAATGGCACACATGAAATGGACTTCCCAGCTCTGACCTTGGCTCTGCTCAAACACTGTTCCAGTTCTCCCAGCAGCTGGCTGCACTGCCTCAGGCTGCCTCGGGCCCCACCCCTTTTAATTTAGCCCAGGCCTCTGGCCCTGGCGTACACACACCCACACTCCCACACACACACTTCGACTTCCCACGCCTATGTCAGTCTCAGCAGGGCCTGGGGGCTTAAAAGAAGCCTGTTCCTATCCTTTTTGCCTCATCAAAACTTGTTGCCCAGGAAGCGTCTAAACTCTTGGCCAGCACGCTTTTATCCCAGGGGCCATTTCCATTCCATGCCTTGACTTCGGTTGCAGAAGGAAAAGCTTCATTCCTTTCTAGAAGAATTTCAGGAAACAAAGGCCAGTGGGGAAGAATTTGCGGAGCTAAAGAATCTAGAATGCTACTGTTTTGAGTCCACTTGCAAGTCAAAAGAAAACAGAAACAACTTGGACTCTAAACATGTTCTTTATCCAAAGGGGGAAGAAGTTCCTCTACAGTCTTTGGTTTGTGCTTTATGGTTTGAATGAGCCTGTGAGGGTACAGGCTTCGGTGAGATGAAGTTGCCGTCTGATACATCACTGGTTATATTATGGAGTATAAAGTCACATAGCTTAATGGAAAAAGGCAGCTTGACGAGACATCTGTGTAAATCAACTCTAAGAATCATGCTCAAGAGGTCATACATCTTAACTCTGATTGATAAACTGGCCATAACTTGAAATAAATAGGCATGTCTGTATCTTCAATAGGCTGTACAGTAAAAATAATAGCTAGCATCCATCGTTTCTTCTATGCCGGGCACTGAGCTCAGTATTGTACACACTTGGTCTCATTTATTCCTCAAGACAAGTTGTGGCGGTGTTTCCATCTCCACTTACCCTTTTTATTTATTTATTTATTTATTTATTTATTTTTATTTTAGATGTTTTTATTTCTTCAAATTTATTATTTATCAGGAGTGGCTGAAATAAAAAATATAATTGAGTCCCATCATCATTGTCATCATGGAAATAACTTTTAAGAGAAAACTGGTCAGATGAATATTTTTTTTTAAGAATTATTTTTTAAATTTAATTTTATTTATTCATTCATTTATTTTAATTTGACCAGAGAACTAGAGAGAGACACACATGGAGAGAGAGAGAGAGGAAAGTGAGAAAGCAAGCCGCCAGGTCTGGGATTCGAACCGTGGCCAGCCATGTGGGAGTGTCCAGCACCTCAACCACCATGCCACCTGCTGGTCCCGGTCAGATGAATATTATTGCTTCCCATTTTCAACCAGTAAATAGTTGCCACTGATAGACAGCCAAGAGGCAGTCAAAAATGCTTAAGATATATTATACAACATGCCTGTTCACAGGAGAAAAAACCCTAGGAAATAACTTAGGTGAAATTCTTGATTTTGTCATACAAGACAAGCACAAAAGCACCACCCATCCCTCTGAGAACATTGGACCATGCACCCTTGAGAAAAGCTTTGCCCCCTTCGTCTCGAACAATCTTCCTCCAGCAGTCAAGCGTGCCCATGTACATGATACCAGTTCCTTTGCGCCCCGACTGCATCATCATGCGGCGACGAACAGCGTCAAACGGATAGGAAGTCAATCCGGCCAAGGCAGTGACAGACTGTGCAATCATCCAGCTAATGAAGATATGAGTATTCTTGGGATCTGGAAGCATTCCCTTTGCAGTGTCATAGATACCAAAGTAAGCAGCTCGGTAGATGATAATACCCTGCACGGACACGTTAAAGCCTTGGTACAGGCCCCTAATCCCATCAGATTTGTATATCTTAACCAGACAGTCGCCGAGGCCTTTGAATTCCCTTTCAGCTCCAGCTTTACCCACATCAGCTGCTAGACGGGTACGGGCAAAATCAAGAGGGTACACAAAGCACAAAGACGTGGCCCCAGCAGCACCATCGGATGCCAGGTTCCCTGCAAAGTAGCGCCAAAACTGGGTCCTCTTGTGCACACCACCCAGGAAAATCTGCTTGTATTTATCTTTGAAGGCAAAGTTGAGAGCCTGGGTGGGAAAGTATCTGATGACATTGGCCAGGTTACCACACCAGAAGGACAGGACTCCCTGCTCCTTGGGGATTCGAACCACACAGTCTATGACGCCCTTGTATTGCTTATCTGCGGTGATCTGCTTGCTGGCATGCTGCACCTGCAGCAGCAGCTTGACCTGCTCTATGGGTGCTACCGCGGTCTTGGAGATGGCCGTGGCCACTCCACCTGCCAGGAAGTCCTTGGCGAAGGACACGGCGGCATCTGTCATGTTGAAAGGAAAGAGGAGGCAGGCGACTGCGGGACAGGCCTGGGCTGGGAACCGGCTTAGACTCCGGGGCTCTTCCACTTACCCTTTTTACAACAGCTGGGATCTCTGTTTGAATCCCCTTGCTAGGCCTCATCTGGGCCTAGCTCTGGGTCCCAGACACCTTTACACACTGGAATCTATTTGGGTACGGCTAATGGGAGTCACCATAAGAAACTGGAGATTGGAGGAGAGAGACAGAGACAGAGGCTGAGGTGTTTCTTCCCAGCTCCCTCGCGGCCTCACCAGCCTCCCTGGACAGCTAGAGCTTCTATTGGTTGTCCCCTTGTCATAGCTCCAGCTCTTCCTGGAGCTAGTAAGTAATATTTCTTCCCCTTCCCCTTTCTGGCTCAGGGGTAGCAAGATACTCCCACTGCTGCTAGTCTCTGGGTGCTCTGCCATCTCTTGTTGGTTTGCGTGACCTTGCCCACAGCTCCATAAATAGTCTCTTCATTAACTTGCCTTCATAGATGGCTGCTGAGTGTGCCCTGTGTTTCTGGAAGGCATCTGAATGAGGAAGTTAGCATTTGATCTGGAACATCTGCTACAGACCATGTCTGCTCAACTTCCTTACTTACTGCCTTCTTCTAAATGCTATATTTGTGTCTATTTGTTGCTTTAAATGTTTATTTACTATTTACTTCTTCCATGAGTGAGAGAGAGAGAGAGAGAGAGAGAGAGAGAGAGAAACAGACAGCACTTCCAACAGGGTCCTGACGCTGCAATCCACACACCACCACCACCACCCCCACACACACACCCCCACCCCGTCCCCAGCTTCAGCCAGCCCCAGGTCATGGGCAAGTGTGTGGCTGCTGTATTTAGGGAGGTCTCAGGACATAAACCAGGAACCTTCCCATGAGGGTCAGCCTTGCAGAGCATTGTATTTTACTGTAGTACCACCATCTCCCCCCCACCCCCACCTACATTTGTTTTTTTTGTTTCTTTGTTTTAGTTTTTAGCTTGTCAGAGAAAGAGAGAGAGAAAGAGAAAGTGAGAAATCATCTCCTGAGTGATAGCCATGCCACAATCCCTTTTTCCCCATTCTCCTCTCAGGATTCTGGGCACACACCCACACGTGTGCTTAGCATGTTTGTCAAGCTGTCAAGCTGGGACTCGAATCACGCAGTTGTCCGTGTGGGATCCAGTGCCTTAACCACCATAGCACCTGCTGGCCCTATGTTTGTTTTATTTTTAATTAAAAAAATTTTTTTGAGTTATTTTATTTGACTTTATTTATTTATTTATTTATTTAAATTTGACCAGAGAGGGACAGAGTGAGAGAGAGAGAGAGAGAGAGAGGGAAAGTGAGAAAGCAGGAAACTGCCAGGTCTGGGACTTGAACCATGCTTGGCCATGTGGGAGTCCAGCACCCTTAACCACCTGCCGGCCCCCTATTATTATTTTTTTTAAATTTGACCAGAGAGAGAAAGGAAAGTGAGAAAGCAAGCCACCAGGTTTGGGACTTAAACCGTGGTCGGCTGTGTGAGCATCCAGCACCTTAATTACCATGCCACCTACCAGTCCCCTATATATGTTTTAAAATAACTGTCTCTATATGAGAGGAGCTAGTCTTACACATAAAGTTAGCCATTTTGCCAGTGGGTGCTGATTATTTTGGCCCTCAGCAGTAGGAACCAACTTCTGCAGCTATATATAAATATTCTTGGATATTGATCCTCTCCACAGGATTATTACTTTTTATTCATGAATGTGTGATTAAAAAGTCTCAAGTACTGGTATTCAGTTTGACACAAGCACACATTATAGTAACCAGCAAGCAATTTTTATCCCTATAAACCAAAATAAACATTTGGGGGCACTTTTGGAAAATGTGATTAGGCAAATTTGAGCAGGACGCTGCTCAGGGCTTTAGCGAGTTCTGTGTGGAGGACTTTCTTTATTGGGAGCTCAAGGGGGTTAGTGGCTCAGTTGCGCTCTTTGGAAAACTTGAATATTTATGCTATCATTTTATAGATGGATATGTGTCCTTGTGTTTGGGTGAATTCATATGAGTTTGAAATGAGGGCACAGATCAGAAATAGGCTTGAATTGCAGCTTCATACTGGCTCCTGATTTCTTAGAGGTTAAGTAAGAAAACACATTTAAATATTGTCCTGGAAGCCATATGCCTAGACAGAACTCAGTATCAAATTCTGTGTTAAGACAACCACACACATAATAGATGGTTAATATCACATAAATGCAATCTAATTTTCCTTTCCCCAACCCTCATGATTCATATTTTCTTAGCCACTGAATTCGTACATACAGTTTCCGAGTTGATAGCACTGCCTTTTCGAAGGGGTGGTATGACTAAGCAGAGAGCTTCCTGTAGAGCCACATTGCTCCAGGCACCAAGCCACCACCTGGGTCATTTCTACCATGAGCATATGCAGGTTAAGATCATCGTGGCTTAGCAAAGTCCAATCCTAGATTTTTATTTCCTTCGCACAAGCCCAGGAAAGCAACAAACAAAAACATGTAGAAGAATGTCCAATCACGAGTCTGAGGTACACTTTAGGTACACTTTTGGAGTTATCTATTTTAAAAAAAACCTTTTTTTGCACTTAACCATTTAAATGCATGATTAACTATTTAAGTGAACGATTTCATAAGAAAGTAGTGTTTTTCATCTTATTTTGTAGACGGAATAACATTGCAGAGTTGCTAAGGTAGACAATGCCAAAACACAGCTCCTATTTTTATAGACACTAGGGCTGCATTCCAAAATGCATCTCGAAATCCGAAAGATCGAAGGCTTCGAAATCCTGACTGCTGGTTTCTGCCCGAAACTCTGGGGTTGATTTTCATTTTTTCAGGTTAAACTTCTAATCCTGTTGAAATGCAAAGGTGTTAAATAGTATTAGATTGGGCTGCATCAAATAAAAAACCCCAAATAGCAGCAGCTTAAACATGTAAGAGGCTTTTTCCCTTCTGTATAGCAAATTCAGATGTAGGCTGTCCAATGTTGAGAGAGAAGAGTTTATTTCTGAACTATTCCATTAATCTATATGTCTGTCCTTATGCCAGTACCACACTGTCCTTTTTTTTTTTAAGAATTATTTTATTTAACCTTATTTATTATTTATTTATTTATTTATCTATTATAATTAGACCAGAGATAGACAGACAGAGAGAGGAAAAGTGAGAAAGCAAGCTACCAGGTCCAGGACTCAAACCACGGTCAGCCATGTGGGAGTCCAGCGCCCCCAACTACCATGCCACCTGCTGGCCCCCATGCTGTTTTGTTTAAAGTAGCTTTGTAGTAAGTTTTTAAATCAGTAAGTTTGAGTGCAAATTTGTTCTACTTTTTCAAGATTGGTTGTTCTGGATCCCTTGCATTCCCATACGAATCTTAGGATCAGTTTGTCAATTTCTTTTTCTTTTTCTTTTTTTTTTTTTTTTTGAGAGGTTTCTGCTATAGGGCGTGTGCGCTCACCAGAAAGAGAGAGACAGAAAGCGAGAAATCACCCCCCAGGGGGGAATGGCCATGCTGCAATCCCTTCTCCTCCATTCTCCTCTCGGGATCTTGGGCACACACACACACACACCCGGTGTGAGTTTAAGCCACCAGGTCCGGGACTTGAACTGAACCATGGTTGACTGCATGGGAGTCCAACGACATAGCCATTATGCTAACTGCTGGTCCCCAATTTGCCAACTTCTATGAAGAAAAAAAAAGCCTATCTAGATTTTGATAGAAATTGCATTAAATCTGTAGATGAATTTGGGAACTATTGCCATCTTAACAATATTAATTCTTCCAATCCATGAACGTAGTTATCCATCCATTTGTTTAGGTCTTTAGCTTCCTTTCAACACTGTTTAGGGCAATGGATTGAGGCGTTGGAGTGACTGTGGTGGGTGGAGGATGGGGCAGTGAGGCAAGACCCCAGAACCTGAGGTCCTACCACAGTGGAGGCCTCTGAGGAGCCCACTCTTCTCTCCTTGTCCTACCTCTCTCTGAATCCTAGGGTCTTTTGACATGGGAACCTTGACTCAGTCCTCTCAGAACTGAGGCCTCCATCATCCCTCTCTCTGGCTCTCTCCTCCACTGAGTTAGAGTCCTGGTTGTAATACTTGGCTCTTCTAACATTTTTTAGAAGTTTTTGCTCACTGTAGAGAGAGACAGAGACAGTAAAAGGGAAAGTGAGAAGTCACCCCCTGGGGGGATGGTCACACCACAATCCCTTCTCCTCCATTCTCCTCCTGGGATCTTGGGCATGCATGCACATACGTCCTGTGTGATTTTCAAGTCAAGTATCCGGGACTCGAACCAGGGTCAACCACATGGGAGTCTAGCAAAGTAATCACTACGCTATCTGCTGGCCCCAATACTTGGCTTTTCTGAGACATCTGTAGTAGAATGCCCAGTCTTCTGGGGCAGGGAAATTGTGATTGATAACTGTGCCATCTACAGGAACCACATTATGGATCTTTGCATAGAACGGCAAGCTAACCAGTAGTCTGCTACTTCTGAAGAGCTTACCATGGTGTGGGGAGTCTATTACCAGCACTTCACTTCCACTACATCTCTCACTGGCTCAAAACACGTCAGGTGTGAGCAGTGGACAACAGAGGATGGGAATTCCAAAACTATGGGCACTGGAAAAATAATTATTTCATCAAACTTAACTGTTTTGTTAGTCACTTCACGAATTGCCCTCCTGTTACTTAACTGTAAATTAGATAGAACCATGTCTTTTCTACTTTGCCTTTTTAGTTTGCTGTTCCTGCAGCCATATTGTATTCTGTGTCAAATAAAATCCAGTTGGATTCTTGAGAAAACAAAAACAAAAAACAATGTTTTGTAGTTTCCAGAGTATAAGTTTTGCATTTCTCTCTTTAATTTTATTCCTGACTATTTTATTCTGTTTGATGCTATTATATTGGAATTTTCTAAATTTCATTTTATTTGTTGCGATTATATAGTAGGATAATTTATTTTTGTATATTGATCAATTATCCTGCAGCATTTCAGAATTAATTGATTAGTTCTAGTAGTTTATTAGTGAATTCCCTGAGATTTTCTTTATCCATGACCATGTTATCTGTGAATAGAGAAAATCTTGCTTCCTTCTTTCTGATCTTGCTCCCTTTGATTTCTTTTTTTTTTTTTTTTTTTTTGAGCTCAGCCAGCCAGATTTAATCCCAAACAAGTAGTACCATGAAATCAAATTTCCCCGAAAGGGGAATTTAATTGATTACTTTATTCCCTTACAAACAGACCAACTGTAATCAAAGGAGTTGAACATTCATCTCAGGATTTTGCCATCTTCATAATAGAAAAGATGAGTCTTAGAACTGGATCACTTGGCCCTTTCTCTTCTTATCTCCTCCCAGTTCAAAATGCTTACATCTCTTGATAGCCAGCATTCTCTTAGATATGCAGTTGGGCTCAACACATTCAAGCCTCAGCACAATCTTCTTTGTAGTTTTTGCCTTTTTCCGGAAAATAGGCTTAGTCTGTCCACCATAGCCACTCTGCTTCCGGTCATAACGTCGCTTCCCCTGAGCATACAGAGAATCCTTGCCCTTTTTGTACTGTGTCACTTTATGAGGTTGGTGCTTGCCACACTTCTTACAGAAGGTCCGGCGGGTTTTAGGGACGTTCACCATGCTTGCGGGCCTGCTATCTGCACAAAAAAAGCTCCCTTTGATTTCTTTTTCTTGCCTAATTTCCTTAGCTAGAGCCTCCAGTACAATGTTGAAATGAAGTATTAAGAATAGATATTGGGGCTTGCAGGTGGTGCAGTGGTTAAGGTGCTGGACTCTCACAGGGTAGACCACAGTGAGTCCTGGACCTGGTGGCTTGCTTTCTCACTTTCCCTTTCTTTCTCTCCTGTCAAAATAAAATAAATAATAAGAAGAAGAAGAAGAAGAAATAAAATAAAATAAATATTTATAAAAGAAAAAACAAAACAGACATTCTTTTTTTTTTTTTTTGAGAGGTTTTTGCTATAGGGCGCGTGCGCTCGCCAGACAGAGAGAGAGAGACAGAGAGATAGAAAGCGAGAAATCACCCCCTAGGGGGGATGGCCACGCCGCAATCCCTTCTCCTCCATTCTCTTCTCGGGATCTTAGGCACGCACGCACACGCGCCCGGCGTGAGTTTAAGCCACCAGGTCCGAGACTCGAACCGCGGTCGACTACGTGGGAGTCCAGTGACATAGCCATTACGCTAACTGCTGGTCCCAAAACAGACATTCTTGAGGTCAATGGTTGGCTACATGGCCAACCGTGGTTCGAGTCCAAGGCCAATCAGCTTGGAAATCACAACAGATAAATAGATCAATAAATAAATGTTTTTTTTAAAAAAGAAAATCAGACATTCTTGTCTTGTTCTTGATTTTAGGGAAAGTATTTAGTCTTTTACCACTATGTACAATGTTACCTGTGGCTTTTGTAGATTTTTTTTTTCAGGTTGAGGAAATTTCTGTCTATTTCTAGTTGGTTGAGTATTTTTATCATGAGTGTTGAAGTTTTTCCGATGTTATTCCTGCATCTGTTGAGATAGTTGTGTGGGTTTTGTCCTTTATTGTATTAATACAGTGTATTACAGTAATTTGTGTTTGCATATCAAACCAACTTTGCATTCCTAGGATGAATCCCACTTGGTCATGGTGCATAATCCTTTTACTATATTTCTGGATTTGTTTTGCTAGTATTTCGTTACAGATTTTTGCATCAGTGTATATGAGAGATATTGGTCTATAGTTTTCGTTCCTTATCATGTGTCAGTCTGGTTTTGTTATCAAAGTAATAATTGCCTCATTGAATGCGTTGGGAAGTATGCCCTCCTCTTTTATTTTTTGAAGGAGTTTGTGAAGAATTGGTTCTTCTTTAATTATTAGGTAGAATTCACCAGTGAAGCCATTTAGGACTGGGCTTTTCTTCATGGGTAGGTTTTTTTTTTTTTTATCATTTATTCAGTCTCTTTACTTGTTATAGGTCTACTTATATTTTCTATTTCTTCTTGAGTCTATTTCAGTAGTTTGTCTCTTTTTAGGAATTTGTTTATGCTGGCATAAACAAATTAAAACATTACCTTTTATTAAGGTTGGTAATAATGTCCCCTCTGCCATTTCTTTTTTTAATATTTATTTAATTTTATTTATTATTATTATTTTTTAATTTGACCAGAGAAAGACACAGAGAGAGAGAGAGAGAAAGAAAGCAAGCCACCAGGTCAGCCATGTGGGAGTCCAGCATCCTAACCACCACTCTACCTGCCCGTTTCCCCCGACTTCCATTTCTGATTTTAGTATTTTGAATCTTCTCTCTCTCTCTCTCTCTCTCTCTCTCTTTTTGGTCAATATACCTAAATGTTTTTAAATTTTCTTGCTGAAGAACCAACTTTTTGTTTCATTGATGTTTCTATATCATTTTATTTCCTATTTTATTACTTTATGCTCTACTCTTTATTATTTCAACACTTTTGTAGATGAAAACACATGGCTCTAACAGGTAAAGAGAGTTGTCCTAAGGAATTAACTAACATACATTTTATCCTTCCCTTGAAATGTAAGTATTAAGCTTTGAAGTGTAAATTTAATCAACTATCAAGATTCAGGATGCACAGTCCAGGGTTTTCATATAACCCTGTCTACTATAATTAAGTAATCATGTGTGAGTAAGTGCATTAGAGAGTGGCTAGCTAGTTACTAAAACTGGATCCTCTTACTCCTGAGTGCCTAGGTGGACTACATTTCCCAACCTCCTTGCAGTTAAGTATAACCATATGACTGAGCTCTAGCCTAGCCAATGAAAAACAAGCAAAAGTGAAGTGCACCTGTTCAGGTGTGGTCCAGAAAGACTACTCATCCACATTCTGTCTCCCTACCTCCCATCTGCTGACTGGATGTTGGGCTCCCAGGATGACCTTGAAAGCCACAGACTGAAAATGTAGAGCCTCTCTTACTGGCTATGTCTACCCTACTTACCCATACTTCAGAGTATGTAGACAAGTTCCTTTCTTATTTTTGTTATAAAGAAGAAAAAGATCTAGCTGTAGTGGTTTGTGCTGCTAAGAGGGTATGCTCCACAGGCTGGGACCACATGAGAGGCCTGGGTTCAATTCCTGGTCCAACCTAAAGGTCAGGATTTACTATAATCCCAGTGATTTAGGAAGCCGAGGCAGGAGGATCTCAACGGAGAGACTCTGTCTTAAAAAAAAGAAAACTCAAGAATTCAACTCTACAGTAACTCTATGCCCTAGAGATGAAGTTGCTGTAGGCTCTGTGACTCTTTGGCATTTGCTTGGTGCTTTACAAGGTATAAAGGGCTAGTGTGTATTATCTCATTTAATCCTAAAAACTGGCTTAGAATATAATGCCAATGGGGATAAAGAATATGTATATTCTGGTCACCTCTTCATCCCCAGCGTCTCCCACAGGATCTGATATATAATAAGTACTCAATAGTTATTTATGGACTGAATGAATAGACAACCTTGATCAATTAGAGGGCATTGAGAGAGGCAATTTATTTTTTAAGTTTTGTTATAGGACACAAGTGCTTGCCAGAGAGAGAAAAAGTGAGGAATCACCCCTGGGGAGGTGGGGATGGCCCTACTACAATTTCATCTTCTCCATTCTCCTCTCAGGATTTTAGGCTTGCATACACATGTGCCCAGTGGTTATTTCAAGCTGCCAAGTCAGGGACTCAAACCGCACAGTAGGCAATGTGGAATCCAGCTGCCTTTACCACCATATCACTGATCGGCCGAAGAGAGAGATTTATAAGATTTAAGCTATAGTTCTTATGTATATGGAAGTTCTTCAGCAATATTAAATGCCAACTGTTGATTTCTATTATAGTGTAACTTAACTAATTTATTTACATAAATATGTATGTTTTTTGTTACAATGACTTTAGAACTTGATCATCTAGCTGGAGAAAAACGGACCAATGTGCAGACTCCATTGAGAGGCATCTACCTGTTTGAGCCCTCCAAGATAGGACAATATTTTATATCAGAGTGAGGCCATAAATTTCTGACTTAGATAAATCCATTCAGGTGGTGGAGCAACCTAGGCTGCAGGGCCTCAGCCTTTATTCATTGACCCTTTCATTAAAAAGGTGAAGGAGGGACCAGCAGATGGCATAATGGTTATGTTGCTGGATTCCCACTTAGTCGACTCTGGTTCCAGTCCTGGACCCAGTGGCTTAAAACTCAGACTGGGCATGTGTGCATGCGTGTCCAAAATCCTGGGAGGAGAATGGAGGAGAAGGGAGCAAAAATCTCTCTTAAAAAGGAAAAAAAAAAATGAAGTTATAAAAGTAGATAAGTCTGAGTCAAACTTTTTCTGGGTACTCTGAGAGCAAAATTCACCTCATTTGTAGGATCTCAGTCTGGGATTGCCCACTGGAGAAGCCATTATGGAAAACCATGTGCGTTGGAGTGGGGGCTGGAGTGCTAGGTTGTACAAAAGATGACTCTGGATGTCTGAAGCCACAGATTTCATATTCTGACCAAATCTCAGCAGGCGAGAATGTAGTACCAAAGTTCACTTGGGAAATAAACCTGAAGTTGAATTTGATGACATAATTGTGTCCTTAAATAATCCCTTTAACCCAGGATTTCTCTGTCTTGACAGTATTGACATTTCTTACTGGGTAACTCCATTGTGAGGGCTGTGGCCTGCAATGTAGGATGTTCAGCAACAACCCTGGTTTCTACTCACGAGATGCCATTAGCCCTGCTCCCCCACCTCAGTTATGACAACAGAAAATAAGTGTGAACATTGCCAAAGGGACCTGAGAAGTAAAATCACCCTCCGTTGAGAACCAGGGTTGTAACCATAAGAAGATCTACAGTTAAATATAGAGATAAATAAGTATGTCAGGCTGGGAACCATGGCACAAAGGTTATGCCGTACTCTGTAATGCCAGACCTGTGTGGGAAGGTTCCAGTTCATGTTCAGAGGTTTTGCTGTACATGCCAGGACGTCACCAAGGTGATTCTTGCTGGCCGAGACGGGGTGGATAGCAGAGCGAGGACCCTATTGGGGGTGCCTGACTCTCTCTCTCAGAAGAAATAAAATAAAATGAATTTTAAAAAATATATCAAACATACAGTATTTGTGTGTCACATGTGGGATCCTCTGCGTATACATGGGGGGGTCTTCAAAAATTTCATGGAAAATGTGTATTAGGAAAAAACTTCCAACTTTTTTTGCAGCAAAATAAACTCATACTTTAATTGCATTTTCCAAGAACTTTTTCAAGTACTCTTATATTTACTTGCAATGTCTAAGATAATTTTGATTATTTGATAATCTAACAGATTAGCCTTATGTTTCCAATTTAAAAAGTATACATGTGTAATTGATTTAGACTTGTGATGACCAGTTCACCACGCTTGTCAACATTATTAGGACATTTGAATTTGGAAGTTCAGTTCATTAGAATTATTAGGATCAGTGACATTACTGAAGTTGTTTGTTAGAAAACTGTTGATGTACTTAAATAGGAAATACGTTAAATGAATAAATTTGGTTTATATTATTTCAAAGAATTTAATTAATAGTAAAAGGCCCTGTAAAACTATTGATAAAATACAATTGCATCTATAAAGACAACAGTACTTGTAAGTTGAATGTAAAAGTTTAAGAAAGATCTTAGTTTTTCAATTTGCTAATTTAATTTGTATGGAATATTATTTCCAAGAACCAAATTAGCCTCTGAATAATATTTTCTGCATGCAAAAGCCATAGTTGAGGACACAAAGGAACTTCACATTGACAATGAGAAGTTAGTTGCCTCATAAGGGCTGTGACCGATGGTTTTACACACTGTCCCTGGGGGCTCTGAGGAACAGCCTCACGTCCTCTTATTTCACAAAAGCACTTTCTGGAATGATGAATAAAATGTATGACTAAAAATGAGAAAACCAAGTGGGATAATGTAGGGAAAAGCATTCTCCCCAAATGAGGAAAGATTTAAAAAAAGAAAAAATCAAAATTTCGAGGTTTTAAACATTGGTTTTGAGGGGGGAAATCAGGATAAAGTTTCAACACTCTCTTAAATCAATTTCTTTAAAGAATTATTTATTTAACTTGATTTGTTATTATTATTATTTTAAAATTTGCTACAGGGCACATGTGCTCACCAGAGAGAAGGAGAGAAAGAGAGGGAAAGTGAGAAAGCAAGCCACCAGGTCCAGGACTCCAACCACAGTTGGTCATGTGGGAGTCCAGTGCCTTAACCACCACGCCACCTGCTGGGCCAAACTTGGATTTCTAACAAGTTCCCAGGTGATGGTGCCGATCCTGGTTCTGGGCCCACACTTGAAGTAACTAGATGCCCGAGATCAGATATTATTATTCTGTTCACTAAAGACAAGGCATAACTTTTCATTTTCATAAACAAATACCAAAAGAACTTCTGTCTTCATAAAGGAGAGCAAAGAGGTGGGGAGAGTTTCAGCTGATGACCTTTGCCATTCATTCACATTGTGAGGAGATGGTTCCCATGGAACAAGCTATGGTGTGACTGGAGGCCGAGGACCCCGGAGCACACTCTGGTCATTTGGCTAAACATAGCCATAACAGGGACTCCAGTAACACACAGCTGACCACGAAGAACTTTCGCCCCATCGCTTATGTGCTTGGGACACTGCCGAGAGTGTAAATGTGAGCGAAGTCATGCAGAGTTCTCTGACAAGCGAAAAACAGTGGATATGTGAGCAAAGGGACTAGAAAATAGAGTTGTACACAAGTTAATTAGAACGTAATCCAGGATACACCTGAGATTGTTATCTTTTGTCTTTGAATATGATGCTCGATAAAGTTCGTGGTCTTGGGTTTCATTCCCAAGTCCCCCCACTAATCCTCATATTGAGTGTCATTGTCAGTGCTTCCGTGGCTCCAAGATGCCCGTTCAGATTTAGCCACACACATACGTGCCCCTGGAGTCTCCTGTCCTCAGAGGCATGGGTATCAGCAGTTGATATCAGCTCTCCTGGATTAGGTCAAAGTTGCTCAGTATCAACACTCTTAGATTTTCTCTGCCGGGACAAGGACTTTGAATGTTTCAGAATACAACAGAGGGGCTAGGCTGGCACAGAAAGTATAGGGTTTCTCTTCACATAGGACATCAAGATCTTTGTATCTCAGGGTCTGACTTTTCCTGCTGGGTCAGCCTCAAAACTGAAAAGAAAAAAAAAAAAGGATCTGTGTCTAAAAATTCATGATTAATAAAAAAGTTTAACAATTTTTTAGGCAAAAAAAAAAGAAAGTAAAAAAGAATTAGAAGAATCAGAAAAAAATTAAACAAATAATGATGCTCTTACTATTTGAATAACTTCTTCTTTAAAGTAGGATACACCGAACATGGTATATTCTTCAAAATTGTTTTGAAGAACAATATTAGTTATATAAAATACACTTTTATAAAAAAAGAATTATTTTATTTCACTTTATTTATTTCATTTATTTATTTTAATTTGACCAGAGAGGGACAGAGAGTGAGAGAGAAAGAGAGAGGGAAAGTATAAAAGCAAGCTGCCAGGTCCAGGACTTGAACTGTGGTCAGTCACGTGGGAGTCCAGTGCCCTTAACCACCATGCCACCTACTGGTCCCATGAAATACACTTTCATTTTCATAATCTTACATAGAACTGTGCAGGGCCAGCAGGTGGCATGGTGGTTGAGGTGCTGGATTCCCATGTGGTCGGCTGCAGTTCGGACCTGATAATTTGCTTTCTCATTTTCTCTCTCTCTCTCTCTCTCTCTCGTCTGTCTGTCTCTCTCTGGTGAGCACACGTGCCCTACAGCAAACTTAAAAACATAGGGGCCAGCAGGTAGTATAGTGCTGGACTCCCACGTGGCTGACCATGGTTTGAATTCCAGATCTGGCAGTTTGAAACTCAGTCCGGACGTGTGCGTGTGCATTTGCCCAGAATCCCAAGAGGAGAATGGAGGAGAAGGGATTGGGTCATGGCCATCTCCCTGAGGGGTGATTTCTTACTTTCTGTCTCTCTGTCTCTCCAGCTAGTGCACACACCCTATAGCAAAAAAATCTCTCTCTTAAAAAAAAAGTCAACGAAACAAATAATTTTTTAAAAAGAACTGTACAGTGGCTGGACAATGGCGTAGCAGTAAAACACAATGCTCTGCAGGGCAGTCCCACAGGAGAGGTTCCCAGTTCGAGTCCGGAGATCTATTTGTGTACACCGGTCCACGTTTGTCCATGATCCAGAGATGGCTGGAGACTAGGGGTGGATGGTGGCATCAGGACCCTGTTGGAAATTCTCTTCCTCATGGAACAAATGACAAACTTCAAAACAAAACTATACATCTGTCAAGGGCACTAAAAATAAGCAATGCCCAAATAAATCCTATTTAATTTACTACCCTCGCCCCTCACATACACGCACAAATTTTATTATGAGGCATTCCCCCTTACAATTAAAACATATTTTTATTTTACATCTTTAATAATGAGTAACTTTGGGAATGCATTTTTAATTAGTTAAAGAACAGTTGAAGGCACCGGGTGCTTGTGCATGCGTGCCCAAGATCCCGAGAGGAGAATGGAGGAGAAGGCATTGCGGCGTGACCATCCCCCCTGCTGGGGGGTGATTTCTCGCTTTCTGTCTCTGTCTCTCTCTGTCTGTCTGGCGAGCGCATGCGCCCTATAGCGAAAACCTCTCCAAAAAAAAAGAACAGTTGAAGGAATAAAATAGGAGTGTTGGGTTTAGAATAAAATGTAAAAGCAGGGATGGAAATACAATGATTTGCATTAAGAATTATTAGTACAAATATAGTAACACCAACATCTATTGAATCTTTACTATGTGCTGGTCAGTCTACCAAATGCTCAGCACCAGTGCGTCTCAAATTGCAGTAGCATAGGACTCAGCTGAGGATCGTATTAAAATTTCATATTCTGTTTTAGTAGGTCTGGTGTGGGACTGAGATTGTACCTTCCTTCCTTTCAGTTTGCCAGGAGGGTGCATGCATTTGCTGGAGAGAGACAGAGAGAGAGAGAGAGGAAGTGAGACAGCACCCCCTATGGAGGATGGCCACACCACATCCCTTTCCTTTTGGGATTTTGGGCATGCACACACACCTGCCTGGCAGGGTTTTTAAGCTGCTGGTTGGGAGACTTGAACTGTATGGTTAACCATGTGGGATCCATCCACCTTCACCACCATGCCCAAGATTTTACATTTTTTTCTTTAAGAATTATTTATGTATTATTTTTAATTTGTTATAGGGCACATGCATTCACCAGAGAGAGAGAGAGGGAACGTGAGAAAGCAAGCCACCAGGTTTGGGACTCAAACTGTGGTCAGTCATGTGGGAGTCTAGCACCTTAACCACCACACCACTTGCTGGCCCCAAGATTTTACATTTCTAACAAGCACCCAGGTTATGCAGATACAACTGCATTCATGAATAGCAAGGTTCTCATTGGATCATCTCATTTAATTCTCACAATAACCTATATACCATTAATATCTTCATTTTACAGATAAGGAGATTGAGTACTAGGGCAATTTAAGGGATTTGCCCCACTGGTTGGGCTGGCATTCTGACTCTAAGTCTACACTCTACAATTAGAATGCTCTAGTTGGTGGTTCTCAACTCTGGTTGCACATCAGACTCTCTTGGAGAGCTTTATAACATACTGATACTCTCATCATCTAAATCAGATGCTCTGAGGATGAAGCCTAAGCATCAGGATTATTTTAAACTCCTTAGGTAGCTGGTTGTTTGTTTATCTATTTATTTCCTTAGAGAGAAAAATCTACCCAGAAGAATCTTCATGTTGTGAGCGACGCCCCTCCCCTCAAGCCCTGCAGTCAGTCAGGATTATAGGCACACCGCAGATGCACCCGGCGTATGCAGGCTGACAAGGGATCTGAACCCGTGGCCTTTCAACACAACTCCAATATTACACAGCAGCACCTAATAACTGCACCAGGTCACAGCTGGGCCTCCAGGTGGTTCTAATGGGTAGCCATGTCTCAGTACCACTGACCGAATCAACTCTTTTTTTTTTTTTTTTTTTTTTTACAGATAAGGAAGTTGAGGCCCCAAAGAGTCCATGTTTACCATAAAGAACCCAGGTGCCTTGATTTAGCCAATATCCTAAAAAGTGGTTACTACAATACCAGCTGGGATTCAAAGGAGATCTTTGTTGAGAAAAACAATAATTTAAACTTTATTTAATTACCAAATCACAAAAGCCTATAAGGACAATGGGACCAGCAAATGGCATAATGGTTACATCCCACATAGTTGACCACGGTTTAAGTCTCAGACCCAGCAGCTTAAAGCTCACTCCGGTACGTGTGTGTGCGCCCAAGATCCTGAGAGGAGAATGAAAGAGAAGGGACTGTGGCATGGCCATCCCCCCAGGGGGTGATTTCTCACTTTCTGTCTCTGTGTCTCTCTGGCAAAAACAGACACTCCATAGCAAAAATCTCTCTCTAAAAAAAGCCTTAAGGATACTAAAAGAGACTAAAGAAGATCTGATTTAGAACTAATTTACATTATTTTGAGGGGGGAAAAAAAGGTATGTAACTGTTTCCAGAGACATGGCAGGATTGAAATGAACCTTAGAAACCTAGAATGTAAGGGGTGGCAGATAGGCCACAGAAAGAAAATAAAAGAACCAGAAACTGCACTTTGGTAAATCTTCACAAAGATCTTGAGAAATTTTGCATCTATACCCAAAGTGCATAGGATCACCAATTTTGAAGATCTTTAGATTCACTAAGGAAAGTTATTCATGAAGCGATTCAGTTATCCGTTCAACAAATATCTGTTAAATCTCTGCTATGTGCTAGGCACTGGATTCTGAAAATCTGGCAATGAGATAGAGGTTAGCCAGAGAAGCGTGCTGCCCATCAACTACCCCCACCCCAGACTTCCAGAGGAGGCATGTGACCTAGGCTTAGCCAATCATCATACTCTATCCTCACCATATGATGGCTCAAGCCAGGCCAATCAGAGTCTGCTGCTGGGATAATATCTAGGAAGCAGGAGCCCTCCTTCTTCCCTGGCCTTACTTCCTGGGCTAATAAAGTTGGAAGGGGTCTGCGGTCATGCCTCATACAGCTTAGCATGGAAGAAGCCCTCACATGGAAGGAGACGGGGACCAACTGCTGGTAGGTAGCGGGGAGAGGAAGAAAGAAAGAAACACTGAGAAGGAAATCCAATTACATAATTTGGATTCCTATATCCAGAATCCACTCCACCTCTGTCCTTCCCAGATAAGTGAGCTGGTACATTTCCTTCCTTCCGTAAGCTAGTTTACATCAAGTTTCTGTCACTTGCAACCAAAAGAGCTCTGACTCAGACTGACTGTCAGACTGACCATAGACTCATTGCATGAACAAACCGTAAGAACCTCTGAGTTCATCAGATACGAATGGCCCTTAATGTGCACTCCCAGAACCAGCAGCCTCAGTCTCACCTGGGAACTTGTGAGAGATGCAAATCCTGGGGTCCTACCCCAAATCTACTGAATCAGAGCGGAGGTGGGACTCGGCCATCAGTTGTTTTTTTTTTTTTTTTTGAGAGGTTTTTGCTATAGGGCGCGAGCGCTCGCCGGAGCGACAGAGAGAGACATAGAGACAGAAAGTGAGAAATCACCCCCCCAGGGGGGATGGTCACGCTGCAATCCTTCTCCTCCATTCTCCTCTTGGGATCTTGGGCACGCACGCACACACGCCCGGCGTGAGTTTTAAGCCACCGGGTCCGGGATGCGAACCTTGGTCGACTACATGGGAGTCCAGCGACACAGCCATTATGCTAACTGTGGGTTCTCCCGGCCATCAGTTTTAACAAGCCCTCTAGATGATTTTGACCTGCACTAAAGTTTGAGAAATACTGTTGTAATATATCTTTTCCATGAGATGTGAAACCAGAGGCTCAGAAAAGGGAGTTAACTTGCTGAAGATCACAAAACTAGTTAGTGGTGGCCCCAGACCCTACTAGTCATCCAAGAGCTGTGGGGTTTGGGAAAGGAGGACCGCTTGGAGTCGTGAGGGAAGTAACGCACGGATTGGCAAATAGTAGGGGGGAGAAATATTTTGGGTCAAATAATACAGTACGGTTGGAAACACTTGCTATGTGTTTCCACAGGAGTTTAGAGAATATTTTACTCATCTTGGCTCTCCAGCTGAGCCAACAACAATGTGTTAAAGCTCCATGGCCAATGGCAGGAACCCAGGAGAGTCCTTTTTACGTGCCAGCAAAGAGGAATTTCTTAGAAAAGCTACAGAAATTATGCTGCTATCACATTTCACTTGGTGGAGTGAAGGAATAGGAGGATGAAACCAAAAGTAAGGGACCAAAGTTCAGAGGAGTCTCACCTCTCCAGTTGCAAGGGAAGGATTTTATGGTTATTTTTGACAGGACAGCAGTTCCCCAGAGGGAAACTGGGCACCCAACCTGGTGACTTGGAGAATAACTTGCGTTTTAGAACTTTCTTTTTCAGGTGGAGTGAGTGGCCCAGAGTGGCCTTGGAAACTATTTAGTAGCCTGCTTTCCGATGATTTCCCAGCCTGTCCTAGGGACGTGGTCTACCCAGAAGCAAATCTAAGAAAGGAAAGGCCCTGGCGCCAGTATTTCTGAAGGTTTTACTTTAGTCTCGCTCCTTCTCTTGAGCTACAGGCGGACATAGTAAGGAGCAGAGCAAAAGATCAAGGGCAGTTGCTGGCGCTGCCCATTTGAGAGAAGGAAAGCTTTTAATCGTCGATCCACACGTTCCCTGTGCTACATCGAGTCAAGAAAGACCAGTGCCATCCAGAGAGGTGCTTGGTTAAAACAAAGCAAAGCAGAGCAGAGCATCACCTCCTCTCATATACATCCATGAGTCACATGGTCGTTCATTTGTCAATTATGTATTGAAAGCCAACTGTGTTCCGGGCACAGGTCTAGGCACCAGGGACACAGCAACAACAAAAGCAGTTCAAAAGCATTGTGGGACCAGCAATCGGTGAAATGGCTATATCAATGGACTCCCATGTAGTCAACCGTGGTTCGAGTCCTGGATCCGGTGGCTTAAACTCATGCCGAGCATGTGTGTGTTCATGCCCAAGATCCTGAGAGGAGAATGGAGAAGGGATTGTGGCGTGGCTATCCCCCTGGGGGGAGGGTGATTTCTCGCTTTCTGTCTCTCTGTCTCTGCCTGTCTGGTGAGTGCATGTGCCCTATAGCAAAAGCCTCTCTAAAAAAAAGAAAAAGAAAAAGCGTTGCTCTTATGGGAGACATGTGGTGATTAACAAAACAAGTAACATGTTCATTGATGATTAGAGTGACAGAGAAAAATTTATCAGGGAAAGAGTACAGAGCGAGCCAGGGGTGGTGAGGGAAACTGAGGGAGCCCGATGGTGTTAATGGTAAAGTGTAATGCTCCATGAGGCTGAGCCACGTGGGAAGGTTCCAGATGAACATCCAGAGACCTCCTTGACCACACAGAAGCTGGGAGTGGATCATGGCATCAAGATTCAGTTCTGAGTGTGGGCTCTCTCTCAATCAATACATTTTTTTTAGAAAAGAAATTGAGGGACCAGCAGATGGTGTAATAGTTACGTTGTTGGACTCCCACGTAGTCGACAGTGGTTTGAGTCCTGGACTTGGAGGCTTAAGAAACTCACTCCAGGTGCACGTGCTTGTGTGCCCAAAATTCTGAGAGGAGAATGGAGGAGAAGGGGTGCATCATTCCCCTGGTGTGTGATTTCTTGCTTTCTCTCTCTCTGGCGAGCACACACGCCCTATAGAAAAAAAATCTCAAAAAGAAAGGAAGAAAGGAAAACAGAAAGAAAGAAATTGCAAATATAAATAGGGAGGCCAGCAGGTGGCGCGGTGGCCAAGGCGCTGGACTCCCATATGACCAACTACAATTTGATTCCTGGACCTGTCAGCTTGCTTTCTCACTTTCCCTCTCTCTTTCTGGTGAGCACACATGCCCTATAGCAAATGTAAAAATAATAATAAATAACATTTTTAAAAAAGGAAAGTATAAGTAAGGTGGTTAGGGAAGACGTAACTGGAATCCATCAGCCCCCAAGGACGCTCATAAAAGATCTGTTTGTTCCTCCTGCCCCTTTCCCTATGTCTCTTGGTGGACTCCAAGGTAGTGCATTGCTTCCTTGCTGCTAACTGCCCACCTCTAACCACAAGGGAAAATAAGCCGGGGACAGAGCTGAAAAGACCACAGCAGAAGGAGCCTCTGGTCTTCCTGTTTCCTGAAACAGTCGGTTTCCTTATGATTTAAGCCAGTTGGATTTGTGGTTTCTGATACTTACAGCCAAAAATGTTGCAACTACAGATGAGATCAAGGAAGTATGGGGCCAATGGGCATACCCAAATATTTCAGGGTGATAAAGAAAGTATTTAAGTTAATAGGCACTTTTTTGGTTTAATTTGCTGTAGGGCATGTGTGCTCACCAGAGAGAAACAGAGAGATGGAGAGAGAGAGAGAAAGTGAGAAAGCACCTCGCAGGAGGGATGACCATGCCTCTCGGGATTTTGGACACACACACACACACACACACACACACACACACACGCCAAGTGTGTTTCTAAAGCCACTGGCCCTGGAACTTAAACCATGCTGTCGGCCATGTGGGATCCAGTCACCTTAATCACTGCACCACTGGCTGACCCAACAGGCATTTTAAAAAACTAAGTTCCAAAGCATTAGACCCAGGTAGAATAACTTACAACCTGAATAAAGCAACTTAGTACAAATAAAAATGGCACATTATTTCATGCAGTGGGTCCCTAATTGACTAAAAACACACAAATAGTTTATAAAAAGAGAGAGAGAGGAGTTGGCAGGTGGTGTAGTGGTTAAGTGCACTGGACTCCCACATGACCAACTGTGGTTCGAGTCCCAGACCTGGTAGCTTGCTTTCTCACTTTTTCTCTCTCTCACTCCATCCCTCCCTGGTCAAATTTAAATAAATAAATGGATAAATAAAGTTAAATAAAAAATTATTACTTTTAAAAAGAGAGAATTTAAGGTGAGGCATATTTTAGGTGAAATTTTAAAAACGAAGTAATATAGAAGATGAGCCTGGAGCATATTGTGGTGCCAGAAGGTGAGAAGGTATTCATAAAAGGATGGGGAGACAGGAGCCAGCCTGAAAGAGCTTCCAGAGACTGAAGCTGGGGCAATTTGACAACAAAATGAATAGCGATAGCATTGGCTTATAACCCAAAGACCAAAGTAATTACCCATGAATTATATTTCCACAGAAATAAAAATAAAGAGTTGAATAAATAGAGATAGGAGATAAGGTATAGCTCTTCCCTAGAGAATTCCAGTGAAGGAATATAGAAGGAATGAGGGATGGAAACTCATGGGCAAACACAGTGATAATTGTTCTAGACGACCGCTGATGGGTGCTTGAACACCGGCCACAGGAGGTTTGAGGAGAAGCAGGATATTTGCATATTCTCACAGTATCTTCCTCAAGGGTAAAATGGATACTAAGGCAAACTAGAGTGCGCTAGGGGTGTGTCTGTCTGGAATTTGCCTGAAATGTGCCCTGTGGTTTCAGAGACAGGAAAAACCAGAGATCTGGTTTAAAATTGCACAGCTAGGACTTCCTGGGTCCCTCCAAGAAGCAGAAGGGGTCGTCGCTGTTTGGAGATCTTCAGTCAGGACCAAGGTGGACGTGGCCTGGCTGGGAGAGTTGTCCTCTCTCTCACTACTGAAGAACTCGGTGGGCTCGCCTCCTCCCTGGCCTGCTACGCCAATCCCTAAGGCCCTGGGGTTGCTCACTGCCAGGCAGGGTGGTGGTGAGTTTCACAAGCTATCCCAGAGTACAGATTGACTGGGTTGCCTTTAGTTTCCTCTGGATTTCTGGGTTATTTGTGTTGGCACCAGGCCATGTTCAGCTCTTCCCAAGTTGGAACACATTCTCAGAAAGGGCTGGTCCCACCATCCTCATCTTGGTTGAGCCAAAGTCTGGTTTCATTTTTCATTAAACGGCCATTTGTAACTTTCATTGAACAGAATGACAACATGTCCAACTGTCTTCATTCAGTATTTTCACAAGAGAGGTCCTTTGTGTCTCCCATGAGGATGTGTGATTTATTTATCTCAATTGTGCAATAGGCTCACCACCATTACAACTAACGCAATGTTCTGGAGAAAAATGTTGCTGTATCATACGGTGACTTCACTCGAGTTGGCAATGACTGGTTTCTTACCTAGACCCACCAAACTTTATGCCATGGGGGTAGAATTGCATTACCAGAGACTTCTTTGGCCTGATAGTGTCTGGAGGGCTGGGGCCACCTCTTGCCCTTCTTTATCTACTTAGGGGCTGGCACATAGTAGATGTGGTAGTTATCAGTACTGTTTACTAAGTATTTCCAACTCTTTTTTTTTTTGGAGAGATTTTTGCTATAGAGCATGTGCGCTCGCTAGAAGGACAGAGAGAGACAGAGAGGCAGAAAGCAAGAAATCACCCCCTAGGAGGGATGGCCATGCCGCAATCCATTCTCCTCCATTTTCCTCTCAGGATCTTGGGCACGCACGCACACGCGTCTGGTGTCAGTTTAAGCCACCGGGTCCGGGACTCAAACCGCGGTCAACTACATGGGAGTCCAGCGACATAGCCATTATGCCAACTGCTGGTCCCAGTATTTCCAACTCTTTATCTCCTGGGCCCAAGTATGGTTGCTTTCCTGACCCTCTGTGCCCAGGTGCAGCTATGGAAACAGTTCCAGCAGACAAGTTAGGAACACACATGCCCTATACCACTTCTGGCTAGAGCATTTAAATGCTTGTGATCCAGAGCTTTCTTTTTCCCTCAGTAACCAGCACTGTCTGGGGAGGTGGCTACTCAGTCACCCTGGGTCCTTGAGTGATTGCAACAGGTAGAGCCCTCCTTCTAACCATGATGCACACATACAGTAAGTAAGAAATACACATGGGGGGAACCAGTAGTTAGCGTAATGGCTATGTCACTGGACTCCCACGTAGTCGACCGCGATTCGCGTCCCGGACCCGGTGGCTTAAAACTCACGCCGGGCACATGTGCGTGCGTGCCCAAGATCCCGAGAGGAGAATGGAGGAGAAGGGATTGCAGCATGACCATCCCCCCGGGGGGTGATTTCTCGCTTTCTGTCTCTATGTCTCTCTCTGTCTGTCTGGCGAGTGCACATGCCCTATAGCGAAAACCTCTCCCCCCCCAAAAAAAAAAGAAAAAAAAATACACATGGGTTGCATTAACCACTGGGACTTTGAGAGTTGTTTGTTACTGCAGCATAACCTAGGCTATCCTCACTGCTACCATAGGAATAAAAGGGCATAAAATAAATATTTGTTGAGTGAATAAATGACTTAAGCCAGAAGAGACTTCTGAGCAGTGTTGCTCTAAAATTTTTAAAAACACTTATTTTTAAAAATTTTGCTCATTATTATTATTTTCCTTTAATTTGACCAGAGAGAGAGAAAGGGAAAGTGAAAAAACAAGCTACCAGGTCCAGGACTCGAACTGTAGCCTGCCATGTGCAGTGCCTTAACCACCACGCCACCTGCCGGTCCACTTTTGAATTATCATAAAGGAGAGATTTAGGCATGGCAATCTGATTACAGTTGTGGGGAAAGTTAGGGCCATGAGGGCTAGGGAGCTTTTCTTGTTTTGTTTGTATAGTACCTTGTTTTTATTAGATGACTTTTATTTGGGGTGTAGAAGTGTTGATGGAAATTTGGGGGCTACAGTACCCCAATTTAATTCTTGGCACTACCACTGGAATTTCAGTTGACTTTGTCATCCCCTATATATTTCAGAAAAGGGGAGCTGAGACCCAGCCTAAGTGACGATACTGATTAATTAGTGGCAAACCTGGTAAACACCACGCCTCACATTGCCTGATTATTTTCTGTCTGGTGCGTTTGCATCCTTTCATTCTACTTTTCATACATAGGTGTTAGAAGAAGCAAGGTTTGAGAGTCATGCTCTAATTCTAGTGCTGGTTCTTCCACTTACTAGCTGTAGACCTTGAGGGAAGCTCCTTAGCCTCTCAGCTGCACAATCGTCAGTGGGTTGCCATGAGGATTCAGTGAAGGTCTAAAGTATGGAAAGACCTAAAAATGTTAGGTGATGGGGACCAGCAGTTAGCGTAATGGCTATGTTGCTGGACTCCCACGTAGTCAACTACAGTTCGCGTCCCGGACCCGGTGGCTTAAAACTCACGCCGGGTGCGTGTGCGTGCGTGCCCAAGATCCCGAGAGGAGAATGGAGGAGAAGGGATTGCCGCGTGACCATCCCCCTGGGGGGTGATTTCTCACTTTCTGTCTCTATGTCTCTGTCTGTCTGGCGAGTGCATGCACCCTATAGCAAAAACCTCTCCAAAAAAATAAAAGAAAAAAAAATGTTAGGTGATGGTGACGATGGTGATGATTCTAGGTCTTCATCCCACTGTCCTCACATGCACCTGAGTCCCACGTCTCTTCATGCTTGGGAAATAAGGAATCTGTTTTAGACCAATGTATGAAATACTTACACACTATTTGGCCACAGGGACATAGCATCTGCGGTTCTAAGGAGAGCTGGGGCCTCAGCGCTGCTGAGCTGTCTTCCTCAGCCACCTCCCTTTGCTGGGAGCCCACACTAAGGGCTCCCCTAGTGGGAGGGATGAAAGGAAACAAGAACTTCTGTCCTCCCTGTTCAGTCTCTGCCATGTTTGCTGATGGGTCCATGCTCCGTGATGGAACTCCAACACCAGTTCAAAGACCCTCTGGGGCAAGGGCTAAAGTGATACACTCTCTAGTCGCTGGGACATCAGCCTGCAGGTTTTGGGTAGATATCTAACTGCAAACCTTGAATGCCCACAGCCATCCTTCTTGTCAACAGATGGTACCTGTGTGGGAGGCATGTGAGCAGGACTCCCTTGGAAAAAGCACAGTCCCGTGGCTTCCTCCTTAGTTTCAGTTGTTTTTTGTTTTTGTTTTCTTCTTCTCTTCTGTAGTTCCTGATGTCAATTCTGTTGCTCTGAGAGAGTATGGCAAGAAGAATAAAAGTCTGGCAAGAAGTGCATCAACGTATGAATTGTAATTTTAGGGTAAGGACTATCTCTTTTTGTTCCTTAGATGTATTTCCTTCAGGTACTTTTTAACAAAGTTTATTTATTTTATGAGCATGAGTCACAAAGAGAGACACAAAAAGAAAAGACAAGCATCTTCAACAGGGTCTCATGTCATGACCCCTCCCACCCCCACCCCCCAGCCTTCCCAGTCCGTCAGGATCATGTACAAGTCAACCAGGGAACTGAACCTGTCATCTTCCACACAGACCTACTTTGCTTGAGTAGTGTATTACCATTGTGCTACCAAACCAGCCCAAGTAACTTTTAAAAAATAATAATAATAGCAAGATTGTTTAAAGAAAAAACCTACTCATTTTAATATCACTCTTAATTTTAGAAATTCAAGCAACTTTTTATAATGAGATATACATATTTTGGTTTTAAAATTTTTATTTATTTATTAAGGTTTTTGCCATAGGGCATGTGTGCTTGCCAGAGACAGTGAGAGGAAAAAAAGTGAGAAATCATGCCCCCCCTCCCCCCGGAGTGGATGGCCATGCCATAATCCCTTCTCCTTCATTCTCCCCCTGGGATTTTGGGCAAGCCTGCATATGCACCCAGCGTGATTTTTTAAGCCACCGAATCCAGGACTCCAACCATGGCAGTAAGCCATATGGGAGCCCAGTGTTGTAACCACCACACCATCTGCTGACCCTGATTTTTTATTGAGGTGAAACATGGATTCAGAAAAGTATATATATCACATGTGAACAGCTCAATGAATTTGCATGAACATAATAGATCCATGTAACCAGCACCCAGGTCAAGAAGCAGGACATCACCTGCACCCCATGCCCTTATGCAGTGACAGCTCTCCTGACTTCTAACAGCATAGTTTTGCTGGTTTTATCCTCTGTACAAACGGAATCACATGGTATGTACGTCTGCGCGTCTGATTTCCTTCACTACATTCTCTGTGACGTTCAAGTTTCTTCAGTGTAGCAGTGCTTCATGCATTTTTTTTTAACCCTTCCACCGCAATGTTTGCAATCCATTCTACTGTGGGTGGGCGTTTGGGTAGTTTCCAGTCTGGGGCTATCACAGTATATTGGTATAACATTCTAGTTCATATCCTTTGGTAAGCATACACACTCATTTGTGTTGTATATAGATCCAGCAGAAAAATGGCTGGTCACTGGGTAGCTGTACACTCAGCTTTAATAGATTCTGCCAAAGAATTTTCCAAAATGCTTGTAACAACTTGCACTTTTCATTAGGAGTGTATGAGTTCTGATGGTTCTACTCAATATAAAGTCTATTTTCTAATAACTCAAGGGTTGAGTTAATTCAAATGGCAACAATTAACCCTTTGGAGTAACAGTGAGTCTGTTCATTAAAGCCAGTTTTCCCCCTCATCCTAACTTCTAACAGTGTTATGTAACCTGGATGAGCTTCCTGACCTCCATCCTCCCTTAATCCAGCCAGTGAAAAGTCCTTCTGAAAACATTGTCCATTCACTTATCCAGCTAGAATGTTGTGAGTGTTAATAAATTGGTGTTTGCAAAACAAATTTAACCCCTCCTGCAAAGTGAAATATATGCCTTGCCAGCGATGTGTCTAATATTATGTCTCCAGGGCTGTAAATGCAATTCACAATCTGGAATTTAGCTTTGGTCCTAAAGAAAAGTGGTATATTATCCTGTAGGTTTTAACAAAATAAAATAGTGCTTTTAAAGTGCTAAAGCATTTGCCAAATATAGGTGGTCAGCTACTGGCAAGAGAGGGAGGGTGTGTGTGTCTGGTGGTGGTGGGGCAACAAAAGGATCCACAGGGGAATTTGGAGGGCTTACCCCCCCCCCCCCTGCGCCGCCTCTACAACAAATTGGTATTGTAGAGCTAAGCCTCCATTTTTCCCATCTGTAAAATGGGGTACTGTGAGGAGGAGCTGCTGAGGTGATCAGTAAGTCCTATCCAGATCTAGTTTATATTCTCTGAGCGTGCAGGGGGAGGAGATGCTGACCGAGAAAAAGTAGAGGAGAGCAGAAACAATTCACTTCATATACTGTGTCCCTCTTCACCCCCACCCCCCGCCCCACCCCCCACACACAGCGGGCAGTGCCCCGAGGCCGGGTGTATTGTGCCCTTCACCAGGAAGCCACGGAGCTGAATCCTTTTCCACAGCGGTCCCTCCAAATCCCACTCTCAAGCGGTCTGACTTGTTAACTCTACACTCAGGAATATTTGGGCAGAGGGGCGACCTCCAAGCTCCCACCCCTCACGGCGCGTGGCTCTTAAAGTGGTGGAGTAGGCACTTGAGTATCCGGGCGATCCCTAAAGGTAAGCCGCTGACTCTGGAAGTTGGGGCCCCGGGAGGAAGAGCGTGCCAGGAGGGATGCCTGGCATCCGAGGATCCAGCGGTCCGGGGAGCCCAGAAGCGCAGTGGGGACCCAACCTGGGCCGGGTGGGCAGCCGCGCTCGCAGCCGCCACTCTCGCTGGCGCCCGAGCGCGAAGCTCCCTGCAGGGCTCCGTCCCGGCGCGCAGCGCGCTCACACCCTCCTCCCCCGCGCCCCGCCCGCTCCCCACCTCCGCGCCCAGCCTCGCCGCCGCCGCCGAGCGCCCGACTCGCCACGCCGCGCTAGGCAGCTGGAGAGCTGGCGGGCGGGCGGGCGGACGGGCGAGCGGTCCGGGAGCGGCGGGGGCGGCGCCCAGCCCGCGGGAGGGAGGAGGAGGGACGCGGCGGAGGAAAAGGGGAAAAGGAGGGCCGAGGGCGCCAGCAGCCAGCCAGTCGGCCGGGACCGGCAGGTAAGCGCGCCGCGCCGGGATGGGTCTGTCCCCTCCGGCTCCGGAGACCGAGCCCGGAGAGCCGGCGGCGGGCGCGGGAGGCTCGGGCGCAGAGTCCGGACCTGAGGGCCACGAGAAGGCGGGCGAACGCGCCCTCCGTCCGGCAGCCGCTCCGAGCCGGGGCGGTCCTGGAAGGCAGACGCACGGCGGGATCCCGCGCTCCCTGGGAAAGGGGGTTCCGGCGACGCGTTCTCTGAGGGAAGGGACCTGTGTATTTAAAACCTTTAAACAGACTCAAACTCTCCCCACCTCTCTGGGAAGTAGAGCCAAGAGCCTGACTCGTGCGAGCGGTCTGCGAGCCGTGACTCCCCGGGACTCGGGCTACCGCGCCGGGTAGTGGGTGCGGTGGAACCTGCCGAGCGCGATCGCGCCCTGACGCCTTTGGCGCTGCCCGGCTGGGGGGGTCCAGAACAGGTGGCCTTGGGCGCGGCGGGATGGAGCAGCAGCCCGAAACGGGGGGGGGGGGGGGGTTGGGTTGTGTGAGCACGGGCGAAGGACGAGGCTGGTGGTCTCCGGGTGAGCGCATTTCTGCCGAGGCTCTCTTACTGTCAGTATATTTAAAGTGAGAGTTCTCAGAAAGGGGCCCGACAGACCTCCCGAGAGCCAGATGAAGCAGGAGACGGAGGTTTTCCATGGCTGCTTCGACAGTGACACTTAGTCTGGTACTGTGTACACGAATCCCCTGGGGAGCCTGGCAAATTGAGATTCTGATTCAGTAGGTCTGGGGTGGGGCCCGAGAGTCTGCATTTCTAACGCACTCCCAGATGCTGCTGCTGCTGCGGGGACCACATGTGCATAGGCCCTTACAGACGTGCTTTTTTGGTACAACGGTCTGAAAACCTCAGGAAAAGTGGGAGATCAGGAGATTGGGAGATGAGGTCCCCAAACTTTACATTCCCACTGCTATCCCAAAACACATTGAGACGGTTGCTCCTCATTTAATAGCGAAACGCCTTACTTTTCGTACCAACTCTCTAGTCAAACACGTATCTGATATTAGAGCTGGCTTCATGGACAAGCAACTTGCACTTTGTTTAATGCCGAAATTCTTCATAGTTTTTGAACAAGGGGCCTCGCGTTTTCATTTTGCACTGGACCTCATAAATTAAGTGGCTGATCCTTACAACCATCACTAGAGTTGGGTAAAAGACCCATTTCTTTGATTAGGGTTCAAGCTGGTGGGTGATGGAGAGTAAAAGGTTTATTAAGCGTGGACTAGCTAGGTGTTGGCAGTCCCTCCAACCTTCCTCAACTTCTCCTTGGCCGCCTTAATAAGTAAACCTATGATACAACCCAGTCACGGATGGTAAAACAAATAGACTCCTTTATTAATATTGATAATTAGCAATCTTTAAAGAACTTAATAAACTGTGCAATCAAGTTTGCTGTTGATGTAATTGATAAATTGACAAACAGTGTAAGCTGTATGTCGTTATTTTCAGAGGATTTAGGGAGTCTTTAATTTAGTGTCATGAAATTTTGCTTAGTTAAGATAAAAAAGGAGCTGGATATTGCTTGGTCAGGCTGCTTTTACCGTGCAAATGCAAAGCTAAAAACCAGAAAGTGGCCAAATTTTGTAGCTGTTCAGGGGTATTGTTTTACAGAGCCTCAATGTGATGCCAGCTCCTATCGGATTTCTTTCTGCTTTTATCATTCCCACATCCCTGCAAGGTGACTTTCATTAAAAGGGGCAGAGAGCAGATTTAGCTATTGAAAAAAACACAAGAAATGCAGGGCCAGCATCAGTGTTTTGTCTGTGAATAATTCTTGCCAAAAAAACATAGCTTCCAGGTGTGTGTACTTTTCTAGAAAAAAAGTTGGAAATACAGAAAAGAAAAAAATTGAACTCTAATTATGGATATGATTTTGTTCAGCAGAGGAAGAAAAATCTGAGAAATGGAATTTCATAGGCAGATTTGGCAGGGAAGGGAAAGCCGCTGTGTTTTTGGTACCAAGAACAGCCTTCCAGAAATGGCAAAGTGAGTTTGCTCAGGTGTTAGGGAGAGCTAGTAAAGAAGCTGATTTTCCATGGCTGATGTGGTCATTCTGAGTGATCAGAGTGGGGACATCATGACATATGTTCCTCTTGCTTTCTCTGCTCAGATGAAACTAATGAACACATTTTTCCATTTTACTGCCTGAGAGTGCCTGGTTACTTTCGACTACATGGTACAAACTAGGATGAGCACCATTACATTTAGAAACGGGGTGGGGGGAGTGTCTGTATTTTTGTGATGTTACTAGTTCCTGGGATAGAAAGGACAGATTTTGATTTAGTAAAAATCCAGGGGCTGGATTTTATGTCTCATTGAGAAAGGCCTTCCCTGCCTCAAGATAGGGAGGAAAAAAAAGTTCTCTTAAAATGTTCATGGTTTTAAAAATGTACAGGTCTTGGGAACCAGCAGTTAGCGTAATGGCTATGTCGCTGGACTCCCACGTAGTCGACCGCGGTTCGCGTCCCGGACCCGGTGGCTTAGAACTCACGCCGGGC
Organism: Tupaia tana; assembly: GCA_026018925.1. Classification (NCBI taxonomy): domain Eukaryota; kingdom Metazoa; phylum Chordata; class Mammalia; order Scandentia; family Tupaiidae; genus Tupaia; species Tupaia tana. The sequence continues at coordinate 154,617,521 of JAKSZU010000009.1, forward strand.
GCGTGTGCGTGCGTGCCCAAGATCCCGAGAGGAGAATGGAGGAGAAGGGATTACGGCGTGACCATCCCCTCTGGGGGGTGATTTCTCGCTTTCTGTCTCTATGTCTCTCTCTGTCTGTCTGGCGAGCGCACGCGCCCTATAGCGAAAAACCTCTCCAAAAAAAAAAAAAAAAAAAAATGTACAGGTCTACAGGTCTTTATCTGCCCAGAACTTAATTTGGGGGTGTGGTTATGAGGTGGGGCGTACTGGAACTTTAAAGGAATGGACTAAACATTTGGCGAAGATGATCGTAAAGAAATTTTCTCAAAATAAGATTCTGGTGAATACTATTCTGTTTTATAAATGTATTTCATTAGTTCCCTAGTCTATTCTATATATATATATATATATATATATATATATATATTTTTTTTTTTTTTTTTTTAGAGAGATTTTTGCTATAGGGTGTGTGCACTTGCCAGAGAAACAGGAAAGACAGAGAGACAGAAAGTGAGAAATCATCCCCCGGGGGGGGGGGGGGGGGGGGGCGGGGTATGGCCACGCAGCAATCCCTTCTCCTCCATTCTCCTCTCACGATTTTGGGGATGTATGCACACGCGCCCAGCATGAATTTTAAGCTGCTGTGTCTGGGACTCAACCGTGGTTGACTATGTGGGAGTCCAGAGACGTAACCAGTACACCATTTGCTGGTCCCTATTCTATGATTCTTAAAGTGTAATGTATTTGCAGTAAAACTTGCTCTTTTCAGTGTACAGTTCTAGAAGTTTCAATAATGCATGTGGTCATGTAACCACCACTATATAAAGATATAGAAGGATTTTGTCACTCCCCAAAATTCTCTGTTGACTCTGTAGTTAACCCTTCCTGCCACTCTTAGCCTGTTTTCCATCCTTACAATTTTGTTGTTTCCAGAATGTCATGTAAGTAAATTCATATACTATGTAGCTTTCTGAGGCTGGTTTCTGTAACTTAACATACTGCACTTGAGACTCATCTGTGTTGTTGTATGGATCAATAATTTCTTTTTATTGCTGAGTGACATTGCACAGTTTATCTATTCAGCAACTTTCGATGATCATGAATAAAGCCAATATAAACACTGCATACACTGTGTGAATTAAATTTTTATTTCATTCAGGTAAATACCTAGGATTGCTGCCTTAAAATAGAAGTTTAATTTAATAAAAATCTGCTCAACTTTCCCAAAGTGGCTGTACCATTTTGCATTCCCACCAACAATGTATGAGAAGCCCAGTTGCTTGACATCCTCACTAGCACTTGGTATTGTCGGTGTGTCTTATTCTAGCCATTTTGGCGGGTTTGTGGTGGCATCTCTCTGTGACTTTGGTTTACTCTTCTCTAATGACAAGGAATATCAAGTATCTTTTCATGTGTTTTGGGGTCATTTGTATATCCTCTTTCATGAAGTGTCTGTTTTGTTCTTTTCTCATTGTGTTTGTCTGATTATTGGGCCATAGGAGTTCTCAGCTATCTGAGTACAAGATATTTGTCAGGTATGTGTATATTTGAAATTCTTTCTTTTAGTCTATGGCTTGGCTTTTTTTTTTTTTTTTTTTTTTTTAGAATTGTTTTATTTAATTTAATTTGGCCAGAGACAGAGACAGAGAGAGGAAAAGTGAGAAAGCAAGCCACCAGGTCCAGGACTCAAACCACAGTCGGCCTTAACCACCATGCCACCTGCTGACTCCTATGGCCTTGTCTTATAATTTTCCTAATAATGTTCTTGGGAGAGCAGAAATTTTTAATTTTGATAAAGTCTAATTTATCTTTTTTTCTTCTGTGGGTAGCATTTTTATCAGCCTGTGTAATAAATAATTTGTCTACCCTAAGTTCACCAAGATGGTTTCCTGTGCTTACTTGAGACATTTTATAGTTTTATCACGTATGTATAGGTCTATACCTTCAAGTTCATTTTTATATGAAGTAATGGTAAAGGTTCACCTTTTCCCCCATAGATAGGCAGTTGTTCTAATACTGCTTGTTGAAAGGATTCTATTTTTTTCTCATTTTATCTCCTTGACACCTTTATCAAAAGCTGACTTGTACATGTGTGTAGATTTGGGATCTCTCTATTCTGTTCTATTGATCTGTCTGTCATTATGCCAATACCACCCTATAGGCCTCACATATTCTTGTTAGGTGAATTCCTAGATTGTTTTTTGTGTGTGATTCTTATTGCTTTTTGAATTCATATCCCCTTTTCCCATTTCATTTTCATTTTCTTTTAAGAATGATTTATTTTGATTATTTAATTCCATTTGTTGTTATTATTATTATTTTAATTTTACTAGACAGACAGAGAAAGGGAAAGTGAGAAAGCAAGCTGCCAGGTCCGGGACTCAAACCGTGGTTGGCCATGTGGGAATTCAGTGCCTTTAACCACCACGCCACCTGCTGGCCCTCTCATTTTCTAATTACTGTTGAGTGGGAGGCCTATGTAAGTTGTTTTAGATCTGTCTCACAGTCAAGCTATCTTACTGAACTTTTATTCATTTTTCATAGTTTTCTAGCTGATTTCCTCAGATTTTTAAGCTAAACAATCAAATTGTCTGCAAATGGCAATATTTTAGGGATTTTCCCCCCAATATTTTTATTTCATTTCATTTACTTGCCTTAGTGGCTCTGATTTGGATGGAAATGCTTCTAATATTCTACCATTAAGTATTATAAGGGATCTTCACAAGTTCAAAAAAAAATGTGTATTATGAAAAAAAACTAAGCATGGATTTCAAAAAAATTTTTTGTGCCAAAATAAACTTGTACTTTAACTCTAGTTTTCCATGAACATTTTGAAGTTTTTGTGTATACTTGGTGTAGGATTCTGGTAGCTACTCTGGTTATCTTCAAGCGGTTTCTTCCCATTTTTAGCTTGCTAAAAGTCTAGGATTTAATTTTAAAATGTCTTGTTCTACTTGGAATTCTTTTTTATTTTTTAACTGAAAGTCCCACAGGTTTAAGGTCAGTCAGTCTTCCTGGCTGTAGTGATCTTCACAGAGGAGAAGTTAGTATAGCCTTAAGTCAGTTCATTTTATTTAGATTATGAAGAACCCACCTTTGGAGCTTTTCAGAATGTTAGCACTTGGAAGGATGCTGTGGGCAGTGTGGAGGGAAAAATAGAGGGACGGTTTACAACCTACTCATGTATAAACCAGATAGCTTTCTGTGGTGTTTTGCAAACATTTTTGCCCACTGTTCATAGTGAGAAATGTATTCTGTACATTTCTGTAGAAACATAACTATATGATTGAACCTAGTATAAACATAACTATGCGATTGAAACAAAATCTTACAAAGTATTATCAATTTTTCTTGTGTGCCATGTATTCTGCTCTTTTCACCTCTCCCATCTGTTCTATTTCATTTTAAAGTGACAATTGGGCCAGCAGGTGGCATAGTGGGTAAGGCGTTGGACTCCCACATGGCTGACCATGGTTTGAGTCCCAGACCTGACAGCTTAAAACTCAGGCCAGGCGCATGTGCATGCATGCCCAAAATCCCAAGAGGAGAATGGAGGAGAAGGGATTGCGGCATGGCCATCCTCCCAGGGGGTGATTTCTCACTTTCTTTCTCTCTGTGTCTCCGGCAAGTGTGAGCACACTTTAACAAAAACCTCTCTTAAAAAAAAAAACAAAAAAACAAAAAAAAAACAAACAAAAAACCCCCCAAAAAACTAATAATAATGATCGTGAGCCTCAAAATTAATTTGGTCATGCTTTCATTATTTCATGACCCATAGTTTGAGAAGCCCTGTTTTTTGTTTTTTGGTTTTTTTTGAGAGTTTTTTTTTGCTATAGGTTGTGTGCGCTCTCCAGAAAGACAAGAGAGAGACAGAAAGCAAGAAATCACCCTCCAGGGGGGATGGCCACGCCACAATCCCTTTTCCATTCTCCTCTCGGGATCTTGGGCACGCATACACACGCACCCAGCGTGAGTTTAAGCCACCGGTTCTGGGACTCAAATCACGTTGACTACGTGGGAGTCCAGCGACATAGCCATTATGCTAACTGCTGGTCCCAAGAACCACTGGTTTTTGAAAACTTCTGATTTAGTTTATTTATTTTTTTTTTTGGAGAGGTTTTTGCTATAGGGCGCGTGCGCTCGTCAGACAGACAGAGAGAGACAGAGAGATAGAAAGCAGGAAATCACCCCCCAGGGGGGATGGCCACGCCGCAATCCCTTCTCCTCCATTCTCCTCTCGGGATCCTGGGCACGCACGCACACGCGCCCGGCGTGAGTTTAAGCCGCCGGGTCCGGGACTCGAACCGCGGTCGACTACGTGGGAGTCCAGCAACATAGCCATTACGCTAACTGCTGGTCCCAAAACTTCTGATTTAGTTTCTAAGCCCCTCATTGCTGGATCGTGCCCAGGACAGATTCATTTTATATCAGATCCTGTGACCATGCCAAGTGAGTTCATTTATAATTCACTAAGTAGTACGATTACTGAGATCATTGTAACTACTACGTTTCTCTCTTGAGTTACTGCATGGAGCCTCTGAAGCAGTCTCCCAGCATCCTCTCTTGGCCCCAGAGAATAGCAAGTAAATGCAATCTTGTAATTCCGTGGCTCAAAACCCTCCACTGACCTCCTGCCACACTTAGAATCAATCTCCAGTCCTCACTGTAGCAACCTTACTCTTACTCTCCTCCCGCTGCTCCAAACACACCAGCATCCATGCAGTTCCTCCCCGCAGCCAAGTGTTTGCCTGCCCTGCAACTTTTCATTTGTTGTGCTTCCTGCCTGGAACACCATTTCACCAGAAACTCACGGACGTACTTTCTGCCTTTGTTTCTCTTGGGTCTTCTCTAACCCTTCCTGTGAAGTAGCACCTCCCTGCTTACTACTGGGAAGGTCCATTCTCTTATTCTCCTTGTGTTTTCTTTGTAACACTGCTACCTGCAGGTATATTATTTAATCATTTGTGGACTGATTCTGTGCCTTTTTTCCCCTGCTAGATTATAAATTCCAGGAGGTCAGGGACTTTGTATATTTCGCTTACCACAGTATTGAACAATGGGGCTCAATAAGTATGTGTCAAATGACTGACTGTGTGTCCCTAGTAGAAATGAGGTGTTAATCCTAACAGAAATTCAGTGCTTTCTGCCTTTCTGTTCACTTTCAGTGTGGAGATTCTTTTTTTCCCTTCAAGTTTAATTATCTCATTTCTTTCCTGAGAGAGTGTGCACTCACATGCATGAGAGGGAGAAAGAGAGAGAAAAAGAAAAAGAGAAAGAGAAGCTCTTGACAAAGTCTCATCATGCCATGAATCCCTCTCCCCAGCCCTCCAGCCAGCTGGGATCATGGGCATGCATGAGCCTGGCATGTTTCAAGTCGGCTTGGATCTGAACCAGTGGTTGGCCAAGTGGCTTCCAGCACTGCATATCAGAATGCTACTGCCCGTGCCACCAAAGCTGGCCAATGTGAGGACTGCTTTAAGTTAAGTGTTGAGGTTTTTTGAGAGATTTTTGCTATAGGGGGTGTGTACTCACTGGAGAGACAGACAGACAGAAAGTGACAAATCACCCCTGGGGGATGACCATGCCACAATCCCTTCTCAATCATTCTCTTCTCGGGATTTTGGGCACACAGGCACACGCATCCAGCGTGAGTTTTAAGCCACCGGGTTTCGAATTCGAACTGCGGTCGACTACATGGGAGTCCAGCGACGTAACCATTATGCCATCTGCTGATCCCAAGTGTTGAGTATATTTTAATGTAAGCAGTTTATTACTCAACAGACACTCATCTGGTATCTACTACATTTCTTTCTTTTTTGGAGAGATTTTTGCTATAGGGCGTGTGCGCTCACTGGAAAGACAGAGAGAGACAGAGAGACGGAACGTGAAAAATCACCCCCCGGGGAGGTGGCCACGCTGCAATCCCTTCTCCTCCATTCTCTTCTCGGGATCTTGGGCATGCAAGCACATGTACCCAGTGTGAGTTTAAGCCACCGAGTCTGGGAACTGCGGTCGACTACATGGGAGTCCAGCAACATAGCCATTACATCAACTGCTGGTCCCTTTCTTTTTATAAAACAAACAAACAAACAAAACAAAACAAAAAAAACCCAGGCCACTTTAATGTTTTTGTACAATTTAATAAATAATCTTTTGATGACTGCAGACATGTAAGACCACTATATTCAGAAACATCAGTCATGATGGTTTTCCAGATTGGTGTATCATCTTCAAAAATTACAAGGAGCTACTTGTATGCAACTGCTGTCAAACCAATAAGACAGCATTTATGCATCCATCATTTTCAGGATTGTTGGTAACTTGGGCATATTTCCCCCAAATAGCCTTGCCTCCTGTGTCACAAGATGTTCACTTCCATGACAGTACCTTTGGTGATAACACCAAAAGTCGTATATAGCGGGGATGAGGGATTCTTCTTTACACCAAGTATTGGCAGGCAAAAGGTGGCTTTCAGTTCAGGATGTGTTACGTGGGCCTTCTTGAAACCTAAGCCTATTGGCCTAATGAATCTTTCATATTTAGGTGGTTTTCTAGTAAAGCCATCTCTAACAAAGCAGACCTTTATAACCATCCTCTTCCATGCCTTCTTTCTCTTTCCTGTTCGAATAACTTTTAAAAAATTATTTACTGAATTTTTATTCATTCATTTATTTTAATTTGACCAGAGAGAGACACAGAGAGAAAGAGAGGGAAAGTGAGAAAGCAAGCGACCAGGTCCGGGACTTGAACTTTGGTCAGCCGTGCGGGAGTGTCCAGCACCTTAACCACCACACCACCTGTTGCTCCCTCGAATAACTTTTAATACTTCTGTTTTTCCTTGGGCTCAAACTTTGGGTAGAGGGACTTCCCATTTTCCCGCTTTCTCTTTCTGTTTCTGTTCAATCATATTGGAAAGTACTTTAGCTCGGGACTGTCCTTCTCTGTCCAACAGATAGGCAGGTACTGCTCCTTGTGGAGTCTTTTCATCATTCGCTTGTTTGATGTTCCTCTTTTCATGCATCTTGATCATCTTTTCCATTTGTATTTTTTCATCATGGCGCTGTTTATGATAGAGCTTAGCCTTCAGACCAGTTATCTTTTTTGCCCTTTTTTTTTTTGAGAGGTTTTTGCTGTAGGGCATGTGCGCTCGCCAGACAGAGAGAGACAGATAGCGAGAAATCACCCCCCAGGGGGGATGGTCACGCCGCAATCCCTTCTCCTCCATTCTCCTCTCGGGATCTTGGGCACGCACACACACGCGCCTGATGTGAGTTTAAGCCACCGGGTCCGGGAAGCAAACCACGGTAGACTACGTGGGAGTCTGGTGACATAGCCATTACGCTAACTGCTGGTCCCTTTTTTGCCTTCTTTGAACATTCATGAGCCTCCTGACTTTCCTTCTTCCTCTTTTTCTCATGGTAATCCAAACGGTATCCATAGCGTTTATAGCGTTTATGATGTAATTCAATACATTCGTTTTGTGGCAGAGTCACTGGGAGCAGCCTCCCAGATGCAAAGTTGTCACCTTCCAGGTCTCAGAGACCAACAAGCAGACTGACGCAGTCTGGAATGGGATAGCTCTACTACATTTCTAACTCTGTGGTAGTAATAATGGCAGCCATCGTTTACCGAGCAGGCATTGCACTTACTCCTTTATATACACAAGGGGCCTTCAAAACGTTCTGGAAAATGAATATTATATAGATAGATAGATATAAAAACTATGCGTGGTTTTGAAATAAACTACTTTATTTCAAATAAACCACTTTAATACCATTTTCCCGTGAACTTTTTTTTTTTTTTTAATTTGGAGAGGTTTTTGCTATAGGGCGCGTGCACTCACCAGACAGACAGAGAGAGACAGAGAGACAGAAAGCAAGAAATCACCCCCCATGGGGCTGGTCATGCCGCAATCCCTTCTCCTCCATTCTCCTCTCGGGATCTTGGGCACGCACGCACACGTGCCCGGCGTGAGTTTTAAGCCACCGAGTCCGGGACGCGAACCACGGTCGACTACGTGGGAGTCCAGCGACATAGCCATTACGCTAACTGCTGGTCCCTCCCGTGAACTTTTTCAAGTCCTCTCATATTAACTCATTTAACCCTCCTAACATCTTGAGGCAGGTACTATTACTATAATTTTACAGAGGAGGAAACTGAGATACAGAGACATTAAATACCTTTTCTAAGATCATATAAAAGGCAAGTAGTGGCTCCAGGGTTTGAATACAGACTGCTTTTTTTTTTATTTCCTCTTCCCTAGATTTTTGCCTTAGGGCACATGCACTTGCCAGAGAGATATGGAAAGAGATAGAGAGAGAGGGAAAGTGGAAAATTACTCTCCAGGGAAGATGACCATGCTTCAATTCCTTCTCTGTTCTTCCCTTGGGATTCTGGGCACACATATACATGTGCCCAACATGTTTTCCAAGCTGCTGGGTCCAGGACTTGAACCACACAGTCAGCCATGTAGGATCCTGCTCCTTAACCCCCATGCCATCTGCTGACCCCATACCACTTGATTTTTGAGCCTGTGTTTCTTGACCACACTTCTCCTAGCAATAGCAAGGGGGTGTGCATGATTCCTGACTTTCATAAGCATGTAGCATTTATGGCTTTTGCTTGCTTAGAATAGTGGTTCCCAACTGGGGATGATTGATTTGCCGCCGCCCCCCCCCCCCCCCCCTCAGGACATTTGGCAATGTCTGGAGCCATTTTTGGTTGTCATGACTGGTGGGGATGGAGGTGCTACTGGCATCTAGTGGGTAGAGGCCAGAGCTGTTGCTCAACATCCCATAGTGCCCAGGACACTCATCCTCGACCCCCAAGAAGGAATGATCCAGCCCATGCATCAGTAGTGCTGAAGATGGAAAGCCAGCCATAGCACGGTGGTTCTGAAAACTGGCAGGCAGTTAATAGAATCACTTAAGGCATTTGGCGTGGTGGTTAAGGCACTTGAATAACACATGGCCAACCGCGGTTCGAGTCCTGGACCCAGTGACTTGAAACTCATGCTGTGTGCACAAAATCCCAAGAGGAGAATGGTGGAGAAGAGGTTGTTGCATGGTATATCCCCCACGGGGGTGATTTCTCACATTCCCTGTCCCTGTCTCTGTTGAGTGCACATGCCCTATGGCAAAAAGCTGAAAAATAAAAAAAATAAATACTGATATCTAGGTCCAATTTCTTTTTCTTTCTTTCTTTTTTTTTTTTTTTTTTTACTGATATCTAGGTCCAATTTCTTTTTCTTTCTTTCTTTCTTTCTTTTTTTTTTTTTTGAGAGGTTTTTTGCTATAGGGTGCGTGTGCTCGGCAGACAGACAGAGAGAGACAGAGAGACAGAAAGCGAGAAATCACCCCACAGGGGGGATGGCCACGCCGCAATCCCTTCTCCTCCATTCTCTTCTCGGGATCTTGGGCACACACGCACATGCGCCCGGCATGAGTTTTAAGCCACCGGGTTCAGGGCTCGAACAGCGGTCGACTACATGGGAGTCCAGCGACATAGCCATTACGCTAACTGCTGGTCCCATCTAGGTCCAATTTCTGACTATGATAAACCTCCAGTGGACCTTCACCATTACCCAGCAATACTCAACCTCGTGGATTTGCTGTTGACACTTTGTTTTGTTCCCTCTGCCCCTTCCATATCAACGGCTAATGCTGGCTCATAGACAGGGACTCCTGATTAGTCCCACCACCCAAAACGCCAGTATGCCCACATTGGTACAAGTGCTCACTGTTCCTCACTGTTGCTGTGATTGGTGGATGAAATGTCCCTGATGTCAAAGACCGGCTTCTTTTCTGAACTGTGGACCCCCATTCTTTGTCTTTTCAAGGACATGCTCTTTTTTTCCCTACTCTGTGTGTGTGTGAGTGTGCATGTGTGTGCTGGAGAGTGTGCGTGTTTGCTAGAGATGCAGAGATAGAGAAGGAGAGGAGAAAACATCTCCTGTGGGGAATGGTATTGCCGTAATCCCTTTTCCTTCTCTACTCCTTTCAGGATTTGGGGCATGCAGGTATATGTGCCCGGCGTGTGTCTTAAGCCACGAGGTCAGGGATGTAAACCACACAATCAGTCACATGGGATCCAGCTGCCTTGTCCACAATGCCACTGACTGGCAGCTGCCTTTTTTTTTTTTTTTCTTCCCACTTTTTTTGGAAATTATTTTAAACTTTACAAATAAATTGCACCAATAAAGCACAAAGAACACCCTATATCCTTTATCCAGATTGCTTTATCGTTAACGTTTTACCCCATTTGCACCGTTGCTGTCATTTTTAAAAGTCTGAACCATTCAAAGCTAGGTTCCGTGTGCTAGGGCCCTTTACACCTGTCCTAAATGGTGTACTCCAGTACTGTTTCCTAGGAATGAGACTGTTCTCTTACCTGTCGGTAACCACAGCACGGTTGCTGACTTCAGTATACTTAACATTGCGGGGACACTGTTGTCTATTCTGCCACTTGTATTCCTGTTTCAATGACAGACCTGATAATATCCTTTACAACATTTTTTTCCCCTTCTATTGGGTTGTTGGAAAAGTCACCACGCACCTTTACATAGAAAAACAGAAAAAATACCACATGGCTTTTCCAGCAGTCCAGTAGTACAGGATCCACTTTAGGGCTATTATTGCACTTAGTCGTCGTGTCTCTTGGCCTCTTTTAGTCTGGAACATTTCCACAGCCTTTCTTTGTCTCTTATGGCATTAACATTTGAGATGAATATATATCACCCTCTCTCCCTCTTTTTTCAGTAGAACATTTAGCATTTTTGGTTTGCCCGATATTTCTCATGATTAGGTTCAGATTATGTATTTTTGGCCAGAATACTATATAGATGAGATGATAATGTCTCTCTAAGGGTGTCCCATCTTAGAGGGAGATGTCCATCTTGTTCATTTCGATCACGTGGTTAAGGTGTTGTCTAATTTGCCCACTGTGTAATTATTGGGTTTTTGTCCTTCCATGTCAACAATTTGTGGAAAGATAAATATCTCACACCTTGTTAATATTTCTCTGTAGATTTAGCATCAGTGGTGATTTTTGCCTAATCTCGTCTTTAGCATGATGGTGCAAAACAGTGATTTTCTTTCATACTCTAGCATTCCTTCCACATTTACTAGTTGCACCCCAGCAAGAGCCCTTGGTTCTCCCCTATTTGTTTATCATTGACATAATTTATGAATTCCTATTTGTTTAAGTTTATTTCTTCCATGAGAGAGAGAGAGACCCGCACAACAATGTCTTCATGGCACAGGCCACCCCCAGTCTCAGCGGGCCCCTGTGCACACTCAGCACACCCAGCCTTTCCTCTGTGTGTCCAGTTGTATTTCTGCTGCACCACTGCCTGGCACAGAATTTCTTTTTTTCTCCCTCATGGTTCATAATTCATTATTGCACTTAATCATTTTGCTGTTCTAATTGCGGAAGACTTTATTGTTTCCCTCGGTCTTGCTTTGACAACCTCCTTCTCCTTTTCCGGGTCATCCCCATCCGTTTCCAATCATGCTCTAATATCGCATGTCTACATTGACACTATATCCTCCTCCACCCCGTCCCCATTTCTGTCTTCTCTTCTCAGAAGACCCTCTGTTTTTTTTTTTTTTTCTTGGATAGGTTTTTGCCGTAGGGTGCGTGTGCTCGCCAGAAAGACAGACAGACAGAAAGCAAGAAATCCCCTGGGGGGATGGCCACACTGCAGTCCCTTCTCCTCTATTCTCCCCTTAGGATCTTGGGCATGCACGCACATGCGCCCTGTGTGAGTTTAAGCCACTGGGTCCGGGACTCGAACCGCGGTCAACCACATGAGAGTCCAGTGACACAGCCATTACACCAACTGCTGGTCCCCAGAAGACTCTCTTAAAGAGATGCTCATACTTTATTGCTCCTCACTCTTCCCTGTCTGATCTAATCAGGGCTCTGTCCTGAGGCTCTTCTCAGTCCTCAGTGGACACCACATTGTCGTATATGGCTGTCACCTCCCTGACCTACTGTGCTTGACTTTGCAGCAGCATTTGACATAGTCAGTCATTCCCTCTTTTGAATGCTTTTTTCCTATGGCCTCCATTATCCTACACTGTCTTGGTTTTCCTACTCTTGCTGGTAGTTCATTCTAAGTCTTCATTTCTGTCTCCTCCTTCTCTGCTCAACCTACAAGGGTTGGTGTCTATACTAGATAGGGTTCTTCAGAAAGACAGAACCAATAGGCTATGCATTAATATATAGATACTTGAGAGGCAGTTAATTAGGGACGTTGTTTCATGTGATTATGGTGGCTGAGAAGTCCCACTACAGACTGTCTACAAGCTGGAGACCCTGGAATGTTGGTAGCATGACTCAGTCCAAGTCCGAAGACCTCAGAAACAGGAATGCCAGTAGTGTAACTCTGAGGCCAAAAGCACAAAGTTCTGCTGGTGTCCGCCCTGGAGAGCCTGGAGCTTTGATGTCCAAGGCAGGAGACGAGGGTGTCCCAGCTCCCTAAGAGAGAGACCAAGTCCCCTTTTCTGTTTTCTTTCTTAGCTAGGCCCCCAGCTGACTTAATGGTGCCCCCACATATTGAAGATGATTCTTCCCCACCCATTCCATTCAGACTTGCATGCTCCTTTCTTCCAGAAATACCTGCAAAGACATACCTCCAAACAATGCTTTACCAGTTCCCTAGTTTTGTTTTGTTTTGTTTTGTTTGTCTGTAGTTTTTGCTATAGGCTGTGTGTACTGGCCAGAGAGAAAGGGAAAGTGAGGAGTGAGGCGGGGGGGTGGCCATGCCACAGTCCCTTTTCCTCCATTCTCCTCTTGGCATTTCAGGCACACATACACACTCTGTAGGTGTGAATTTCAAGTCCCCAGGTCAGGACTTGAATCACAGCCAAGGATCCAGCCACCTTTGCTGCACCATCTCTTCACCCCTCTCTAGGTATTTTTTTTAAAAAAAGAATTACTTGGGACCAGCAGATGGCATAATGGTTGCGTCGCTGGCCTCCCACATAGTTGACTGAGGTTTGAATCCCAGACTCGGCAGCTTAAAACTCATGCTGGGTGTGTGTGTGTGTGTGCATGCCCAAAATCCTGAGAGGAGAATGGAGAAGGGATTGCAGTATGGCCATCCCCCCAGCGGTGGGTGATTTCTCACTTTGTTTCTCTGGCAAGCGCACATGTCTTATAGCAAAAATCTCTAAAATAAATAAATAAATAATTAAAAATTATTTATTTATTTATTTTCACATGTACTTACCAGAGAGACACACAGAGAGGGAGTGGGGGGGGGGAGGGAAAGTGAGAAAGCAAGCCACTAGGTCTAGGACTCAAACCACATTTGGCCATGTGGGAGCCCAGCGCCCTTAACCACCATGCCACCTACCGGCCCCTCTATAGGTATTATTAATCCAGTCAAGTTGACGTAAGACTGACCATTACAGGGGCCTTCCAGGACACTGGGGCTCCCTTTTCTTCTCTTTCTACATATTGTCCTGAGATGACCCCATCCAGTCTCATGGCTCTACAGTCCATCTAGATGCTGCCCCTCTAGACTTCGTAATCTGTGGGGATATCTAATAGGCATCTCAGTATTTCAAAGCAAACTCTTGATTCCCTGTCACCCTCATGCAGAATCGGATTCTCTCCTAGTGAGAACTCGCTGGCACCACCGTTCACTCACATAGGCCTCAAACCAACCCATAAGTTTCATACCCCATATCTAATCTATCAACACGTTTTTTTCAGTGTTGCTCCCAAAGCGTATCCCAGGCGTTCCCATTTTTTTATACCCCACCTGTCCACCACACTTTAGCAGCCACCATCTCTTTCTTGGATAATTATAGATGTCTCCAAGTGGGTAATCCAATATCCACCCGGCAGCTGCAGCATCTTTTCAGAAGCATTAACTGGATCATGTCATTCCTCTACTGGATTACGATGTTCTGCCACGTTCTGGTCCACAAGCCTTTTTTTTTCTTCTAGCACATCAAGCTGCTTTTGTACAGTGTGTTCTCCCTGAACTGTTTTTCCTACCCTTCATCCATCTTTCTCTGCTGGCTCCTCATCATTCAGATCTTAGTTTAAATACTATCCTTTTGATGACCTGGTCCAAAAGAACCTCTAAATCACCCTCTATGTCATTCTCTCCTTAATTGTAATTTGCAGTACTGCATTTATCTATTTGTTTCTGTGTTTATTTACCTCCTTGTTGCTCACTCCCCTCTCTTTCTTTCCCCATCCCTACACTAGAGAGTGAGCTTATGCCATGTCCCACGTCTTTATCCCTAGTGCCTAGAAAAATAAACTAAATAAACTATCTAACATGATTTTTAGCACATCAAAGACACTCAGTAAATGTTTTCCTTTTCCCATGAGGATACTTGTGTGCCTGGGGCTAGTCTAAAAGCTTCTGCTGATGACAGGGATCCGATAAAGAGATTAATATTTATTTGTTAGGATTCTAACTATTACAGTTTCTAGACAAAGGGGAAATACATTTTACCAGGAAAAACGCAGTGGTAGAATTCCAAGGATCACCAGTGTCGCATTTTTCAGTGGGGGACTTTCCTTGCTCTCCTAACTGAAGGACTGCTTCTTTCATTTCAAAAAATTGACATATTCACTCGGTATTCAGACGTGTAAAATTTCTAAACACTCCATTTTGGAGGCTTGCATGTAGGACTTTATGTGGCAAGAAGGGACTGCCTTCATTTACGGGGCAATTTATTGTGCCCATTTCAGCATTAGCTCTGGTAGAACACAAGTGACAAGGGGTGTGTGTGTGTGTGTGTGTGTGTGTGTGTGTGATTGGCGTCTGAGAGAAGGGCACCAACAAGTGTTGTCTAGTGCTGGGTTCTGGTCTGAAATCCATGTGTTGTTCATACAAGTGATGGGGGGGGGGAGATTGAGAGACTGTTTACTGAACACACTGAATGTTTCAGGAATTATTTGAAGATTAGCCGTGGCTTTTTCTGAAAACTCTTGGAGTGCATTCTGTATGGTACTAAAGCCCCTTCAGAAAATCAGTACCAATGAGCTCACCTTGTGATCTCGTCCACATGATTCACTTTTTTAAAAAAAAATTTAAATTTGATTTTTTTTTTTTATTACTATTTTCATACTGTGCTATAGGGCACGTGCACTCACCAGAGAGAGAGCAAGAAAGAGAGAGAGAAAGTGAGAAAGCAAGCTGCCAGGTCCGGGACTTGAACCACTGTTGGCCACATGGGAGTCCGGTGCCTTAAACACTATGCCGTCTGCTGGCTCTTAGATGATTAACTTTTTAAAAGTTTATTTATTTCTTCTGGGGCAGATGAGAGGGGTGGGCACATCCCTAACAAGGTCTTTGTTGTGCCATCCACCCCAGTCTCAGGACCTGAAGCACAGACACTCATGCCCTGTGTGCTCTGAGAGGTCCCGGGCTGGGAACCTAATACCTTTCCCGTGTGGGTGCAGTTGTGTTGCTGCTGCATTCCCGTTTGGCCCCCAGATAATTAACTTCCACATGTTGGGGTATTTAGAGAAACCATACCCTTGGCCCAGTAAGATATATGTTTTTAGTTGGGCGAAGTGCTCGTGTATTCCCAGTTTATAAGTGAGTCAAGAGCTCTGCACTATCTTCCACTCTTGTGACATTTTGCACTATGCGTCATGCTTTGTCATTTTTCTCTCTAGCAGCTATCCTTATGAAAGTAAGCAAGTATGTCAAGTAGCATTTCGGGGACATACTGGGAGGGTCATGCTTTTTGACTCATCTGTGACAGTGGATTGAGTGTATATATGTTTTTGTTTTGGATTTGCCAGAAGGCGAGTGCGCTTGCCAGAGAAAGAAAGAAAAAGGGGGAAAGAGAGAGAGAGAGGGAAAGAGAAAGTGAGAAAGAGCCCCACCCCCGGGAACTGGTCATATTACAATCCTCTCTCCTCCTTTGATTTCTCCCTCCTTTCTGGATTCTGGCAGACATGCACACACACCCGGCACATCCTTTAAGCTACTGGGTCTGGAGCTTGAACCACACAGTTGGCCATGTAGGATCCAGCTACCTTAACCAGCATGCCACCAGCTGGCCCACATTGTATTTTTCAATTTTTATTGAAGTACAAATCATCATAAATGTACAGCTCAATGAATTTTCACAAACTCTGTCTAACTCTGTCTCCAGGTCCTAGATGAAGAATCAGAACATGAGCAGCCCTCAAAAGCTCTCTTTGTAACCCCTTCCTGTCACCCCCCCGGGGATAACTACTATCGTGACTCAAATGAAATCGGTTAGTTTCGCCTGTACTTGAATTTCAGGTATATGCTACTAGACAGCATATCTGCTTCTTCTACTCAGTATTGTTCGTGAGAGTCCTCCGTGTTGTTGTCATGTAGTTGTAGTTGGACTTTGTTACTGCTGTATAGTATTCCATCCTACAACTATCACAAGGGTATCTTTTCTACTGCTGATAGACCATTCCTTTGTTTCTGCTCCAGGACTAAAAAAAAATTTATTTATTTATTCAGAGAGAGGGAGGGAGATACTCCCAACAGGGACTTCATGTGGTTAGACACCCACAGCCTTAGCCAGCCTGGATCATGGGCCCACATGCATGTGTCATGTGTGTACAGAGGGACCTCAGGATGCAAATGCCAGGCCTTCTATGTGTTGCATTGTCACTGTGCCACCATCTGGCTTCCAGTTTGGGGCTTTCATCAACAATGCTGTGAGGACAACCTTGTGTATCTTTTGGTGAATACATGCATGTGTTACTACCAGGTAAATATTAAAAGAATGCTTTCAGCTGTTACTACCAGGTAAATATTAAAAGAATGCTTTCAGCATATATTTTAAAAATATTTATTTATCATTATTATTATTTGTAATTTGCTACAGGGCATCTGTGCTCACGAGAGAGAGAGAGAGAGAGAGAGAGAGAGAGAGAGAGAGAGGGGAGGGAGGGAGAAAGCAAGAAATCAAGTTGCCAGGTCCGGGACTCGAACTGCGGTTGGCCATGTAAGAGTCCAGTTCCTCAACCATCATGCCACCTTTTGGTCCTGATACTTTCAATGTATTTTTTCATCTTTTTACAGTTGTCAATTCTTTTCTCTTCTGAATACAGTTAGGTTTAGTAGCCAACTCTGAACATAACACACATCTGTATCCATGTACAATGTTCAGGTCCCTCCTCCATAGCTTTGAACTAAGTTTTACCATAAGTCTTTTACTTTAAATTTTTTTCCCTAAAAGTCTCTTTCTGGGGCCAGCTGTGGCATGTTGGTTAAGGCGGCTGGATCCCACATGTCCAACGCAGACCCAGTGGCTTGAAAAACACACAGGGTGTGTGTGTTCGTGTGTGCCCAAAATCCTGAGAGGAGGATGGAGAAGAGATTGCTGTGTGGCCATCCCCGCTGGGGAATGCTTTCTCACTTTCCCTCACTTTCTCTTTCTATGTCACTCTCCGCTCACACACCCTATAGCAAATTAAAACAAAAACAAAACGAAAATGGTTTCTATGCTCATTTATTCCTTTGCTGACTACCTTCATAAAAATGTCATTTTTAAATCTCTTAAAAACTTTGGCTTATTCGTTCTTTTCCTGCCAACCACCCCCTTCTTTCTGGTTACTCTCCCCGCACTCTGCTGGTATTTGTTTTGGAATGAAAAGCACTCCTGGAACTGTGGAATGTGTTTTGCAGATGCTAAGGCAAAAGTTTACCACCTGAATAGCCTTAAAATGGTCCAGGCTTATTCAGCACAGATTCCTAATTTTGCCAAGAAAGGGAAAAAGAAAGAAGGAAAGAAGTACACAAGGAATGTGTAAAACAGCTACAGTATGCTTTGTTTTGTTGTGAGAACACCCAGGTCAGTAGGTTGACAATAGGATTTTCCCTTTGTCTCCATTCAGCAAACCTGGTTATTTGGCAAACTGGCTAAGAGCAGACATCGCCAGAAATTAATGAAATACATTCACTTTGGGTAGGAGCCCATGCTCCCTGAAGGTACCCTTTATGCAGAGAGAACAATTAGGAAGTGGTGTCATCTCCTGCAGCGCTTTTCACATGCCATTGTGCAAACTGAGCACCTGGGGCCCTTGTTAAAACGCATTTGCTGATTGAGCATCTCTGCACCCTGGAGATTGCTGCATCTCAGTGCCCAGGTCAGCCAGCTGCTGCCGGTGGGGCCCCTCACCCCCCACTCTGAGTTTCCAGGTTTGGAGCACAACTGCTTCTCCGTTCTTGGCCCTTAGGTGAAATTTGGCTATTTCGGATGATAAACATCTATGCCCCAGTGTCCCCCTGGGCTTGTCCTCCCAGCACCAGCTCAAGAGCCAGGTCGTGAGCAGCCTGCATCAGTGGCTAGCAAAGCCTCGTGCTCTTTGAACGTTTCTTTCAAACTCAAGTAGCTACATCCCAGCCCCCCCCCCCCCAACCTGGGTTCTCATCAAACATCTCAAACACTTGAAGACAAACCGCTGAAGTCCTCAAAGATGCCAAACCAAATGCGCGCACACACAGACGCGCACTAAATCCCTGGCACTGACATGTGGTGAGGAGTGGGGTGGGGCAGGCATGAAACCACCCTGTTCTTTGCTGGCTCAGTATCTCATACTTCCTCATTCATTCTGGAGAGACCGGGTGTCCATTTCAAAGTCCCTGGCCCAGGACCACGTCATTGCACTTCAGCCCGCCTTCAGTAGGCTGCCAGCTGCACCGCTTTGTCCCCCACGTGGTGGGCTGGCAGTGTGTCACCCTCCCGGAGCAGCCTGCAGCCAATGCCTGATGTAAGTTGGTAGCTGCGTACCCCAACCCCTTCGCCTGGAGTGGGAGAACTGAGCCAGTGTCTAGCAGGCTCCCAGAATTCCCCAGAGACTTGGCTCCTGTGGCCTCCAGCGGGAACTGGCTTGTAACACCCTGTATTAGCTGCCTTCCCGCCCTGGCTCGCCCCGTTCTCCTATCTGGGCTTCCTGGGATCACATCCTAAATAAACTGCTGGCTCTTGAATCCGTGCCTCAGGGTTACCTTTTGGAGAAGCTCAAACTAAGGCAGGGCTCTTAAAGGCCAAGAGCCAGGAAGTACTTTTGTTCCTTTTAGCAAAGTCCATTAAGATGGGAGTCCTGTGGAATTTGTTGGGGGGGGGGGGAGCGGGGGTTCACCAACATCTATTTCTTTGGCATGACAAGAAACTTTCAGGGGCTGGAACTTCGCCTGATATTGGAGAGCTTGTGTTCCTGACCTGTTTGGGATCATGTCACCAGAGTTGATTTTCTGGGCTTTGGCTGAGCTGGTTCTGGGCTCTCTGAACCCCGCCCCGGAGGACGTATCTCTGAGTGCTGCCTCATAGCCTTGACTACACCATGGGGCCTCTACCAACCGCACCCCGGCTGCATCTTCCCTCCGTGCTCCCTTCCATAAGCCTCCCTCCCTGCACTTCCCTATGGTGGGTTCTCTGCCCAGCCTCTGGGATGCAGAGTCCTTGGCCCCTCACACAGGCCTGGATATGAAGCTTCAAGGATGTACCTGTTTTCCAAGCTTTTGCATCAGTGGTCTCTGCTCCTCTAGCCCTGTGCTCAGTTTCCCCCTCCTGCCTCTCACTGGAGTGGATCGACACCTGGGCATAATGTATGCCTCTCAGTGCATTTTAGGGGATTTTAGGACTGCCTTGGCCCCCTTCAGGGTTCTTAGTCCTATATGTTCAGGAGTGTCTTAGGACCCAGCTTATTTCCCTTAAGACCTTGTATTAGAAATTCCCCTGTCTGGGATTAGCAGATGGTGTAACAATTATGTCGCTGGGCACGTGTGCGTGTGTGCCCAAGATCCCGAGAGGAGAATGGAGGAGAAGGGATTGCGGCCTGGCTATCCCCCCCCCCCCCCAGGGGTGATTTTTCTCTTTCTGTCTCTTAGTCTCTCAGGTGAGCACGTGCACCCTATAGCAAAAATCTCTCTTTAAAAAAAGTAAAATGAAAGAAATTCCTCTCTCTGTGACTCTGATTCCTTTCATGTTCAGAATCCATACCACGCAGGGATGTTTGGGAAGGTGGCCTGACTTGGCACTCTGAACTAGATTTCTCACAATGTGGCCCTACCTCTGCCAAGGCGCTCTGCCTGCCAGACTAAATTCCCATCTCTTTGGGCTTCTGAGGGGGGGCCCTCAATAGAGACCCTTGGTCCTTTGGATCTGGTGGCAAGGGCAGGTGACTAAGTAACTGCTTCCCTGTGACTTTGGGAGCCAAAGAATATAACTTGGTCAGTTTAGGCTGCCGGAACGAAATACCATAGACTGGGCAGCTTGAACAACAGAATGTGATTTCTCACAACCGTGGAGGCTGGAAGTCCAAGATCAGGGTGCTGCCATTGTCTGTTTGGTGAGGGCTTTCTTTGTGGCTGTTGGACAGCTGCCTCTGCTGTTTTCTCATTTGGTGGGGAGGGGCAGTATCTCTAGTTAGCCTTTTTTTGGTCCACTAATACCCTTCAACGTATGAATTTGGGGCCGGGGGTGGGGGGGGTGGGGGTGGTGGTGGACGCAATTCAATTAAAAGCAGTAATTGTCCAGTTCCATCTTCACCACCCCCCAACAGCCTCAAGAAGTATGACTTCATACTGGTTTATCCAGCCTACCACAAGCACAAACTCCTTGTCATTACCACATTATGTGTAAGGACAATAAATGTCTGAAGTAACATTTTTTTTTTTCAGGTTTTTTGCCATATAGCATGTGCACTTGCCTCAGAAACACAGAGAGAGGTAAAGTGAGAAATCACCCCTCAGGGAGGATAGTTACAGTGTAATCTCTTCTCCATTCTCCTCTTGGGAATTTGGGTACACATGCTCATATGCCCAGTGTGGATTTCAAGCCACCAGGTCCAGAACTTGAACCATGGTCCAGTGGCTTAACCACCATGCCACCTGCTGGTCCCACAAAGTAACGATTCTTTAGAATCTTTTTTTTAGAAGTATTATTATTTTTTTTTAGAATTATTTTATTTATTATTATTTTTAAAAATTTGCTATAGGGTGAGACCAGCAGATGGCATAATGGTTATGTCACTGGATTTCCACACAGTTGACAGCGGTTTGACTCCTGGACCTGGCAGTTTAAAACACACCAGGCACATGTGTATGCATACTCAAAATCCTGAGGAGAATGGAGAAGGGATTGCAGTGTGGCCATCCCCCTGCAGGGTGATTTCTTGCTTTCTACCTCTCTCTGTCTCTGGCGAGTGCACACACCCTATAGCAAAATCTCTCTAAAAAATTAAACAAATTTGCTATAGGGCATGTGTGCTCATCAAAGAAAGATGGGGAGAGGGAAAGTGAGAAGGCATGCCTCCGGATCCAGGACTCTAACCACAGTTGGCCATGTGTCAGTTCAGCTTTTTAAACCACAACACCACCTGCTGGCCCCTACGGAGTAATAATTCTTATGTGCTGCTGGAGCCTAAAGTATTGGGTTGTTGGAAAAGTCATGTTGCATTTTTGCATAGAAGAACAGAAAATATACATCATGACTTTTCTTAAAACCCGATAACTTTTTCAAATGTCAAGGTTAACTACGTTAAACTAAGGTATTTTGGCCTAAAGCAGCTGTTGTACTCCCACACTTGGATATTCTAAATATCATGCCTAATTGCTTTCCTACACTAAAAAATACATTTGAAGTTTCCTAGATGCTAGCCACACTTGGTCAGTCACAGAAAGCCCACCTTTTAGGCTGTTTCGTGCAGCCTACCCTCCAGCTATAAGCAATGATTTCTCTACTCACTCCCTCACTTGCATTTTTATACACTTTCCCATTACTGCACACATCACTTTCCCATTCTGCTGACTTCTATACCTTGTAAATCATGCAACTAGCAGAAGTGAGAGACTCCTCTGTCGACGGAAAATAAATAACCAACTGTAAAATTAATAATTAATAATTAATTCGGTTTATTTCCAAGCCAAGTGTGAGTGACCTAGGCCGGAGAAGAGGCATACATGCCTTTTCTCTTGGTGATCATGTTCAGAGGTTCCTTTTATTTGCTTTTGAGATTGACAGACAACATTTAGTGAAAAGATTTTCCATTGGTCTGGCCCAAAAAGGTGGGACATGTAGAAGTGGGGGGGGGGGCTTGTAGGTTATAGGTGGGTTCCACAATTTTTAGGTCTGTGATTGGAGGGGAAGATCAGTGTCTTAGTTAAAGAAAGGCTTAATCTACATCTCAAGGAAAAGGGAAGTTCTGTGTCTTGGGAAGAAATAAGCAAAAGAATACACTGTAATCAGTTGAAATATACATCTCAAAGATACTATGCCAGGAACAAGAGGTAGGAAGAATCCTGTTAATAGAAAATAAATGGTCTGTTAATGTTTGTGGGCATGACTTCCCCAGTCCCTTTTGGAAAATAGAAAAGGTAGTCAGACTTCTGTCCACACCTCTATGTAAATCGCCTGCCCTTTGTTTAACTCTGTTACATTCCAGTTTGTCTAAATTCTGTTTTTAACAAGTATGTATGGGATAATTACGTATTTACTATAACTTTGATAAAGTCTTTGTTACTGTTTGTTGCCAAATGGTGTTCTCTTATCAGTCAGAGTATTTTCACCTCAGCACTGCATCTCCTTCCCCTGCTGGCATCGAGGTGCTATCTGATGTAGTGACCTGCCTCTTGCGGTTTATTATTGCTGTGGACAGTTAGCTTGGTGATCAGAGCACTGTGCATGGGTCAGGCACCTGGCTCTGACCCCTGTGTGGCCTTTGTTCTTTTTTTTTTTTTTTTTCTGTTTTTGGAGAGGTTTTTGCTATAGGGTGCTTGCGCTTGCCAGAAAGACAGAGACAGAGAGACAGAAAGTGAGAAATCACCCCCCAGGGGGGATGGCCACACCGCAATCCCTTCTCCTCCACTCTCCTCTCGGGATCTTGGGCACACACGCTCATGCGCCCGGCGTGTTTTTAAGCCACTGGGTCCAGGACATGAACCACGGTCGACTACATGGGAGTACTACATGGGAGTTCAGCGACGTAGCCATTACGCTAACTGCTGGTCCCTGTGGCCTTTGTTCTTAAAGAGACCTGTTGAGGGTGGGCCAGTGCTGAATCTCAGTATCTGCTGCGGAGAGCGCAAATTGAATTCCATCTTTGGACCTGCTCCTTTGTTGGTGTTGGCTAGAGGCCCTCAGCCTTGGCTGCCCGTCAGCTTTTAAAATGTGTAATAAGGGGCAAGCCCAGTAGCCTGTTGGTTAAGATGAGCTGGATCCCACATGGCTGACCATGGTTCGAATCCCAGGCCCTGGCAGCTTGGAAAGCATGCCAGGAACTTGTGTGTGCCCCAAATCATGACAGGATGGAGAGATGGAGGAGAAGGGATTACAGTGTGACCACACTCCACTAGGGAGTGCTTTTCCCCCCTCTCTCTCTGCTGAACAGATGCAAAAACAAAATTACAAAACAAAAGCAAAAACAAAACTGCAGAAAGTTAAGCACTGTCCTGAATTTGGTGTATATCCTTCTCATACATTTTGTTATACATTTCTACATAAGGATATGTCCTTTAGCAAGAGAGAATGCTACTTGTATGCTTTTAAAATTTGCATGATTGGTATCTTTTCTACTGTGATTCTTCTGCAACTTTCATTTCGTCAAGGTGGGAGGAGAGAAGGGATTAAACACACACACACACACATACACACACTCTCACACACTCACTCAGTTGTTCCTCAGGCTTTTCACTTAACTATACCTGAGTCAAGTCAATGATTCATTTAGATTTTAACCATCTACTTTGAAAAGTACTTTAATTCTTCCATATATTCACAACCCACAAAATTGGTTTTGGAAAAAATATTTTTCCCCTTCGCTTACAAGAAATCACAAAGTTGAGTTTGGGATCTCTTGTAGTAGCGTTTCTTCCCCTAGGTTTTCTCTTTTTCCTTTTTTTTTTGGAAATTTTGCCAGATGGTATGTGTGGTCTCCAGAGAGACAGAGAGGGAGAGAGACAGAGGGTAAGTGAGAAAGCATCTCCCATGATCTCCCACGGGGAATGGTCACTCCGCAATCCCTTCTCCACCTCTCCCTCCTTGGACACTCACATACATGCATCTGGCATGCTTTTCTCAAGCCACCAGGTCAGGGACTTGAAACATCGGCCACGTGGAATCCAGCTGCCCTAACCACCGTGCCGCAGGCTGACCCCTGTCTTTCCTTTTTTATGTAGCATGAATTTGCCCTCCTTTCCCAAGAGTATGTTCACCTCCTTCCAAATCTCTCCATTGAGTCAACCTTGCATTCTTTTAACACATAAAGTTCCTACTGTGGGCCAGGCACTGGGGACTCAACTGTGAACCAAACAGACAAAACCTGTGCCTTTTATCAAATTTTATTTTCTAGCGAGGGAAGTAGACAATGAGTAAAATCCGCGGTATGTTACATAGCGATTAGTGCTGTCTGTGAAAGTGACGAATCCGGAAAGATGCTGGGAGCACTAAGGGCTTGCAGTGCTATTTTATTTTATGTTTTAGGTTTTGGCCATAGGACGTCTGTGTGTTCCACTTAGAGACAGAGAGGGAGAGTGAAAAAGCACCCCGCAGGGGGTATGGCCACGCTGCAATCCTTTCTCCTCCATTCTTTTTTTGAGATTTTGGGCATGTGCACACATGTGTGCAGCAGACTTTTCAAGCTTCCTGGTCTGGGACTTCAACCGTGATCAGACAGGTGGGAAAACAGCACCTTAACCGCCACTCCACCTGCTGTTCCCGAGGGAATAAAGTTTTAAATAGAGTTTCTCTAGGTCAGGGATTGACAAACTCTGGCCATGTCCAGAGTTGCTGACGTATAGAGTGGTGGTAGTCAACTCTAAAAATGTGTGTTTTTCTTTCTTTCTTTTTATTTTTTTTGAAGATCAAGGCTTGCCATATCATAAGTCTCCTGCCTCAGCCTCCTCACTGGGAATACAGGCACACATCAACATGCCTGGCTCTTTTTCTTTCTTTTTCTTTTCTTTTTTGGAGAGGCTTTTGCTATAGGGTGTGTGCGCTTGCCAGAGAGACAGACAGACAGAAAGCATGAAACCACCCCCCGGGGTTATGGCCACACTGCAATCCCTTCTCCTCCATACTTCTCTCGGAATCTTGGGCACACATGCACATGCACCCGGCGTGAGTTTAAGCTACCGGGTCCAGGACTCAAACTGTGGAGTCCAGTGACATAGCCATTACGCCAACTACTGGTCCCACCTGGCTCTTTTTTTTTTTTTTTGGTGGGGGGAGAAGTTTTTGCTATAGGGTCCATGCACTCACCAGAAAGACAGAGAGAGACAGAGAGATAGAAAGTGAGAAATCACCTCCCCCACGCCACAATCCTTTCTCCTCCATTCTCCTCTCGGGATCTTGGGCACACACGCGCGCGCGCGCGCGCGTGCGCCCAGCGTGATTTTAAGACACCAGGTCCGGGACTCGAACCGCGATCTACTACATGTGAGTCCAGTGACATAGCCATTATGCTAACTGCTGGTCTCCCCACCTGGCTCTTTTTTAGACAGGGTCTCTTGCTCAGGCCAGCCTTGAGTTTGTGAGAGCTTCCCCAAGTTGCTAGGATTACAGGTGCGTATCACCATGCTGCCTTCCTAAAAACTGTACTTTTTCCAGCCTAATCTGCTTTCCAGTGATAAATACAACCCAGGTTCTTCACATGAAGCGCTTCCTCACATAGGAAACTCTGTAGACTACCATGCAGGCATCAAGAGTCGGGGCCCTGAAGCTCAGCAGCTCAAGTTCAAATGCTTGCTCTGCCACTTACCTCTGTGACCTCAGGCGAGTTACGTAACCTCTCCACCCGCTGCCTCTTTCTCCTTGTCTATACGGCAGTCATAATGGTGTGTCTTCTAGGTAGGGCGGTGCTGTAGCTTGGTTTTCCCAAGATTGCCTTACTTTATGCCTGTTTTCTCCCCATTTCTCCCTATCTCAGATACCCCACTTTGATTATTTGATTCGATGCATATACATTAGCCAGGGTTGTGGCAGAGGCTGCATTAATAGGACCGAAGCATTTAAAATCACGCCGACTGTAGTAAGCATGTTCTAGAGCTCGGTTGTCTTGTCTTGTCAGCGCCACGCCGGCCCATCACTGCATGTTCTGACCCATTGCTTGGTTCCATTAAGGCCCAGCTGATTCCCAGCTGAAGTGATTGTGCTCCTCGGGCGAGCAGATGATGGAGGATTCTTCTACTCTGCGGTGCCTGTCATACCTGTCTCCCAGCGAGCCTCCTGCCTCACTCTCTGACCTCCTTCAGCCACTTTTTGCTCAACTGTCATCTTCTCATACTGCTTTCCAACTCCACCTCTGTAAAATTTGCCAACCCTTCCTGACACATGTCGTATCACTTTTCTGCTTTATATTTCTACTCAATACTCCTTGCTAAACGTATAGGTTTTACTGAGATACTAATGTTTGCCGTGTAGCTTTGTTTTGCTGTTGTTGGGATCGAAAACCCCCCCTACAAAGTATTCTATGCTTATTATAAGACTTTTCAGATGTTTTGTTTTGTTCTTAGAGACAGGGCCTTGCTGTGTTGCTCAGACTGGCTTTGAACTTATGATCCTCCTAAGTAGCTGGGATTACAGGTGCACACATGTCTAGTTCTATTTTTCTATTAAAAAAAGAATGTATCTTTTTCATTAAAATTTTGAAAATTACGGAAGAGTAAGGTGAAACAGATACATCTACCCATAAGACCATTTCCCCCTAGGATTGGCATATCCAGAAGAAAGCCATTTTACCCCAGCTTTAGAGGAAATACATTGTCTAGTCTAAGCACAAATACGTTTATTTTATTTTTTTAAAGAAGTAGTTATTTTAATTTTATGTAGTTATTCATTTATTTTAATTTGGTCACAGAGAGATAGAGAGGGAAAGTGAGAAAGCAAGCCGTCAGGTCTGGGGCTCCAAACGCACTCGGCCATACCTTAACTACCACACTGCTTGCTGGCTCTCACATACAACTTTAATTAAACAGCTTACAAAAAATGATGATTTACTATGTTCTCTAAGTTTTACCATTTTGATTCCATTAAAATGAAAATTTTCCTCCTAAACTGGTATGAGAAAAAATATGAAGTCAGTGGTCTAGCTTTCCCCCATCTCTGGAAGTAAAGCGAAGAATGTAGATGAGCAACTGAGTGAAAAGGAGTGTTCTCCCACTTGGAGTTACGGTTTTCTGGCACGTTGGCACAAGGTTCGCCTGACTCCTGCCAAGACGAGCATCGTAATAGAAACGATCAAGTGCGACATTCTTTTTATTGGCAGACTTTCTTTGTAATATTTTTTTTAAAGAGTCATTTTATTTAACTTTATTTATTTTAATTTGACCAGAGAGGAAGAGAGAGAGAGAGAGAGAGAGAGAGAGAGAGAGAGAGAAAGAAAGCCATCAGGTCCGGGACTTGAACTGCGGTTGGCCATGTGGGAGTCCAGCACCCTTAACCACCATGCCACCTACTGGCCCCGACTTTTTTTGTAATATTGAGCACATTGCTCTCTGTATCATTGCTTCCTCCAGGACTAAAATTCTGTCCCTCATGGGTTTGCTTTACAGCGCTCTTTCCTACTTGCTATTTTTTCCTTGATTTGTTCATTTATATTTTTGTTCGAATGCCCCACTGGTGTGTAGATGTTCCAGAAGGGCACAGTTGTATCTGTCTTGTTCACCAGTGTGCTCCTAGAACCCCATGGAGTGTCTGGCACATGGTGTTTACTCAAGAAATATTTGTTGAACGGGGAGGTGCCCAAGTACGGCAGAACACACTCACTCACCATGCATGGGGGTGTCCTGCCACTGGGGCCAGGGTGTACCCATGTGTAAGGCCCTTGCCAGTAAGAGAATGAATCCTAAAAGGAGGCCCCTGTCCCTCCAATAGTATCCCCACTTCTTCCCCCAGGCTCCACATTCCACTCACCAAATTATTAATTCAACTGGTCAAGATGATTTAAAGAGCAGATACCTTTTTTCTTCCTTCCTTTGTTTCTTTTCTTTCTTTTCTTTTCCCTCTCTTTCTTTCCCCCCCCTCCCCTGCCATAGGGCACATGGGCTTTCCAGAGAGAGACAGAAAGAGGGAAAGTGAAAAATCACCCCACCTCCCAGGGAGGATGGCCATGCCACAATCCCTTCTCTTCCATTCTTCTCTCAGGATTCTGGGCATGCAAGCACACATGCCTAGCTTGATTTTCAAGCTGCTGGGTCTGGGGCAAAAACTGTGTAGCTAGCCATGTGGGAGTCCAGTGTCTTAAGCACCATACCACCTGCTGCCCCCAAGCAGTTACCTTTTGAGATCAGTAGCTCAGTGGGACCTTCACACTAAGTGGTCAAGTATGGGATATCGGTTACTTCCTGGGAGCAGTTCTGATAAGGAGGAAATAGAGATGGGCACCATGAGGGAAGGCATGATGGGATGGCTGAGAAGGCAGGAGTGCAGGAAGGGGAGGTGGCCCAGGGCAGATCAGTCTCTTCTAGAGAAATACAGTCAAATTCCCTACAGCCAAGGTATGCGGAGCAGTCAGCAGAGTGCCTGGCACGCACATCTGGTGGTTAATGACGCTCTAAGCCTGATGGCTAATGTGTTCTAGCAGCCACTGTGAGCCGGAGCCTATGCTGAGCTCATTGCCAGTGCCTACTGACTCGCTACTCCTCAAGAATTTTGGGACGATAATCTGCTGATTATCCCTATTTCATGGGTAAGAATCTGAGGTACAGAGGCAGTAAATATCAGTGACTGCTTTATCCTGCACCTGGTGACAGGCTAAAATGAAATATTGGCCTTTATTATTGTGACTCAGTGAAAAGATCTCAGCTCTTTGCAGCTCCCTTTTTCTCGCCATAGTTTATATGTGAAAAGGCTTTGACAGTTTTATCAATAATTCGGCATTATCACTGTAGAATAACCAAAGGCAGCTTATAATACTTCTGGAAAATGAGTTTTAAAAACAGATACTTGGAGTTATCATATACTTGTTTTTACTTGCATGAGCAAATCTTTAAATCTTTATTAGGACAGAATCATTTTCATATCAAATGCTGTTTTCAACTTCTTTCTCACTACAGTGCTGATCATTACTATTTTTATTATTATTTATTTATTTTTAAGATGTTCCACAGAGCATGTGTGCTCATCAGAGAGAGACAGAGAGGAACAGACTACCAGGTCTGGGACTCGAACCACAGTCAGCTATGTGGGAGTCCATCTTAACCATCATGCCAACTACTGGCCCCTGATCGTTACTACTTATTGAGCACTTGCTATGGGGTCAGGGATTCTTTTTTTTAATGTGTTTTGCATGTATTGACCCATGTGTATGTCCCAACAACTGTAAGACAAAGACTATTGGTACTATCTCCATTTTGTAGGTCAGGAAACTGAGGCACAGAGAGATTGAATTACTTTTCCAAGGTTTTAGAGGCAGCAAATGGCAGAAACATAATTCAAACGGAGGCTTATACCTCCTTAAATGCTCTTCCATTTGCTTGATGAGCGGGTATAGCACTCTTTCTTTCCTATGGTTAGTATCTGTGGACAGTTCTTGGGGAGGCTACTGAATATTCATTCCTGAGAACTTCACTAGCTGTCATTTGACTTTCCCGTTTTGGTTTGTTTCCTTTCAACCCCACACTTTCCTGGGGGATCAACTGAAATAATCGATTTTATATTCAGCCTGATTTTTTGCTGGGGGCATGTGTGCTTGCCAGAGAGAGAGAGAAAAAAAAAAAGAGAAAGCACCCCCAATGGAGTGTAGTCACTCCTCAGTCCTCTTTCCTCTACTTCTCCATCCCATCAGGATTTTGGGCTCATACATGCACCTGGCATGTTTTCCAAGCCGTTGGGACTGAGATTTGAACTGCTGTTGGCCAGAGATCTGAATTCCTCCGCATAGTGCTTAACCACTATACTATGGGACTGGCCTTGCTTTAAAACTTTTTGTATCTGTTTCTGAGACTAACATATGTGTCTGTTATACTTCAGATGAGAGAAATAATTTTTTTAAAGAATTATTTTAACTTTATTATTATTTTAATATTTCCAGAGAGAGAGACAGAGAGAGAGAGAGAGAAAGTGAGAAAGCAAGCCTCCAGGTCCGGGACTCGAACCATGATCAGCCATGTGGGAGTCTAGTGCCGTAACCACCACGCCACCTGTCAGCTCCGAGAGAAATAATGTTTTTATTTTTTTCCTCAGCATTCTATTCATCTTCTAATTAATGAGTCACTAGTTTTGCCAATGAAATGTTTTTGGCATTCCATATACTGGTTAGCAAAGTGTGGCTTGTTGGTCAGTCTGGGTGGCAGAAGGACTTGTAAGATCTGCTTCCAGAAAGGGGCCTTTCTGCTGAAAAGTTTGCTGAGCACTTGTAGAGTTCAAGCGTACGCTAACTGGTGTACACAAATATCACACTGCCTTCCCTGCAAAATATTAAAGTGAACTTCAGGCCATTAACAGGAAGACCCAGTGAATCTCACGATTCATGGAGATTTTGGGGTCTGGTGGCAAGTGATTAGCTTTGGTAGCAACTGGACTCATGCAGTCTGCTCCCATTTTCTCAAAATATCCAGGGGTTACTGCAAGGGAAAAAATAATACGCCCACACTGCTTGGAACACCCCAGTTTTGGAAAAAATCACTTTAAAAAGTGCTGCAAAGCCACCCATACTGCATCAGTGCTGGAGGGTTATTTGGGAAGAGGCAGTGTCCAGACGCCTGTGGGAGGTAGGATTTTTATGGACTGTTTGTGTCCAGTTTTGCAGTCTTCACAGGTCTCCATTCAGACTGTCAATGAAAAGTATTGAACCTGTCAAGTTGTTTTTTGCCAGGTCTCTTGGAAAAACACACTGAAAAATCTCAGCCGTGGGTGGGTCAAAGAGGATAGTACTAAAAAAAGAAAAAGAAAATGGATGGCCTTGCTCTGGTGCGAGGCCAGGGCTTGGTGCTGGGGCCAAGTTCCCTGGTGATAGAGGAGTTTCCACCAACGGAGGTTTCCCGTTCTGGCTTTCCCCACCCGACTTTATACCGTCCAGTCTTCAAAAATAACTCCACTTCCGGTGGAGCCAAGTAGAGTCATTTGAAGGCGTTATAAGCAAAGGAGCAGGTAGTGTTGATGTTTTAAGGGACAACAACCTGATAAAGGAGGGAAAAAAGTAAAACAAGGTGAAGGGCAGCCAGTAGCTGGAAGATTTTTCTGGCTATAAGAGAGCTGATTGGATGATGTTGACTTCCGATTTCTAAGGCCTAGCTGAACAAACCTACAAGCTAAGCAAAGCCCTTTTTTAGGAGCCTCTTGTTATCTCCCTGCCATCTTTGTCCTCCCAATTGACCCTCCTCCTCTGCTTTCTCAGAACTCACAGCAGGTCCTCCCATCTTAATGTGCCTGTGTGGACCAGGCCAGATGCCGATGGGCTTTCCCAGTCAATCGGGCCTGCTGTGTCCCTACTTACCATCGAAGCTGACCCATTAATCAAGTCATACTCATCTGTTCATGGCCACATTACTTGAAATCTGAATTTTTTATTGGGTGCAATGCCTTACCAAAGAAACAAGACTTCAGAGCTGGTCTTTTAGATTTTAGTCAAAATTTAAAAGAACTTTTAGGGCAGGAGAAGAGGAAAAGTCCTGTTCCAGACAAGCTTTAACAAGCTTTCTAGATCATCATCTCATCTCCTTCAAACGCTCTGATATAGAATATGTTTTTCTGCCCTCCACCTCCCTAGCCACACCAAAGATAGGATCAGTCAGTCTCATCTTTGGCTCTTCAGAATAACATTCTTTTTTTTTTTTTTTTTTAAATTTTGGAGAAGTTTTTGCTATAAGGTGCACACGCTCACCAGAAAGAGAGAGATAGAGAGACAGAAAGTGAGAAATCCCCCCCCCCCCCCGCCAGGGTTGTCCCTAGAATAACATTCTTATGACTATGAGCACGTTTTATAACACCGCTCTTCCAGGCTTAGGTGGTGACCGGAGACGTTTCTTGCCTTTCTACAACATACACCTTTTTCCTTTCCTTGTGCAAACATGGTCTGACCTCCGTTTAGAAGAGAGTCTTAATTAAGAGCCACAACTTCCTGCAGATGATGTGATCTACTAAGACTACTGAGAGAAGGAGGAAGCCGAAGAAGTAGTGACTGCTAGGTGTGCTAAGGTGGATGTCCTGGTGACCTTGATAAGAGTAGTACAGGGAACAGCAGATGGTGTAATGGTTACGTTGCTGGACTTCCATATGGTCAACCACAGTTTGAGTTGCGAACCCGGCAGTTTAAAACTCATTCCAGGCGCATGTGTGTGCATGCCCAAGAACCTGAGAGCAGAATGGAGGAGAAGGGACTGTGGCATGGCCATCTCCTCTGGGGGGGCGGTGATTTCTTGCTTTCTGTCTCTGTCTTTCTGGCAAGTGCACGTGCCCTATGGCACAAATTTGTCTTTAAATAAAAAAAAAAGGACGGGATGGGGGGGCCAGCAGTTGGTGTAATGGCTATGTCACTGGACTCCCATGTAGTCAACTGCAGTTCAAGTCCCAGACCTGGTGACTTAAACTCACGCTGGGCACGTGTGCATGTGTGCCCAAGATCCCGAGAGAAGAATGGAGGAGAAGGGATTGCGGCGTGGCCATCCTCCCTTGGGAGTGATTTCTCGCTTTCTGTCTCTCTGTCTCTGCCTTTCTGGTGAGTGCATGTGCCCAATAGCAAAACCTCTCCAAAAAAAGGAGTAGTACCAAAGCCTGATTTAAATCAGTTCAGGAAAGGCTAGGAAGACAGAAGTGGAGGCACTGAGCTTGGCCAACCCGTGAGAAGCTTCAGTTAAGGACTAGTTGCAAGGAAAATCTTTGCTTCCTGTAAGGACTGTCACGTTTCCTCTTCATAGATAAGATTTCAGAATAAAACATAATCCCCTTTTCTAAGTTTGGGCACCAAAGAACTGTGTTTGCGGTTTGATAATACAAATGTGAAGGCTATGACCTAGTTGTCTGTTTTCTGGTTCCCCTCCATGGTCTTCAGGGGAGGGGAATACAAAGTGCCATTTTGTTTTCTGCAATCTTGGTCGTTGTCTCTTAGTCTTAATGGCACAAGCAATATCTCAAAATGGGAGTAAAACTAAAGTTTCTAACACAGCTGGTGTGAAATTCTTTTTTTTTTTTCTTAGATTTATTTATTTATTATTTTAAAATTTGACTAGAGAGAGAAAGAGAATGTGAGAAAGCAAGCCTCCAGTCCTGGGACTTGAACCGTTGTTAACCACGTAGGAGTAAGAGTCTAGTGTGAAATTCTTTTCATAACTTGCCAGAGAACTCCTGGACTCATGATGGGTTTGTGCAGTCACTGTGGACAGGGACAAGGACAGAATTTTAAGATACTGAGAGGGTGGGTGTGAAGTGTGGGTGTTGGTGATGGTGAGGTCTGAGGACGTGGGAAGCGACTTTCCTCTTTGAGTTGACCCTCTGCATCCTCTCCAGACACCTGACTTGAAGCTCGTCTGTTTTTTTTTTTTTTTTAAAGAATTATTTTATTGGGACCAGCAGTTAGCGTAATGGCTATGTCGCTGGACTCCCACGTAGTCGACCGCGGTTCGAGTCCCGGACCCGGCGACTTAAACTCACGCCGGGCGCGTGTGCGTGCGTGCCCAAGATCCCGAGAGGAGAATGGAGGAGAAGGGATTGCGGCGTGGCCATCCCCCCTGGGGGGTGATTTCCTGCTTTCTATCTCTCTGTCTCTCTCTGTCTGTCTGGCGAGCGCACACGCCCTATAGCAAAAACCTCTCCAAAAAAAGAAAAAAAAAAAAAAAAGAATTATTTTATTTAACTTCATTTATTTATTTATTTTAATTTGACCAGAGAGGGACAGAGAAAGAGAGAAGGTGAGAAAGCTAGCCACTAGGTCTGGGACTTGAACTGAGATCGGCCATGTGAGAGTCCAGCACCTTAACCACCATGCCACCTGACCCCTGAGCTTGCATTTTCAAAGCTATTTTGTCTAGTTAATTCCAATTCGCCCCCTCCCCGAACTCCCAGTTGCATTCTGTGCCCCATCAAATTATGCATTGACTGATTGTCTATTATACTAATTTTTTGCTGTTGATGCCTGACTTATTTTCAATTTGTTCACATCAGTGGGGTTGTGCCTGGTAAGTGATGTTAACTCTATAGAGATGGTACATGACTATGAAGGCAAAAGCATTTTGAGGAGACATTTCATGTACTTGTAACCTGAAATGCTCAAACAATGGCGGGGGCTCAGATGGGGGCTGATGGAGGGATGGTAGCTCTGGTGGGCAGACATGCTGGATCAGGGGCAGGAAAGTCAGATACCCTGGTTCTAATGCACACCTGTCCACTTACTAACTCTGAGCCTCACTGCCTCAGATGGACTGTAGGTAGTGCCTGCCATGCTCTTACTCTTTTTTTTTTTTAAAGAATTATTTATTTAATTTTGTTTATTTATTCATTCATTCATTTACTTTAATTCAACCACAAACACACACACACACACACACACACACACACACACAGAGAGAGAGAGAGAGAGAGAGAGAGAGAGAGAGAGAGAGAGAGAAAGCAATAAAGCAAGCCACCAGGTCTGGGACTTGAACTGTGGTCAGCCATATGGGAGTATCCAGAGCCTTAACCACCATGCCACCTGCTGACCCCATGCTCTTATTCTTAATATCCAACCCCTACCCAAGTCCTGTTCATTTTTCTCCCAAATGCCTCTCAAATATGCTCATAGCTCATCACCTCTACCCCGCCTTCATCTAAGCTGTTATTGTATCTCACCTTGAATGCTGTAACCACTTCCTCACTGGTGTAGAGCAGGGCAAATGACTGTCCACAGGCCACATCCTACCAGATGGAATTTGTGGTCTGTTGTTTCTGTTACACACACACACAACTTACATACACATGCATCTACTAAGATATAATGCAAATTTGAGTTAAGAAAAGGAGGAAGATTCAAAACAATTGAGCGCTGTCTTAACTTTATCACAGCAGCAGTATTGCATTTCATGATGTTGATCTTTATGTCCATCTTTGTTTCCCCACTAGACAATAAGCTTCCTGGAGGCTGAACTTATATTTTTTTCCAGTGCATCCCCGTCCAGATAGAGGAATTTGCCTTATGAAAACTCTATAAACATTTGTAGGTCATCAAATGGGATCACATATACAAAAACAATTTGCCTACCACAAATCACTGCACAAATGGAAGGAATTATTACTATTAAGAACAGATGAGAAGGAGGAAAAGTAATTATTTTTCAATAGGGAGGTTCTGTAGACAGCTTAGGAACATGGGCAAGGATATATTAGAAGATGTTTGAGGCATTAAAGTCTTCTCTTCTTTTAGAAAGCCACTTGGAGAAATCAAGATCAACCTCGGAAATGTGTTTCTGAAGGTATACTTCCCATTTATATTAGTCGATAGAAGCCATTCAAACCTCTGCCCACCTGCCATATTGGTGATCAACTTTGAAATATATTGATATATGCACCTAGAGAAGAGAACTTCTCTAGGGAATCCTAAGGGAGAAATGGTCCCCTTTAGACATCATGAAGAGAATAATGAACATTTACCAAGCCTGACATCTAATTTGACCTTTAAAAACATTAATGTTGTAGCCACATGCAAACGGCAGGTTCCAAGACACCAGGGAAAAGTAAGCTTTTAAAATGCCTGAAAAAAACATTATTCAGGAGAAAAAAATAAATTGGAATGGGAAGTACAGACTATAAATGTGGAAGAGGAAAGAAAAGCATTTTAAGAAATGACCTTCATCTGGCTTCTGAGTTACAGTGACAGGTTTGATGTCATTAGCAAGATAAGCCTATTGATTTTATTTTATTCATGTAGTAAACAAATGGAAACCTAAGCATTTTACCACTCACAATGCGTTGTTTCCTGTAGATATAAATATCTTTTCTGCTCTCTTAACCTGGACAGTCATGTGTGGGACAAGTCTTAGGCTATGCCTCTTAATCCTTGGGTATTTGGCTTGAAGGCCCATTTTCTTATTATACTTTCCCTCCAGTGGCTAGGAGTAATGGGTAGAAAGGAGGGATAGAACACAACAGATCACAGTGGTAAATAATTCTCCCAGAGAGATTATGACTAGCAAATGCCCAGTGATGTGCTGCAAACTGTGCCATGAGTCCGCCCTGCAGCATGCTGATCCCTGGAAGCATGTTGCTGAATCACTCTGAGTGGGGCCCACAGACCATGCAAGATCTGCAGAATATGCTCATGTGGGTCCCAGAGGAAGTAGTTTAGAATAAAATGAGGCAGGCTTTGAATTAGAATGAGCCTAGGCGAGCATCTTACACATAGGGGCTTTTAGGGGGGTTCCTGTGCTACTCGTAAAAGAAGAAAAAAATAGCATGAAGTGGGGAGAGTAAATAATGAAAGCAAGGAAGTAAGGATAGAGACAAAGGAAAGAAAGGAGGAGGAAGGAAAGAAAGAAAGAAAGAAAGGTATATCAATTAGCTTTTGTTGTGTAACAAAATACCCCAAAACTGAGCAGTTTAAAGCAACAACAATGGATTAATTCACAATTTTAGAGTTGGTGATCTTGGCTGGGTTCATCTGGATGGTCATTGTGCTGGTCTCAGTTGGGCTCACTCAAGCATCTGTAGGCAGCTGCAGTCACAGTACCTTGAGGTTCCGAGAGCAGCAAGAAAGAGGAAATACCCTGCTCAAGCACTTTGTAAGCTTCTGATTGCATTACATTTGCTAATGTTTCATTGGGTAAAGCCAATGATGACGCCAGCTGACATTCAAGGGGTGAAGAAGCAGACTCCCAGGACCACCAGTTTGCGTAATGGCTATGTCGCTGGACTCCCATGTAGTCACCATGGTTCGAGTCCTGGACCTGGTAGCTTAAACTCCCGCTGGGCGTGTGTGCGTGTGTGCCCAAGATCCTGAGAGGAGAATAGAGGAGAAAGGATTGCAGCGTGGCCATCTCCCCTGGGGGGGTGATTTCTCACTTTCTGTCTCTCTGTCTCTCTGGCGAGCTCACACACCCTATAGCGAAAAAAAAAATCTCTCCAGAAAAAAAATTAATAAGCAGACTCTGCCTTTTTATAGGAGAGGCAGACTAAATCACATTGAGAATGAACAGGCATACTGGGATAGGTAGAATTTATAGTGAGTTTGTTGTCACCCACAGGAGAGAAGAGCTAAGAATTTCTTTTGCTGGCAGAGTTGTCAGAGACACAGCAATCTTGAGTTTGAGTGTAAGGCCTTCATGTTGAATTTAAAAAATGATATTAATCACCAAGTTCCTATCTTTCACAGCTTATCTGTCAAATAGGACTGGATAATAATGTAACTTCTTACTCATGTCCAGTGGGAACAGTAAAAACTTTATGGGCAAGAATTTCCTCATCTTTTACTCCAGGGAATTGAACCAAGGAGCACTTAAGTGTTTAGTACATCCCAAGTGGCAAATGTATTTGGAAAGAGAAAAATTTCAATGCACCACCTTCATTTTTAGCCTAAGTGTCAAATATACAACAAAGACTCACTAAACAAGAGAAAAAATTTACATGTGTAGTTTTCTTAGTTAATTGGTGGGACCCATCCTGTGTGTACAATTGTTTGTTTTTTCTTTACTTTCATATCTTTTGGTTGTGTGAGGGGACTTTTTAACGTCCATGAAGGGCCAGCCAGCAATGTGATAAAGGCTGCCGATCCCAAATGGCCAGTTACACAATTTGAGACCTGGACCCAGTAACTTGAGGAACACCAGGTGCATGCACATGCTTGCTCAAAATCCCAAAAGAAGAGAAAGGGGAAGGGGTTGTGACCCTTTGACCATTCTCCATGGAGGGGGCTTTCTCACTTCCTCTCTCTTTTTCTGTTTCTTTCCAGCAAGCATATGTGCCCTCTGGCAAACAAACAAACAAAACAAAACAAAACAAAACAAAACAAAACAGGAAAGGAAAAAAAGTCATGGAAAAATGGAATTAAAGTGACTTTATTTTGGTGCAAAAAAATTGAAATCCATTTATAATTCTTCCCTAATATGCATTTCTCATGACATTTTTTTAAGAATTATTTTATTTAACTTTATTTATTTATTTATTTAAGTTCGAACTTTATATAATTTATTTAAATTTGACCAGAATGGGACAGAGTGAGAGAGAGAGAGAGAGAAAGTGAGAAAGCAAGCCGCCAGGTCCGGGACTCGAACCACGGTCGGCCATGTGGGAGTCCAGCGCTCTTAACCACCATGCCACCTACCAGCCCCCCATGGGATTTTTAAAACTCATATTTTCTCTTATTATCAAAAATACAGTATTGAAATATGGTCTAAAGATACCAATGGCTGTTACTACCCAGTGAAAAGAGAGGCGTTAGAAAATGTCAGTTGTAGTAATTGGGGTTGATTTAGGATTGCTGTTGTTATCTAAGTTCAATTTTCTGGTGAAATTCTTTCATATAAATGGTAGATAGTTCACCTCAGGTTAGCTTTGTATAAATACAGCTTAATGTAAGACTTCGTTTAAAAAATCAAGCATTAAAGTGTTCTTTTTCCGAAATACTAAATTAATGTTTTGTGAAAGAATTGGTAAATTCTTGCATGTGCATTTACCTTTTTTTTTTTTTTTTTTAATTTGCCGCCAAGCACATGTGTTTGCTGGAGAGAGACAGACAGAGAGAGGGAAAGTGAGAAATCCCTCTCCCCCAGGGTGTGTGTGTGTCTGTGTGTGTGTGTGTGTGTGTGTTTGTGTGTGTGGCCATGCGTCAGTCCCTTCTCCTCTAGTCTCTTAGGATTTTGGGCATGCACACACATGTGCCTGGTGTGATTTTCAGGCTGAGGGGTCTGGGATTTGAACTGTAGTTGGCCATATGGGAGTCCCGAATCTTGACCAGCACGTTACCTGCTGGCCCTGTGCATTTATTTTTAAGGTAGCAATTTTCTGTACCCTAAGGAAATCATGGCCTATTTTCGGATTTCTTCATTCAGTTCTGTCATTTTGGTGGGACGACTGGTCAGGGAGTCATTTGAAGGTGGCTGTCTCCTGTGGTCTTTAATACTCTCTTCTTCAGTTCTGGGCAGAGGCAGCCGGCAACATTCTAGCTGCTGGAATAAACTTGGCAAACATCAAGCTCCGTAAGGTGATGGAAAGAAGAGAGAAAAACTAGGATGAAGGAGTGTAGGAGAAGAGGAAGCAAAGACTGGAGGGGGGGTTGGAGAGAAAAGAAAGCTCTCAGCGCTGCAGAATAATAGAATGGGGCTTACGGTCGCAAAAGGTCCAGCAGCTGCTACTTCTGGCCTACTTCATTCCACCTTAGCATGTGATCTCCAGACTAAGAGGTTACGTTTTGAGATGTGATAGAATGCATTTTCATTTAAATATTTTTAAAGTGTTTTTTTTTTTTAACAAATTTTATTCCATTTATATAGCATGTGTGTGCACTCATGAGAGAGAGACAGAAGCACCTTCAACGGGGTCTTGTCATGACCACTGCCCCCTCCCACCAGCCCTCTAGCTCCTCAGGATCTTGAGCACATGTGTGCATGCCTGGCATGTTTCTGGTGCACTGGGCCAGGGATCCAAACCTACCGTCGGCCTTGTGGCTTCCAGCACTGCAGTTCAGTATGCTGGCAATCGCACCACCAGGCCGGGCTAGGAAGCATTTCAAAAGCTCTTTTAGTCACTTCTACAATTTAATTTTGAAGGATACCAGGACATTCTTCCTGCTTAAGGTTTCTAGGTCTGGGTCTCAGTTTAAGCCAATTCCTCTCTGGAATGCGTTTTCCCATGTCTTCATGTAAAGAGAGTTGTGCGTCTGTTAGGCTGCAGCCTGCCTGTTACCTCCTTGAGGACACTTCCTAGATCCATTTTCCCACACCGGGCTGGGTGCCCTTTCTTGGTGCTCCTGTTATTGTCACAACTGGTTCATATGGCACCTCCAGAAAGCCTGGTGCTCTGGATTCAGGCTCTGCTTGGTCCCCTTGGCCACAGATCCTGTGCAGGGGTACAACCTGCACAGTTATACAGACTGGCTCTGTTTTTTTTTTTTTTTTTTGACACATAGTAAGCATTGGGTAAATGTTTGTTGAATGAATTATCTTGAGGTTTCCAGAGCCGTCTCACAATTTAACTCCTCTTGAATGGCGGCAACCAGAACTGAATAAGCTAGTGTATGGAGCTCAGAGTCCTATTAGGCAGAATCTGATCAGTAATGGAGTTACCAGAAGGTTCTAGAATCACTGTCTGTTGCTTGATGGCAGTATCTGTAGCACTCTAAAGCCAAGGACCTGCCTATCCTTGATCTGCATCTGCCCACAAGCCCCACCTTCACCATCACCTCTATTTATGCAATTTGTTTTTTCTACTAGTGTAGAGAAACTTGTCTTTGCTTATTTCTGGCCCTATTCCCAATTTATCAAGGCCTCTTTGTCCTCGAGTACTTTCTTCCATGGTGTCAGTGCCTTTGCCAGGAGCTTCGAGCCAGTCTGCCCCTCAGTCTGGGTCAGTAATTAATCATTAGGTTCTAAAAGAAGCACTGAGCCCTCCAGGGGGCTGCATGTCACAGCAGAGTTTGGTTTTGTTTTGGTTGGTCCTTGGGCCAGTGTCATATTACCCCCAGGGCAGTGGGACAATAACCTGGGGCGGCTGTTACCTGTGCACTTACCCCATTGCCCTTCTGATTATGCTCAGATGCACGGGCTCTGATTCTTTGACACAGCCTCACCGAGAGCTGCCTCTGCACTAGAGCAGGGCTCTGAGTACACCCGGAGATGGTTTCCTTCCCACCCAAACCACTTGTGAAGTCTTCTTGGGGTTCCCCCCCTTTTTCTTCTTTGTCTTTTTCTTTTCTTTTTTTCGTGGGGTGGGGGTCACGTTGGTTTTGCCCTGGGTTCTAGCCAGCTTGATAAATAGAGGAAGTTGGAAGCATTCCCAGCCTCCCTGATGTCATAGTTTGGGGCAGTCTGCAACTGTGGGAGGTTTCAGTTAATCCTAGCAATTGGTGAATTTGCTGTTCTCCGAGAAACTTCTCTGTTCCGTGCCATGTCTTACATAAGTCGATATGGTTCCTTTTGTGACTTGCCCTTTCCTTCAATGATGTAAGAACCCCAAACATTGGCAGTCCCTATGTTTTGTTACTGAAGTGCTGGTGCTGATCGGATCCTGCTTCCTGTTCAGCTTCTCTAGGAGAGAAAGGCTGGTGGGTGTGCGATGGTCATGGGGGCATGGGGTGGGGGAAGTGGGGGTCCGGCAGCTGAAGGATAGGGCATTCTTTAATTCTGTTGAGTCCCCTGCGTCCATCAGGCATTTTCACATCATTGCTTTTGCCATTCTTTTCCACAGCGTGCTCCAGTGAGTTCCTGCTTCCCAGCTGGGTAGCTGGCTTCTTGGCTCAGAGACCAGAGGTCTTTGTGCTCTCAGTTGGGCTTTTCTACTTGGGTTAGAGCGACGTTCAGCTGAGCAAGTGAGGGCTGTCCCTCCCAGGTGGCCTCTCCCTGAGCCTCAGTGAGCAGCTCTGTTTGGCTTTTTGTCTGTTCTGCTTCTCTTCAGTAGAAGAAATAGACATAACTGCATTGTAGCACCTGAATACGTGCCTGTGTTTGGCTTCATCCTTTCCCATCACACCCCTCTATTTGTGGAGACGTGGTGAGTTTCCTTCTAGGCTTTTTTTTTTTTTTATTTATTCATTTACTCAGAAAGTTCATGGGAAATGGAATGAAGGTATGAAGTTTTTCGGTGCCAAATAAAGAGGAAATCCATGCAGAGTTTTTTTTTTCATAATATGCATTTTTCCATAAACTTTTGAAGACCTTGCACAGAAGCCTATGCATATTTAGCTTTGTTAAGAAACTTGTTTTTTGTTCCCGCCTAACCGATAGGTACTGACGGTCTCTATATGTCAGTATATCTAAACCAACTTCATTTTCGAGCACTGCATAATATTTTATCATGCAAATGTCCCATCCTTTATTCAACTGTTCATACGCTGATGGATACTTAGGCTTTCCTCTGCCTCACACAAAACTGCAATGAGGATGTGGATATGTCAATATGTCTGTAGGGGCAATCTCTAGATTTCGAATTTCTGCATCTAAAGTTGTACATACTGAACACATTTCAAGATATAGCTAAACTACTCACTCAAAATGTACATTTCCACCAATGGTGTATGCAGGTTTATTTTTCCACATATTCCCCAGCTTTAGATATTATTAGGCTTTTTAATTTTTGCATGTACTAGGAAAAACAAATGTCTTTGTTGCTTGCCCTACTTTTCTACCTGAAAGTGTTCCAAAGGAGCAAAGAGAGCCTCCTGTTGTTCATTAATAAACTGGATTACCAGGAACCATTAAGTGTGCTTTCTTGTGGTCATCAATAAGGTTTTGGAAGAGCCAGTGTGCTTCAGTTGTAGAATTTCATCAAAATATTATCTGAAATCCTGATGTAGAAAATCCTCATTTTCACAAATGTGAAATGAAATTCTTTCCATACTCAAGTCACAATCGATTTGTTTCTTGTTTGATTATGGTAATAGTTTTCAGTTGTTAATTCCACATTGGGCATTGTGACATGTGTTTGTGATTTGTTCATCCTCGGACAGGATGACACGGTTGGCCTTCATTTTTGTCTTCTTTAAACATTGTTTCATGACATTTTTCTGTCATACAGGGCTTTGACTTATTAAGAACTATTCTTTTTTATTTCTCTTAAAGAACATATTATCAGTAGAAATTTAATGCCTCTTCTTTTTTGAATTCATATGTGGAATTTCTCCTTGAGCATTGAACTTGTCATCACAGACTGTTGACAGAAACCAGGGGTAGGTCAGTTGGTTCCAAGATGACCCTATAGATTATTTACTCTCTCAGATCTTGATTTGAAAGCCATTGTATCTCTATTTCACACAAGAAGATACCATTATGTGAAGTTACTGTCATTTTCAAGCTAATAACTGGACCAGTGTATTGGTTTTGAAGTAAAGCATGATAGAATATTCTAAAATACAAGTTAGTTGCCAATAATACTCTCTGCCTTGAGTGGGCAGATGGGTGGGAAATTCCTTTACCCAGCATGTGTCTGGGCTTTCCCTTACCTATGTCATTGCCAGTGTCCCTGCCTTCCCCTTTCCCTTCTGAACCACACTTGGTACACAAGAGTCATTTATTCAGCCCCTCCGTGCAGAAAGAATTCTGCCTCTGACTTTGGGGCCACAAGAGACATAAATGACTCCATCATTGCTATCAAGGAATTTGGGTTCTAGGGAAGTCAAATCCCGAATACACAGAGATATCTAACCAGGCATGATCTCTAAAAGGGCCCATCCTAGCCCACATCTGGTCCCGTCCAAGGGCCGTACGATGCTGTCAATACAGCCTATTCTAAGCAGCAGTGCATGCTACCGACATGTTAACAAGGTCAGCCCCAAACTGGCTTTGAGCTTATTCTTCCAGTTTCTAAGTTCCTTGAGAGCAGGATTTACATCCTCTTTTTTTTTTTTTTTTTCCCCCCCAACTTCACTGCCAAGTTCAATGCTAGATGTGCTACAGGGGTCCAGAGGGCCTTTGAGGATGGGCTGACTGCAGTATTGAGGCCTTACGGTGCCAAGGAGGCCCACTTTCCATTGACTTAATGTTCTCTTTTTCATTTTCAGATGTGTGCAGAGTTTCTCCACCTTTCTGAACTTTCCACCAGGTAAGTGAGGCTCTTTCTATATAATAATGTAGACATGATGAACATCTTTGGTTGGTTTATTTCTTTCATAATTCCACCCCTATCCCTTAATTTCAAAGCCCCATCCCTGTAACAACTTTATTCTTTTTGATTTTTTGTTTTGTTTTTAACTCCTTGTTCCCACTTGAAGCTCTCTTTTCTTCCGACATTTTATTTTCCTTAGGGATTCTATTGTTGACCCA
Organism: Tupaia tana; assembly: GCA_026018925.1. Classification (NCBI taxonomy): domain Eukaryota; kingdom Metazoa; phylum Chordata; class Mammalia; order Scandentia; family Tupaiidae; genus Tupaia; species Tupaia tana. The sequence continues at coordinate 154,661,340 of JAKSZU010000009.1, forward strand.
TTTCTTTTTGGTAACCCAATTGTTTTTGAAAAGACTTTCAGGAATGGGTACAGATTTTGAAATTACATGGTACCATAAAAGCTGGGGAAGAAGAACGCTCATTTATGTACAATTCTTGGGGATTTTGTTTCATTGTTTTCTCCTTTCCTGCTCCTTCTATGTGTTTTCCTAGCTCTAGCAGCTCTTGTCATGTCTTGAAATGGATTGTTTGAAATGTTCTCTCTGTTACCTGAACATGGAACTTTCAAAGGCTCCTCCCAACTAGATTCCTGCTCCCGAGCCTCTTCTAGATAGAAACTCTGATGCCATAACTCACTCATACATTTTTTCTTAAACTGCCAGAGATGCATGTGCTTACCAGAGAGAAAAGGAGAGAGGGAGAGTGAGTGAGCACTTCTCAGTGGGGTGTGGTCACACCATAATTCCTTTTCCTCCATTTTGCTAACCTCTGTTGGGATTTGGGACACATACACACACAAACCCAGTGTGTTTTTCAAGCTGCCAGGGCCAGAACTTGAACTGTGGTTGGCCATGTGGAATCCAGGTCCCCTTAGGCACTAGGCCACAGGGTGACCTATGCTTCCTATTACTTTTGAAACTCATAAATAGTGGTTATTTCTGGGATTTCATTGATAAATAATAGAAATCTGGTAAACAATAAAATTCATATTTTTAAAGAATTATTTGTTTATTTAATTCCATTTATTATTATCAGTTCTTTAATTTGACCAGAGACAGAGAGAAAGGGAAAGCGAGAATGCAAGCCGCCTGGTCTGGGACTTGAACCGCAGTCAGGCATGTGGGGATCTGGCGCCTTTAACCACCATGTTTCTGCTGGCCCAACAATAAAAATATTTATTATACTTAATGTACATTAGAATTACACTGTTATAATTTACACTATAAATAACACCTGTAGTTATTGTATTAAAGAATGGTAAATGATTGTTATAAATAAGGTTAAAACACTTGACCAGTCATACAACTAGTAAATGGCCAAGCTAGGATTTGATGCTAGTATTAGCATGGTGTGATGACAAAAGCCAGGAAGGGCCCAGAGTATTGGCGGTGGTTTTGTGGAAGGACAGGATTGGCTTTTCCTAGTACTTCACTTCCTGTCTAATCTAATCTACTGAATGTTAGAAGCCATGTGCTTCTGCTTATCCCTGCCTGCATCTCGCATCCCCCCTGGGAAGATCAACACCTCGAGGGTGCTTTTAAGGAGACTTTCCTTTTTCTGTCTACATCTTCTTGAACTATTTTGCAGTGACAGATTTTGGAACAAATCAATTTAAAAAATCTTTTTTATTTTTCATGTGGAAACTAGGGAGCTTTATTGGTTACATACTGTGCTGCAGAGCCAGCAGGGAGCATTAGAGCCAGAGGATACATGCAGACAGGCAGCTTCAACTATACATATGCACCCAGGAGCCCTGAGCTGCTGCTCATGGCTGTGCCCTGGTTTCCAGCGACCGGTCCCGGCCTCCTTGGTCCCATGCTTAGAGCAGGAATGTAGGAGCTGCTGCACGTAGACTCCAAGGAGCAGAGGTGAGACCAAAGCACCTGCCTGAGCAGGTGTGGGCTGACAGGCTGACACCCCCAGCAAGGGAGCCTGTAATGCAATAACAGTTTATTTGAGGGCTACCTTCCTAGCCCTCCCAGTCTTTAAGATACAAAAAAAATAGACTTTATTCTCTTAAAAATACATTCCATTCAGTACATGTTCTGAACTGTGAAGCAGCGGGAAAATAGGGCCCTTTTCCTATGATCTTGGTTGTGAGGCTTTGAGGAGAAACAGAACCCTGTTCTGCACTTGGGGTGCTCAAAAGATAATCCCTAAAAGCAGCTCTTCCAAAGCGGTCTTGTCATAGTAACAACAGGAAAAAAACCTCGCCAACAAAGGCCGCCAGGGACCAAACCTCTGGGTCCCTGCTCCTTTTCTGGGAAGGGGTGGCACTTGGCACTGACTAAATAGAACTAACACATGAAACTGCCTCAGGACGACAAGTCCAAGACTGCTATAGCACAGCCCCCCCCCCCCCCCCCCCCCCCCCCCCCCATAGAGGATGACTTACGTGCAAACTTGTCTGCAAAAATCTTTTTTGTATGCCTGCTATGGGCGTAGAGGTGGAGACCAAGCTTATGTGGAAGAGGATACTGTGTTCTGGTGCCTCGTTTTTGCTTCTAGGCCAAGTTGAGTCTCATGGACCATGAAGAGAAAGTGTGTGTGTGTGTGTGTATGTGTTTTGCTATAGGGTACATGAACTCACTGGAAAGAGACAGAGAGAGAGAGACAGGGAGAGAGAGAGAGTGAGAAATCACCCCCCAGAGGGAATGGCCACACCGCAATCGCTTCTCCTCCATTCTCTCAGGACTTTGGGCACGCACACGCACGTGCCTGGCGTGATCCTCAAGCCTCTAGGTCCAGGACTCAAGCCACACAGTTGGCTATGTGGAATCCAGAGCCTCAGCCGCCATGCCACCTGCTAGTCCAAGAGAAAGTGTCAAGTTTGTTTTAGTTTTTAAAGAGTTTTTTAGAAGTTTGTTTCCCAGCGCCCTTAACCACCATGCCGCCTGCCGCTGGCCCCTAGAAGTTTATTTCCTGAGGGAGGGAGGGAGGGAGGGAGGGAGAAAGAGAGTCATGCAACCTCGATAGGTTCTCCATGCCACAGTCTTCACCCCAGCCCTGCAGCCAGCTCGGATCACAGGTTTTTTCTTGATATGTTCACGCATACCCAGGACACGAACCTGGAGCCTTCCCTTATGGCCTCCAGCATCTTGCAGCAGCACCCCTACTATGTATGTGGCTGTGGCTCGGCCATAAGTTTGGTTATTTATTTATTTTTAAAGTCACTATTTCTGTGACCATACCGATGAGCAATGAATCTAAGTAGTGGCTTTAAGTGCTCAAGGGCAGGAAGGATATCTGTCTTGTTTATTACAGTCTCTCGAGCCCCTAGCATAATACCTTGAATGTGATAGAACCTTCATAGATACTTGTAAACTATTGGGCTGTTGGAAAAGTCATGACATGGGACCGTCAGGTGGCATGGTGTTTAAAGGTGCTGGATTCCCACATGGTCGACTGTGGTTCAAGTCCTGGACCTGGAGGCTTGCTTTCTTGCTTCCCTTTTCTCTCTGGTCAAATTAAAAGATAATAATAACAAATGAAATAAAATAAATAAATAATTAAAAAAAAGTCATGACGTCTTTTTCTATGCGAAAATGTATCATGACTTTTCCGATGACCCCATAGATGAATGAATGCTGAAAGTATTTTGAAAATCTGTTTACATTTAGCATTGGAGTATACTGTAAACTTGTCTTCCAATTATGCCTGTAATCATAGCTAACACTTCTTGGTGGTACTGTTACTTTCAATATATTACCTCATTTGATCCCTACAGAACCCTACGAAATAGGCCTTATCCTTACCCCCATTTTTGCAGATGAAGAATTTAAGGTCCAGAGAGGTTAAGGGACAGTTAAGGTTACACTGTAAGTGGAGCTTGGATTCGAAGGCAGGCAGCTAGATGGCTCTACCCTGCATGATCCTGAACCCTGTGCTAATCTGCTCATATGTACGTGCTGAACCTTCTCGCTATGTGCATAGGGACAAAAGCCTGAAGAGCGGAGGGAGAACAATTTACACATGGATAATCGAGAGAATGGTAGATTACGGGTAGGGGAGTGGAGAAATTTGGGTGTGAGCAAGGGAACCAAAGAACCACACCTCCCACAAAGTTTTGTGAGCATGTGTTTACTTTAAATGCACAATTTATTTTTTTCAAAAGAATTATTTATTTATTTTTCTTCTTTATTGTTATTTATTTATTTTGGAGAGGTTTTTTTTTTTTTTTTTTTGGTGGAGAGGTTTTCGCTATAGGGCGCATGCACTCGCCAGACAGACAGAGAGAGACATAGAGACAGAAAGCGAGAAATCACCCCCCAGGGGGGATGGTCACGTCGCAATCCCTTCTCCTCCATTCTCCTCCCGGGCTCTTGGGCACGCACACACACACGCCCGGTGTGAGTTTTAAGCCACCGGGTCCGGGACGTGAACCACGGTTGACTACGTGGGAGTCCAGCGACATAGCCATTACGCTAACTGCTGGTTCCCTGGAGAGGTTTTTGCTATAGGGTGCGTACACTCACCAGAAAGACGGAGAGAGACAGAGAGACAGAAAGCGAGAAATCACCCCCGGTGGGGGGGGGGGGATGGCCACACCGCAATCCTTTCTCCTCCATTCTCCTCTCGGGACCCTGGGCATGCACGCACATGTGGGTGCGGGGCTTGAACTGTGGTCGACTATATGGAAGTCCAGCGACATAGCCATTATGCCAACTGCTGGTCACATTATTGTTATTTTTTGATTTGACAAGAGAGAGAGAGACAGAAAATGAGAAAGCCAGCTGTCAGGTCTGGGACTCAGACTGTGGTCAGCCATGTGGGAGGCCAGCACCTCTACCACATAATTTATTTCTAATCTTACTCATCTGATATTGATTCACTTCTTTTATTGAATAAATCTTTTTTTTTTCCACATTAGACCCAATGCTTATTAATCATTTGCACATGTGTGGGGCCAGCAGGTGGTGTGGTGGTTAAGGTGCTGAACTCCCACATGGCCAACTGCAGTTTGAGTCTCAGACCCGGAGGCTTGAAAATCACTCCGGGTGCATATGTGTGCATGCCCAAAATCCCAGGAGGAGAATGAAAGAGAAGGGATTGCAGCATGGCCATCCCCAATTGGGGGTGATTTCTCACTTTCCCTCTCACTCTCTCTCTCTCTCTTCGGTGAGTGCATGCACCTTATGGCAAAAATCTAAAAGAATCTTGCGCTGTAAAAACCAAACAAATCATTTTCCTTCATTTGCTTTTAGAGATGTGCAACCTTTGTATTGCAGTGGGCTGTGCAGTTCAGCATTGACTTGATGTCATGCTATGACAAATCATACACAAAGCCGGTGTCTCAGAGTTCACATTCAATGCTTACCAGTTAACCCAGTTTCTGTGGCCTTTAGGACATGGGGTTTTGGCATAGGGATGTTGTTTCCCTTATTACAGCAATGCTGGCTTTACTTAGTGACCTTATCCTCAAAAAATGTTGTTGCTGAAATTCAAAATGATTCTTTTTGTCTATATATATTTAAGTTACCTCAATTTACAAGAAATTGCTGCTTAGATATTTCTGTGAGCATTCCAGAGGAATCTGTAAATCATTTCATTTTATTTATATAATGTGTAAAAATGTAAGGACTTTCCTTGTCAGGTTTTGGCCCCAGGATTATGCTAGCCTCATAAAAATGAGTTAAGATGTACTTTTTCTTTGAGTCTTTGAGAAAATGAAATTCTTGTTAATTAGGTGTTTGATAGAATCACTCATGAAATCTTTGGGGCCTGGAGATTTTGTGGAAACATTTTTGAGAATTTTTTTTCAGGTTTTTTTTTTTTTTAGAAATTTTTGAGAGGCGTATATGTTCCCCAGAGAGACAGAGACAGAGAGAGAAAGTGAGAAATCACCCCTCAGGGGGATGGCCACACTGCAATCCCTTCTCTTCCATTCTCCTCTCGGGATTTTGGACATGCACGTACTCGTGCCTGGTATGAGTTTCAGGCTGTCAGGTCCAGGACTCAAACTGTGGACAGCTATGTGGGATTCCAGTGCCTTAACAGGTATGCTTCCTCCTGGCTACTTTTTTAGTTTTTTGCCGTAGGGTCCATTCACTCACCAGAGAGAGATATACAGAGACAGTGATAGAGAAAGTGAGAAATCACTTTCCAGTGGAAATGGCCACACCGCAATCCCTTCTCCTTCATTTTCCTCCTGGGATTTTGGGCACATATGCACAAGTACCTGGTGAGATTTTCAAGCCATTGGGTCCAGGATTCAAACCACAAATCGCCCGTGTGGGATTTTAGCTTCTTAACCACCATGCCACCTGCTGGCCCCTTTTTGAAAATTTTAATAGCTATACAACTTACTCAAGTTTACTATGTCTTCTGGGCAAATTATACTTTTTCCTAGGGATTTGTCCATCTCTATCTCAAAATTATTGAATAAAGTTGTCCCTAAGATTTTTTGTTTATAGTGTTTGTAGTTACATTACTTTTTTAGTCATTCTCCCTCTTCTCTTCCCCTTGTCTCTCTTCCACTTCACCCTCTGGCTCTTAATTTTGCCTATTATTTTTTACTATGATTTTTTCCAGTTGTATTGTAAACTGTGGTGTCCCATGTCCAGTCAGACAGGGCACCCCCAAACCAGTCTTGTTTCTCTTGCTTATAGAGGGCAGGTTCGGACTACATGGAATGGACTGAGCCCCAGTGAGCACAGGATCGTTTTTTATTTGAAACGTATTTATTGGACCAGCAAATGGTGTAGTGGTTATGTTGCTGGATTCCCACATGGCTGACAGCAGTCGAATCCTGGACCTGGTGGCTTGAAACTCATGCCGGGCATGGGTGCATGTGTACCCAGGATCCTGGAAGGAGAATGGAGGAGAAGGGATTGCGGTGTGGCCATCTCCCCAGGGAGTGATTTCTTACTTTCCCTTTCACTGTCTGTCTTTCGCTCTCTGACGAGTGCATGAGCCCTAAGACAAATTTTTTTGTTTATTAAATTTTTAATTTGTGTTAGGGAATGTGCACTGATCAGAGAGAGACAGAGAGAGAGAGAAAGTGAGAAAGCAAGCCTTCAGCTCCGGGGCTCAAACTGCAGTCAGCTATGTGGGAGTCCAGCACTTTAACCACCATACCAACTGCTGGCCTCACAGGGTTGTCTTTTTAAACAGCAGTCTTAGTCCAGCCTTGGTTGCACAGTCACTAGCATACTGAACTGTAGTTCTAGAAGCCACATGACTGACCATGGGTTCAGATTCCCAGCCTGGTCTACTGTGGTATGGAGACTCTGGGTAACCCTCTCTAGTTGGCATGCACGTGCTCTATCATTAATAAGTAAACTTTAAAGAAAATGAAAAATGACATTGGCTTTCTTATTTATTTTGCACCTTTTTTTCTGTGTGATTAGTTTAGGCCTTTAATTTTTGTAATTATCTTTCTTCTTTCAGTTTATTTTGCTGTTCTTTAAACTTCTTGAGAAGAAGCTTAGTTCATTAATGTTAAGCCTTTCTCTTTTTTAATATGTATATTTAAAAGATAAATTTTACTCTATCACTAGCTGTATTCTACACATTTAAAAAAATTATTTTATTTAACTTTATTTATTTCTTTTAATTTGACCAGAGAGGGGCAGAGTATGTGTGTGTTTGTGTGTGTGTGTGTGTGTGTGTGTGTGTGTGTGTGAGAGAGAGAGAGAGAGAGAGAGAGAGAGAGAGAGAGAGAGAGAGAGAGAAAGTGAGAAAACAAGCCACCAGGTCTGGGACTCGAACTGTGGTTGGCCATGTGGGAGGCCAGAGCCCTTAAGCACCACACCACCTGCTGGTCCCTGTATTTCACACATTTTGGTATGTAAGTTTTAATTATCAATTGGGCCAAATATATTCTAATATGCATTATGACTTCTTTAACCCATAAGTTATTTGTTAAATAACAAATTTAAAATTAATGTTTATACTTACATCAAATTATACTCTAAAGCAAAAAGCATTACCTAAAATAAAATACCTAAAATAAAATTTGTTAAATAATAAATTTTTGTTATTGTAACTTGATTGTATTATGGTCAGTGAACATACTTCTTTCATTTTTTCCAATTTTGTAAAAAGTTTTTGTAACTTTCTTAATGATCTGGTTCATTTTCATATACATTTCATTGGATTGTTGGAAAAGTCATGTTGTATTTTCCAGTTTTTCTATGAAAAATGTGTCACAACTTTTTTGACTTCCCAGTATGTACACTCTGCAATTATTGTGTGGAGGATTCTACATATGGTATTTAAGTCAGGTTGATTAAATGTGTCAATCAAATGTTCTATATCTTTATGACTTTATTATTTGATTTTTACCAATTCCTGATGCAGAAGCACGACTGTCTCTCTGGTTGTGAATCTGTTCTATTGATATTTCTCTTATACTCTGTCAAAACTGCTTTGTTTATTTTGAGGCTACATTAATTGTGTTCACATGTAAATTTGTTCAAACTTCCTATTGAACTGAATCTTTTATGAATGAGTCATTTTATATATAGTAATGCTTTTTGCTTTAAAGTATAATTTGATGTAAGTATAAGCATTAATTTTCTTTTGATTAGTGTTGTCCTGGCATATCTTTCCCATCCTTTTACTTTATAACTTTCTGTATCACTAGTCTCTAGTTGTGTTCTTGTAAATAGCACATAGTTTGAGTCTGTATGTTTTTCTGGTCTGATAGTCTTTGTCTTTTAATGGAATCACTTAGTCCATTTATATTTAATGAATCTTTGATTTATGTTATTATTATTGTTATTTACTGTAGAGCACCTGGAGAGTGACAGATAGAAAGAGAAAGAGGGAAAGCACTCCCCAGGGGGAGAAAAACAGAGAAAGAGAATGAGAAAGCACCCCCTGGGGGAGTGACAATGCTACAATTCCTTCTCCTCTTTTGGGCACTCACATACATGTGCCCAGATGTTTTCTAAATGTCCAGATCTGGGACTCAAACCACACAGTCAGCCATGTGGGATCTAGTCATCTTAACCACCACATCACGTGGCTGGCCCTCTGTGTGTTTTTAATTTTAATTTTTAGAAAGAATGATTTTATTTATTATAATTATTATTTTTAAAAAATTCCTATAAGACACATGCACTCACCAGAGAGAAACAGAGAGAGAGAGAGAGAAAGTTAGCTGCCAGGTCTGGGACTTGAACCACTGTCAGCCATATGGGAGTCCAGTACCTTAACTACCACTCTACCTGTTGGTCCCTAAGTTTTTTACCTATAAGGGATCTTCAAAAAGTTCATGGTAATACATACTATGAAGTTATATATATATATGAAATTATAGATTTTAAAATTTTTTACACAAAAATAAACTCATACTTTAATTTTCTCACAAACTTTTTGAAATCTTCTATTTTTCTCAATCATTTTTTGTTTCTTTCATCTTCTTTCTTGCTTTTTTTTTTTTTTTTTTTTTTGGAGAGGTATTTGCTGTAGGGCACGTGTGCTCACCAGAAAGACAGAGACAGAGAGACAGAAAGTGAGAAATCACCCTCGGGAAGTATGGCCACACCTCAGTCCCTTCTCCTCCATTCTTCTCTCGGGATCTTGGGCACGCACACACACACGCCTGGCGTGGGTTTAAGCCATCGGGTTTGGGACTCGAACTGCAGTCGGCTACATGGGAGTCCAACAACATAGCCATTATGCCAACTGCTGGTCCCTTTCTTGCTTTCTTTTAGATTGACTGAATTTTGTCGTTGTTACAGAGATTTTTTTTTTTTTTTTTTTTTTTGCTATAGGGCACGTGTGCTCACCAGAGAAACAGAGAGACAAAAAGCGAGAAATCACCCCCAGTGGGGATAGCCACACTGCAATCCCTTCTCCTCCATCTTCCTCTCATTTGGGGCACACATGTACACATGCCGAGTGTGAGTTTTAAGCCACCAGGTTTGGTACTCGAAACATCATCAACTACGTGGGAGTCTAGCAATGTAACCATCGTACCATCTGCTGGTCCCTGAGATTGACTGAATATTTTAAAAATCATTTCCCTCCTCTACGAATTAGGAAGTTATATGTCCCATTTCCATCATTTTCATTCTTTTGTAGCTACTGTAAAAATTGAAACATGTCTACTGAACTTTTTTTTTGGAGAGGTTTTTTTTTTTTAATAATTATTTGTTTTATTTATTCATTCATTTATTTATTTTTTTAGTTTGATCAGAAAGAGACAGAGGGTGAGAGTGAGAGAGAGAGGAGGTGAGAAAGCAAGCCACCAGATTGAGGATTTGAACCCTGGTCGGCCATGTGGGAATGTCCAGCGCCTTAACCACCACGCCACCTGCTGGTCCCATTGGAGAGGTTTTTGCTATAGGGCGCGTGTGATTGCCAGAGAGACAGAGAGAAATAGAGAGACAGAAAGCGAGAAATCACCCCCAGGGGGGATGGCCACGCCGCAATCCCTTCTCCTCCATTCTCCTCTCGGGATCTTGGGCTCACACACATACATGCCTGGTGTGAGTTTAAGCCACCGTGCCTGGGATTCGAACCGCGATTGACTACATAGGGAGTCCAGTGACACAGCCAATACGCCAATTGCTGGTCCCATCTACTGAACTTTTAACATCTAAAGAAAATCAATACCTTTAGCCTCCTCTAGGATAATGCATGGAGGGACCGTGGAAGACTTTAATTTTTAAATTTCTTTTTTTCATCTCCTTATTTATATATCATATATATTTTTGTAGATATGTATATATACATATATATGTACACACATACAACTATATGTTTTTATACTATTATGTTCTACTAATCTCTGTAATACATTATGATTATTATTGTTTCTATAGTCAACGTTCATTTGAATTTTCCATCATATACTACTCTCTTAGATCGGGCCAGCTGGGGCCTCTGGTTGTGTCTCATGATTTGATTTTGAGAGCTCTTCTCTGGCCCTTCTCTATTTATACCATTTTCAAATGGTAAGAAGTCTGTGGCAATAAGGAGACATGTCTACCCAGAGCCTGCCTCCCTCCTCCCCTGATCGTTGCTTCTAGATCATGCTCTGGAAATCCAGAACCCTGTAATTCCTTACCCGAATATTGTGTGCCTTTTTCCAGGACCTGAGCAGACCTTTTCCCCCGGGCAAGCTATGCTGCCAGTGTATGTACCTCTAAACTTAAGAGATGGCCAAAGGAGTATGTGCTTGCAGGAGAAGGGGTTTGAATGTGCAGGCTGCAGTGGCCACATGCATAAATGCACATGCACAGGGGCTCTTGCATTTTCGGATTGAGCCTTAATAGAAGAACAAGAGCAAAATCTACCTCCTTTTAAACACGTGACCTGTATCTTACAAATGTTTGGGATAGACCTGGCCATTTACTAACTATTTTCTTTGTTCTTCATTCTTTGTTGTATCTGAAATCTTACATCTTCAGCTTGAATACATTTTTTAGGGTTTATTTTAGTGAAGATTTGCAGGTAGGAAACTGCATCAGTTTTTGTTGGTCTGAAAATGTATTCGTTTTGCCAATGTTCTTATTTTTTTTAAGTTTGTTTATTTCTTCTATCAGAGAGAGACAGAGATTGAGAGAGACGGGGCAGGTACCCCCAACAGGGCCTTCATGCCGTGATCCTAACCCTAGCCTTAGCCAGCCGGGATAATGGGCATGTGCCATTCAGTGTGCACAGGGAGGTCTCAGGATGTGAACCCAGGACATTCTTATGTAGCCTCAGCATCATGCAGAATGTAGCATTACTGCTGTGCCATCACAGTTGGCCTTATTCTAATTTTTGAAAGGTATTTTTTCGCTGAGAGTAGAGTTCTAGATCAGCAGTTATCTTTTCTCGGCACATTGCAGATGATATCCCACCGTCTCCTGGCTTCCACTGCTGCTTCTGAGCGGACAGTTGTCAGTCCAATAGCGGTTCCTTCGAGGGTTAACTGTCTCATGTTCTCTGACTAGTTTTAAGGTTTTCTTCGAGTTCACTGTGCTGAGTCTGGGTGTAAATCTCTGTTTATTGTAGCTGACATTCTGTTGGGGTTCCTGAATCTGTGGATTAGCATTTTTCACTAGTTTAGAGCCAGTCATTATTATTTCAGACATTGACTCTGTCCTATCCTCTCCTCTTCGCATTTTGTTTAAATATATGTGGGATCTTGTATTTCTTTTTTCCACATCGAGAAACTTTTCTTTCATGTTTCATATCTGAAACAAGTTGCCTCATTAGATCTCTACCTGCAGACACAAATGGCTTTATTGCTTATGTTACCCCCTTGAGTTCCTGCTTCCACTTTAATTTTGGCCCAGGAATTCCTCTCTATTTTGTCAGTTCTTTGACATGTTTAAGAAAATGCATTTGGTATTTTATTCCTAATTTTTAATTGTCCTTAGAAGTAATTTTTGGCTTAAATAACTTAACCCAACATATTCCTTGAATACCAAAATTTTTTTCTTTTCTTTTTTTTTTTTTTTTTTGTCTGAGATATTTGCTGAATCAAGATGTTTTAGCAGAGTTCAGGTAGAAATTTAGTTATGCTTTTTTTTTAAGAGAGATTTTTTTGCTATCAGGCATGTGCGCTTGCCAGAGAAACAGAGAGACAGAGAGATAGAAAGCAAGAAATCACCCCCAAGAGGGATGAGCACACTGCAGTCTCTTCCTTCTCCTTCATTCTCCTCTTGGGATTTTGGGCATGCACAGACTCGCATCCGACATAAGTTTTAAGTTGCCAGGTCTGGGACTCGAACCGTAGTCCAACTATGTGGGAGTCCAGCAATGTAACCATTATGCCATCTGCTAGTCCCTTAATTATACTTTAATGAACAGTTTCCTGATTTCTTTTTTCTGTGACTTCTTTGATAATTGAATAATCCAAAGCAATTGCTTTTCACTTTTATTGCTTTACCCATAATAAGTTTCTCTTTAGTACCCCCCTTTTTATTTCCTTTGAGGAAACACATTCCAGACTTGACAACTGAAAGCAGTCTTTTCAGTGGTGGCATCCAGCCTATAGTAAATTTTTTATGCATAACTTCTTTCCAAGCTGATTTCTAGAATCATCCTTCATTCTGGCCTTTCCTACCCCATTTGGGAGTTGCGTATATGCTCTCTTCAATGAAAAGGCGTGATTCATTTTAATCAGAGGCCCAAGTCACAGCACATAATAACTAATCACTGTGTACACTAATTTAACTTGGACCACATCTTGTACATCACGTAGGTCCTGCCCTAGGAGTTGGCAAAGCTCAAGAATGAGTTAGCAGAAATTTTGAAATTGTAAAATTGCATTTTGAATTTGTTGATTTGTTTCACCTGGTGGACTCAAAACATTTTATTTACAAGGACATCAATTCTTAGGAAGCCAGCACTGTGGCCTGGTAGAAAGACTAGGGGTGGGGCTGGCAGGTTGCTTGGTGGTTATGGTGTTGGACTCCCCACGTGGCTGACTGTGGTTCAAGTCCTGGACCTGACTGCTTGCTTTCTAACTACCCCCCACCCTGCTCTCCATCTCTCTCTGATAAAATTTTAAAAATTAATAATAAATAAAATTAAATAAATAATACTTTAAAAACAAAAAGAAGAAAGAAAGACTAGGAGTTCCACCAGAGTTGAGTGACCTTGACCGATCTCCTGGAGCATTCTGGACCTCTTCATCTGCAGAATGAAGCTTGAGGCTAAGTGAATTCTGAGTTTCTTTCTAGATATATATTGCTCTGATACTCTTCTCAGAGCTAAAATTAGATACTTCTGCATTAAATCTCCTAAGTCAACACTACCAATTCCAGGTAGAGTCAAACCCAGAGCATTTGTATAGGAGAGAGTCTTTTGGTAGAGCTTTAGTTCACTAAATAATGGCTTTTGTTTTTTAAGGAACAGTGCTTTTTGAGGAGAAGCAGAGTTCAGAAACATAAAAATACGTGAATTTTTAAACTTTATTGAAATGTCTTATGACACATGTGTACATACTATGTGTATTTGTACAGCTCAGTGAATTTTATAAACTAAATACACCCACCCAGCACACCGAATATCACCTGTACCTCAGAACCCCCCTTATGCCTCTTTCTATTATTATTACAACCCTCTCTTCTAAGGATAACCACCCTTCTCACTTTCAGTGACAGCGAATAGTTTTGCTTGCTTTTGTTTCTCATATGAATGGAATCATCATGCACAATATGCATTGTTTTGTGTCTGGTTTTCTTGACAACATCGTATTTCAGAGGTTCATTGATATGGTTGTGTGTAGTTGCAACAGACACTCAAGGTTTTCCTCCAGAGATACAGTGATACATCTTTGCCCAGTTGTATTAATAATCTCATTTGTGTGACTCATTTGGGAAGATCAATAACATGCCATTAGGAGCAAAGAGGATAAAAGTACTGAAAAGAAGAGACAAATCAGAGGCATTTTGTGATCTATTAATATATTATTAATAAATAATGCCATTTTTTAAAAGAATTATTTCTTTTAATTTTATTTATTCATTCATTTATTTTAATTTGACCAGAGAGAGACACACAGAAAGGGAGAGAGAGAGAAAGTGAGAAAGTGAGAAAGCTAGCTACCAGGTCCAGGATTCAAACCGTGGTCAGCCATGTGGCAGTATCTAACGCCTTAACCACCATGCCACCTGCTGATCTCCTATATAATGCAGTTTATTAATTAAAAAATGTAAGCCCTCTTTTGAAGGAGGAGTCACCTCCTGGTCTAAAACCTTACCACACCATGTCAACAAAAGGATCACTCTCCTGATTCTGGATGGCCATACAGGATTCTTAAGGGATGCCAGCTTTACCGTGAGACTGAGAAACCCTCTCTTTCCCTGCCCTCATTTCCGTAGCCCCTGCACTGCCTGAGCCTGCACATACTCAGAACATAATAGATCTGGCCCGAGCGCGCGAATGAAGAGGACAGCTAGCGCTGATAGTGCACTCACAGTGCGAGCTCTGTGCAAAGATCTGTTTAGTCATCACAGTGACACTCTCAGGTTGGTGCTGTTATCGGTTTGCTAGATGGAAAAATTTGGCCACAGGAAGTTAACTTATCCAGAGCACTCAGATATCACTTGGCAGAGCTGGGACCTTTGAACTCACGTTCTTTAGTCTTTGTCAGTATGTGTGTGCGCTCTATCCTGGGCTTGCGGGGGCTGCCGTGGTGGCTGGATTCGTGGGTACCCTTGGCCAGGAGCTCTCAGCAGAGCACACAGCCTGGTCTGTCACAGCCACATTCTCACTGACTATGTGTGGGTAGCCTACTCAGAGGGTCCTCACTGTCCCCTGCCTGTGCCTGAGCCTGTGAGTAGGTGGGTCGTGATTTCCTGACTGGCTTCTTCGCTCAGCATCCCATGCCAGCCTCGGCTGCTGCTGCCACTGTCTCTCATGGGGTTATGTTGGCCTACTCCTCAAAGTGAGCAGAACAGACACCATCAGCATTTGTAGTTCTCTCCGTGTGCTGGGCCCTCGCCAGCCCCCTGCTTACCTCCACGTATGAGGGGACTTTAGAAAGCTTGTAGAAAAACAGAATTGAAGTACAAGTTTATTTTGGTGCAAAAAAAATGAGGTCCTTGCAGAGTTTTTTTTTTTTTTTTTTTTTTTTTTTTTTGGAGAGGTTTTTGCTATAGGGCGCGTGTGCTCGCCAGAAAGACAGAGGCAGAGAGACAGAAAGCGAGAAATCACCCCCCAGGGGAGATGGCCACACCACAATCCCTTCTCCTCTGTTCTCCTCTCGGGATCCTGGGCATGCACGCACACGCACCCAGCCTGAGTTTAAGCCGCTGGGTCCGGGATTCGAACTGTGGTTGACTACATGGGAGTCCAGCGACTTACCCATTATGCTAACTGCTGGTCCCGGTTTTTTCATAATATACATTTGCCATGAACACCCCTTGTCTTACATCTAGTTTACTCCTCTTCAGCCCTCACGTCTCATCTAGCATAGATGGCCCTCAATAAATGTTTGTTGAATGAATAAATGAATGAATAGTGAATGAAGCTTTTAAATGGTTATAAGAT
The DNA here is from genome assembly GCA_026018925.1 of Tupaia tana. Taxonomy (NCBI): domain Eukaryota; kingdom Metazoa; phylum Chordata; class Mammalia; order Scandentia; family Tupaiidae; genus Tupaia; species Tupaia tana. The sequence goes on from JAKSZU010000009.1 coordinate 154,676,962, forward strand.
TTGCTTTTCAAAAAATGTTGACTCCTTGCCTTTCTGACTACTAAAAATGCAAGCAATGATAATAAAATAACGTGCAATAAAGAAGAAATGCAGCTACCCTTTGAAGAAAATGTAGTGTACCGATTCTTTTACAATATAAAGCCAATAGGGATGAATCATTTAAAAGATTCTGTGACCCCCTTCTGATTCCTGATTCTCAGCATAATTTCTTTGATTGTTTTTAATTGCCAGAGCATGTATGTACTCTTCAGAGAGAGACATAGAGCTAGAGAGAGAGGGGAGAGGGGAAACACCACCCAGTCGGGCATGTTCTTACTGCATTTCCTTTTTCTCCACTCCTCCATCCTGTCGGGATATGGGACACTCACATACAGGCACACGGCATGGTTTTCAAGCAGCGGTGCCAGGATTTGAACCATGGTTGGCCTTGCAGGATCTGGCTTCCCTAACCCCTAGACCATGGAGCTGGCCCTTTTGGATAGTTTCTAACCCACCTTTATATAGTGGGAATAATTATGTATATTAATAATTTGTGTTTTTAATTTCTTTCCTTGATATTTTCCATGTGTTAGTATTTTCCATACATCCACGTGGATTATTTTGCTTATTATTTAAAATGTAATACCCTACCGGGTGACCCATAGTAAACATGGGCTTTGCATTTTGTAGGCAGTGTCCCCCTGGCATGGCTGATTCTCTGGAGCCATAGTAATTGGGAGAAAGCAGGATTTCAGTTGCCTGGCTTGAGGAATGAGCTTTTGGGTATGTCTGTGTTGTAAGTATGGCAGCTGTGATGATCTGTTACCCCCTTATTATATTCCAGGATGTTTTTCTCTGGTGGGCAGTGTGGTCATGCTGGCAGACTGGCAGAAGTTTTACTGAAGTTCAAGATACTCCTTGTCATCATTTGTCTTCACGTTGTTCTGGTTACATCCCTGGCAGGTAAGGTACCTGTTTTCCTTCGCTGTTTTTCTGTTTCTGGGTATATGTATGGGTGTGTTTTGTTATTTAGAATTTTTTTTTGTACCAGGGTAAAAATATACATAAGTTAATATTTACCATTCTAACTATATATATATATGTGTGTGTGTGTGTGTATGTATATATATGTGTATGTATGTATATATATATATACCTTTTTTTAGAGAGAGAGATATTTTTGCTATAGGGTGTGTGCACTCAACCGAGAGCGAAAGTGAGAAATCACCCCCCGTGGGAGGGGATGGCCATGCTTTAATACCTTCTCCTCCATTCTCCTGGGATTTGAGGCATGTGCACACATGCACCCAACATGAGTTTAAAGTTGCCAGGTCCAGGGCTTGAACCACGGTCAGCCATTTGGAAGTCTAGTGCCTTAATTACTACACTACCTGCTGGCCTTATCTTAACAGGTTTTCTTTTAAATTATTTATTTAATTTTATTTATTCATTCATTCATTTTAATTTGACGACACAGAGAGAGAGAGAGAGAGAGAGAGAGAGAGAGAGAGAGAGAGAAAGCCAGCCACCAGGTCCGGGACTTAAACCATGGTCGGCCATATGGGAGTGCCCAGCGCCTTAATCATCACACCACCTGCTGCTGGCCCCGTAACAGATTTTTTTTAAAGAATTGTTTCTTTAATTTTATTTATTTGTTCATTTATTTTAATTTGGCGGGAGAGAGAAAGTGAAAATGTAAGCCACCAGATCTGGGACTTGAACCACCACGCCACCTGCTGGTTCCTTACCATAACAGTTTTTAAGTGTACAGTTTATTGCCATTAAGTACGTTCACAATTTTGTGCAATTGTCACCACTATGCGTTTCTAGAAGATTTTTATCATCCCAAATAAAATCTTTTCCCCGTTAATTAATAATACCCCATTTTTCCTTCCTCCCCTATCTGTTAAGCTCTTAATCTTTTTGTCTATATGAATTTGCATATTTCAGGTACCTCATTTAAGTGGAGTCATACAATATTGGCCCCTTTGTATTTGGCTTACTTCACTTAGCGTGTTTTCAAAGTTCGTCCATGTCATAGCATGTGTCAGAATTTCATTCCTTTGTAAGGCTGAGTAATATTCCATTGTATAGATATACCATGTTTTCGTTTATCTGCTCATTTGTTGATGGACATTTGGGTGGTCTCTACCTTTTGACTGTTGTGAATAGTGCTGCTATGATGTGCAAATATCTGTTTGAATTCCTGCTTTCAATTCTTTGATGTATATGCCTATACATATTGTTGGGTCATATGGTAATTCTACATTTAATTTTTTTGAGGACCTGTCTGACTGTTTACTCAGTTGCTACATCATTTTGCATTCTTGCAAACAAGGCACAAGGATTCCAGTTTCTCTACATCCTTGACAATACATGTTATTTTCTGACATTTTGATAATGAGAGTGAAGTGGTATATCATTGTGGTTTTTGACTTATATTTCCCTAATAATTAGTAATGTTGAGTATTTTCATGTCCCTTTTTAAAATTAATTATTTAATTTTCTTTGTTGCTGTTATTATTATTTAATTTGCTATAAGGCATGTATACTCAGCAGAAAGAGAGAAAGAGAGAGAGGCAAAGTGAGACAGTAAGCCTCCAGATCTGGGACTCTAACCACAGTTGGCCATGTGGAAGTCCAGCACCTTAACTACCATGCCACCGGCTGGCCCCAAATATTTTCATGTTCTTATTGGCCATTTATGTGTCTTTTTTTTTTTTTTTTTTTAAGATTGGATGTTATCTGCCCCACAATGTGAGGACAGATTTTCTTGCTCAGTCTGTTGGTTCAGATGCTAATCTTTCTTTCTTTCTTTCTTTCTTTTTTTTTTTTTTTTTGAGAGGTTTTTGCTATAGGGCATGTGCGCTGGCCAGACAGAGAGAGACAGAGAGACAGAAAGTGAGAAATCACCCCCCAGGGGGGATGGCCACGCCACAATCCCGTCTCCTTTCTCCTCTCGGGATCTTGGGCACGCACGCACATGCGCCCGGCGTGAGCTTTAAGCCACTGGGTCCAGGACGCGAACCGCGGTTGACTACGTGGGAGTCCAGCAACATAGCCATTACGCTAACTGCTGGTCCCATTTATATATCTTTTTTAAAGGGATGTCTGTTCAAATCCTTTGCCCATTTTTGAATTGGGTTGTTTGCTTTTGTTGTCATTTTTGAGTATGAGGAGTTCTTTATATACTCTGGATATTAATCTCTTATCTGATATTATATGTGATTTACAAATATCTTCTCCCGTTCGATGGGGTATATTTTTCACTCTCTTAGTAGTGTGCTTTCGTGCACACAAATTTTTTATTTTGATGAAGTTCAGTTTATCTGTTTTTACTTTTGTTGTCTCTGCTTTGGTGTCATATCTAAGAAATCATTGTCAAATTCACTGTCATGAAGGTTTTCCTCTGTGTTTTCTTCTAAGAATTTTACAAGTGTAGCTCTTTTATGGTTAAGCCTTTTGATTCATTTAGAATTCATTTTTGTAAATGATATAACTTTATGCTTGTGCATGTGGATATCCAGTTTTCCCAGCACCATTTATTGAAAATACTATCATTTTCTCGTTAATTGGTCTTGTAATCTTTGTGAAGTCAGTTGGCCATATATGTGAAGGTTTATTTCAGGCATTTATTTGTTTTTAGAAGTATCTACTTTGGGACTGGCAGGTGACATAGTGGTTAAAGTGCTTGACTGCCACGTGATCGACCACGGTTTGAGTTCATACCTGGCCGCTTGAAACTCATGCCTGATGCATGTGTGTACTTGCCCAGAATCCCCAGAGGAAATTGGAGGGGAAGGGATTGTGGCATGTCCATCCCCCCTGGGGGGTGATTTCTTGCTTTCTGTCTCTCTGTCTGTCTCCGTCTCTCTGTCGAACACAAATGCCCTGTAGCAAAAATATATTTTAAAAAAATTATCCACTCTAAGATTTCTATGTGGAAATTTAAAGGTAGTAGAGAATCGGCCAAATGTACAGTATGGTATTTCCAAAAAAGGTTATCTTCAGAAGCTTATGACATATGGAAAAGAAGGCAGTAAAACGGCCAGCAATTCTGGGGCTGCAATTTCTGTAGTTACAACTGCCAACAAATATGGTGCTACACAGAAGTGAATCCTCATTAGTAATGACACCAGGACATGAATGTTATTTTAGGAGTACATTATTATTATTATTATTATTATTATTATTTTAGGTTTTTGCCTCAGGGTGAATACACTTGCTGGAGAGAGAGAGTGACAGAGACAGAGAAGAAAAGTGAGAAATCACTCCCCAGGAGGGATGGCCACCATGCAGTCCCTTCTCCTTCATTCTCCTCTTAGGATTTTGGGCACATATGCATACACGCCTGGTGTGATTTTTAAGCTAGCAGGTCTAGGACTTGAAACACAATTGGCCATGTGGTAGTCTAGCGCCTTAGCCAGTGCACCACCTGCTGACCCCAAGAATACATTATTAAGGACACACTGATAAATACCTTTCTTATTCAGGTGGAAGCAGCAGGACCAAGGGAACTTCACTGGATAAAATAAAAATCTACTAGCAGCAAACAATGATGTAAACAAAGAAACAAAATATACATGCATACCTACATGCATGTACGCAAACTAAATGGAGAACTTCCCAAAAGCTAAAAACACTGTTGGCAAACCTTCAAAAAGTAGGCAGTAGGGGTTGTTGTCAAGAAGTTACTAGACTTTAAGAAAAAGAAACGATAAGCACTAAATACGTACTGATGGCTTACAGTGAGCCAGGTCCCTACATGCTTTACACACGTCCATTCTCAAGCATCCGGCCTGCTCTGTGAAGGGGAGGGCCTCGTCTTATCCCCGTTTTCCACATCAGAAAGTTGAGACTCAGGCATATAACCGGCCCCAGGTTGTTAGTCCTAGAAAGCAGCAGAACTAGGATCTGAACTCAATGGTCTGGCTCTCAATTTTGTGTTGTAACTACAAAATCAGGGTTCTCAAACTTGAGTGTGCATCAGAATCCCTTGGAAAACTTACTGAAATGCAGACTGCTAGGCCCTTTCCCCCAGACTTTATGACTGGCAGGTCTGGGGCAAGAGCGGAGAACTGAGTCTCCCAACAATCTCCCAGTGATGCCTTTGGCCACTGGTCTGGGGACTCTACTTGAGAGCCACTGCCTACACAACTGGGAGCAGACACAAACAGGAAAAGAACACTACTCCACATACATGTCATGGAAGACGAGTTCTGTTGTTGCAGCCATCTGACATATAAACTCTGCTCACACACATCATCTTCTTGGGGGCATTAAAGCACCACTTTGGGACCGGCAGGGCAAAAATCAAGAGTCCGCATTTCACTGATGAGTAAGTGTCCCCAGGGATACTCTTGGTTAGGAAGTGGCAGAGCACAGACTAGATGCTAGATCATCTGTCTCCTGGCTCGGCACTTTTTCCCCTCGTGGGCATAGTGGAACGTAAGGGGGAAAACTCATCAAAATGAAGGCTGTTCATTAGAAACAAGTCTTTTTGGAAAATTATATTTAAAAATGATGAAAATAGGGACAGGTGAGTAGGTTTGTTTCAGAGCCATGTTTCTAAGTAGGGAAAAGCTGAGTGGTCACTTATGGCAGCTCAATCTATTTCTTGCTCCAGCTCTCCAATGAATCAATTTCTCAAAGCAGTGGTTCTCAAAGTTTGGCCCCCCAAGGCGTAGTATCCACGCTACCTGGGAGCTTATTAGAAACGCAGATTCTAGGGCCCACCTTAAACCTGCCAAATCAGAAACTGAGGGTAGGACCCGGCATTCTGTGTTTGAACTATTCCTCTGGGCGATGCCAGTGTACACCAAGTGCACAACCACTGGCTTCGAGAACTGGCCAGCACGTGACTGCTGACAGCGCATTACAGTAGAAAACTGCTTAAATCTAGGGTTAGAGCCTCCTCCCCTGTGCTGTCTGCTTGTTATTTGTATGATCTTGATTTGCTACTTAACCTGTATAACCCTCTATTTCCTCATCTTCCCATCAGGGGAGCTGTTGTAAGGTTCAATATACGGTTTTTTGTTTTGGTTTTAGTTTTTGCTATAGGTTGCGTGTGCTCAACAGAGAGAGAAAGAGAGACAGAGAGAGAGAGAGACAGAGAGAGAGAGAGAGACAGAGAGACAGAGAGAGAGAGAGAGAGAGAGAGAGAGAGAAAGTGAGAAATCAGCCCCTGAGGGGATGGCCATACTGCAATCCCTTCTACTCTATTCTCCTCTCAGGATTTTGGACATGTGTGCACACACATGCACCTGGTGTGTTTTTCAAGCCACCGGGTCTGGGCCATGTTGTTCTAGGCATCTTAACCAATAAACCAATAAGCCACCCTCCGGCTTTTTCTTCTTCTTCTTTTTTTTTTTTTTGAGAGGTTTTTTGCGATAGGGCGTGTGCGCTTGCCAGAAAGACAGAAAGAGACAGAGAGACAGAAAGTGAGAAATCACCCCCCGGGGGATGGCCACGCTGCAGTCCTTTCTCCTCCATTCTCCTCTCAGGATCTCAGGCACGCACGCACGCGTGCCCGGTGTGAGTTTAAGCCACTGGGTCTGGGACTTGAACCACAGTTGACTACATGGGAGTCCAGCAACATAGCCATTACACCATCTGTTGGTCCTATAGGCTAAATGAGAGTTCATTATTGTCTCTCAAAACTCCTAGTTAAAGTTTGTGCATGTTTTTTTTAAAAATATCACTTTGATAACACTCACCAAGTGGAAGCCACTGGTCTAAGCCTTTATAAAAAGCTAACTCGGGACCAGCAGTTAGCGTAATGGCTGTGTCACTGGACTTCCATGTAGTCGACCGTGGTTTGAGTCCCGGACCCGGTGGCTTAAACTCACACCGGGCACATGTGCGTGCGTGCCCAAGATCCCGAGAGGAGAATGGAGGAGAAGGGATTGCAGTGTGGCCATCCCCCCTGGGGGGTGATTTCTCACTTTCTGTCACTCCGTCTCTTTCTGTCTTTCTGGCGAGCGCACGTGCCCTATAGCAAAAACCTCTCCAAAAACAGAGAAAGAAAGAAAAAGCTAACTCATTTAAAGCTCACTCAGTAACCCTTTGTGATAGGCACTATTATTAGCTCAATGTACCAAAGAGTAAACTGAGGAATAGAGAAGGTAAGCAACTGGCCCTAGGTCAGTTAAGAGCTTGCAGAGTGGTAATTCACGCTCGGGCCACCTGGCTCCAAAGTTTGTATGTCTAACCTCCATCCTACACTGCCTTGCTATGCAAGCCTCAGTTCTTGGTGGTTGGGCACTTGTAGATTAAAAATCACAGGGAAATACATAATTGTGAGAATCGCTAACATTGGTCTGGATCACCCAGATGTATCAAAGAGATTAAGTCATTTTCTTAGCACCATACAGCTAAGAAGAGTCCCCGATTGGAATCTGTAGCTTGTGCTATTCACACTACACCAGCCTGCCCAGGACACCCTCAGCAAGTGTCTGAGCACCAAAAGAACATGTCACTAATACATGGGGAGAAGGTGGAGACAGAGCCCGGGATAAGCTGTCGAAGGACAGTCACTCCCTGTGGCTCTGGGGTTTCTGGACTGCAAACACAGTAGCTTCACTCTGGAAGCTTGGGAGATGACTCAGTAGCTCTTGACAGTAGGGAGAGGTGGGTCTGACCTCTCAGGCCACCAGCCAGCAGAGAGAATCCTTAGACGTTAACATTTTCTGTTGTGTAATTTGGTGACATTTGAAGAAGTCTTTCTTGGTCTACCAGAAGCCCAAATGGGCTATAGCAGATAACTCTATTTACCTCTAGACTCTAGGTCTTCTGGGCTGTGCCTTTTTTTTTTTTTTTTTTTTTTTGTCTTCGAAGGAGGTCTTCTTTTAGGTACAACTATTCTATTTTCCAAAGGGTGAAATGACATAATAGTGGAAGATGGTTATAATTTCATTCTTGCAGAGTCGTCCCCATTTGGAAACAATTACACACTTGAGCTAGTTTGGTGATCTCATGAGCTATAATCCCTAACTTTCTCTTTCTGGGCTGGGTCTAGATCTTTCTGTGCTACAGGCATTTTTCAGTGATAAGTTCCTCTGTATTTCTTCCTCTTGAAGGCCTCACTGTCTTATTTTCTGTCACCCTCGCATGCTGTATTTATCTGAGTCTTTGTTCTTCCCTGTGCGAGAGACCTTGGAGCTACAAGAGGTAGGCTACATG